>CM067173.1:69561083-69758583 GCA_034093135.1 Erigeron breviscapus
AGCAAGTGCATGTTTAAACTTTCTAATTGATTATATGATTAATCAATCTATTATATGAACTATCTTAGCAAGGTTAAGAATCTTGATGACGAGCAACTAAGAAAATAAAAATGTTATATTCCGTGAAAAATCATAAAACGTTTATTTATCGCGTGAGACTTTCTCGTATGAACTTAAGACTTAGGGAAACGTAATATCTAGTGTTTCAACACTTTAATATGATTTTTATTTTACAAAATAACACACTTCAAAAATCGGAAAATTTAATTAAATCCCGTGAATAGTAAGGAGGTTAAAAAGTAAAGAAACTAACTAGTTTTGCAAGATATTTTACACTATGTCTTACACCACCACAAATGGAACACATCACCACCTTTACTAACTAATTGAATTCCTTTATATAATTAGTATTAAGTTTATAAAAAAATGCAAGTATATTTGTTTTTATAACTAGTTAAGTAAACTCATAACACCATCACCTTTTAAACACATAACACCACCATGAAGCCACCACATCACCTCCTTTCTTCCTTGATATTTTTGGCCACCACACCACCATTTTCACCACATACTTTAACTAACTAGTAAACTTCATTTACTATAAATGGCAAGCTAAGTTCAACACAAATACTTGCTAATTCACACAATCAATATTCTTCTTCTTAAATCTCTATCATTCCAAGATTCATACTTGTAAAGTCAAGCATATCTTTCACAACCCTTCACCATCCCAAGCTTTCAATTCAACCAATGTTGTCTTGAATTCGTTGGTTGCAATTCGTAAACACGACGCTGTTATCGGGAATTTTCTCAAGACCTTCTCAAAGTCTAGTTATAACGGCCACATGGAGTTAGGATTATTCCATATTCTTCATGTTTACAAGTCCAAGTTATAGTCGATTCTCTCAAGATCTTCTTCGGAGTTCATTCCTATATCGTTACTTTGATCTTAGAATTTATAATTCTCCTACCTAGTAAGTGTTTCTATAAAACCTTACTATACTTTGGTCTATGATTTTAGAACTATATGTTATGTATTGAAATGCTTGTCAACTCGTTTTATACTCAAATGATACGTATTTGCATTTAAATACGTTAAATATCTCTTTAAGACGCATAAATGAATTGTTGGCACTTTTGTAGAAATACATGAGTAAAACACTTTTAACAAATACTTTATATACTAATTTTGGTATATAAATAAATGTATAGTTATATATTTAACTATCCTATTTTTATATAAATAGTATTTCACAATCTGTGAATTATTTCATATTCCGATTTCTTGTTTTGGATAAAATATATCCTTGATACCCTTTTAACCAAAGTACTTCATTACTAAAAGTAATTTCATGACACTTGGGCCTCTTCGGGGTACACCAACGGAGGGGATTGTAGTTCGCAATTTAACGCAACTTGGTTCACCGTTTGGGTACTACATGACCCTAACCTCATGAATTGACACAACGTGAAGTACAATACTGGTTTTTCTTGCCATTTAAGGTATCTCTTCATTCTATTAATACATTTTTGTATTAATTATAATCCTACTATTTAAAGTATCTCTCCTTTATATATAAATATATATACACACTCGTATTCGTCTCCGAATACATTCCGTATCAATTCAAAGAAATACTATCAAGTATCTCTTTATTCTCATTCATATCTTAAGCTAATTGGTAGCTTATTATTTGCATTTAAACAAAAGCTTTTTAAGGATTTCTATAAAGATAAATGAGATATCATTTATAAATATTTCAAGAATAAATTACAAAGGTTATTGAAAGAACCCAAAACCAGTTACGTTGACAAGCGTATTAATAGATAAACATTATAAGATAATTTAAGTCTAAACCGAGAAGTAAATCAATCACATTATGTTTAGGGATACATACTTTTGCTAGTTGACTTGCTCGTCATCATTATCATCATCAACATGTTTACGAACTAATCAATCACCGAGCTAAGGTGAGTTTCATGGATCCCTATTTATTATTTTGGGACTGAGAATACACAACTGTTTTGTTTTTATGGACACAATTGCTTAAATGATCCATGCTTATATTTTTGTTACAATGCTCTGGCTCGAAATCCCATACATGGAACTTGGACCGATAAACTTATAACGCGAATATTATAAATAGTACTATTGGGTTGGCACCTCTATCCTGGTTAGTCACACTAACACATGCAAGGGATAATTAATATTTGAACTAAATACGTGATTGCGTTGAGCATTACTATCACATGAGGGGTAATGTACACATATGGTACGGTTAAGGTATTCGGTTTCCAAGGTATAAGCATGCGATATACAAATTAATAGGTTGAAATAAACCACGTATACTTGATAGTCGTAATGCATGCGATATCATATTCAAATCTTGTGATCCAAAGGTAAATTCTTGCTATAACACTGTGAACTCACCAACTTTATGTTGACGTAATTTAAAATGTGTATTCTCAGGTACTTGAGCTAGATGACGCATAAGATAGATGCATACTTTTGGAGTCACAATTGCATACTAGAAGAAAACATATAGAGATGTCTTAGTTTATATTATCATGTTTAAAGAATCTCATTTGTACTAGTTGTGAACTCAGTTATCCTTTTGTGATCAATAAATGAAATTATTTTATTAAAATTTTCTAATAACGTCTCATTCTAGAGGTCGTTTATTATAATGTGTGATTTGTTTACGAATATTGTTCACACCTTTGATTCCAAATTTTGGGGGTGTGACACATTTCCCTGATCATCACATCGGGAATATAAGGCTTGATAATGCAGCGGAATTTACATCCCAATCTTTTAATGATTATTGTATGTCAATTGGGATAAATGTGGAGCATTCGGTTGCACATGTGCACACACAAAATGGTCTAGCTGAATCGTTCATTAAAAGATTGCAGTTAATTGGAAGACCATTGATTATGAAATCTAATCTCCCATCATCTGCATGGGGACATGCTATTTTACACGCTGCAGCATTGGTTAGATTAAGACCAACTGCATATCACAAGTATTCTCCACTACAATTGGTCTCTGGAAGAGAACCAAGTTTGTCCCATCTAAAAGTCTTTGGTTGTGCTGTTTATGTTCCAATATCTCCTCCACAACGTACAAAGATGGGACCACAAAGATCTTTGGGAATATACATTGGGTTTAATTCTCCATCAATTATCAAGTATATGGAACCATTAACTGGAGATGTTTTTACAACACGCTTTGCTGATTGTCATTTTGATGAAACAACATTCCCAAAGTTAGGGGGAGCAAAAGAAAAATCTGAAAAAGAAGGTTTAACATGGAATGCCACATCCATATCATATCTTGACCCTCGAAATGGGCAAAGTGAACTTGAAGTTCAAAAGATTATTCAATTACAAAGAATAGCAAATGAATTGCCGGATGCATTCACTGATGCAAAACGAGTTACTAAATCACATATACCGGTTGTAAATGCTCCTGCCCGAATTGATATTCTGAAAATCTCGGATGAGTCCATTATGCGTAGAAAACGTGGACGACCAATTGGATCCAAGGATACAAATCCACGGAAAAGAAAAGAACAAAACAATATGATTGGCAGAACCGTGGAAAAGGTTAATATTGTGCCAAAAGAAGTGGATAACATCCCAAAAGAAAATGATGATTCCACTCTTGATGTGGATGGATTTTCAGAAACCCATGTACCTAATGATGAGATCTCAATTAATTATGTACAAAATGGTACAACATGGGATAGAAATAAAACATGTGTTGATGAAATTTTTGCATATGCTATAGCAAGTGATGTGATAAATGATGAAATCACTGTTCCCAAATCTATCAAAGAATGTCGACAAAGTAAAGATTGGAAAAATTGGAAAGAAGCTATTCAAGCAAAGCTAGATTCACTTGAAAAACGTCAAGTGTTTGGCCAAATGGTTTTAACCCCATAAAATGTTAAGCCGGTTGGCTATAAGTGGGTATTTGTGATAAAAAGAAATGAGAAAAATGAAATTGTCAGATATAAAGCAAGACTTGTGGCACAAGGATTTTCTCAAATGTCGGGTGTTGATTATGAAGAAACATATTCACCCGTTGTGGATGCTTCTACTCTAAGATTCTTAATTAGTCTTGCAAATATGGAGAAACTCCAAATGCGCCTCATGGATGTTGTTACGGCGTACTTATATGGATCACTTGACAGTGATATTTACATGAAAGTCCCTGAAGGACTAAAGATGCCTGAGGCATGTCAATCAAAACCCCGTGAGATGTTTTCTATAAAATTACAACGATCTTTATATGGATTAAAACAATCAGGACGAATGTGGTATAATCGCCTGAGTGAATATCTTCTGAAAGAACGATACAAGACTAATCCTATTAGTCCTTGTGTTTTTATTAAAAGATCAAAAAGGGGTTTTGCAATTGTTGCAGTATATGTTGATGATCTGAATATTATTGGAACTCCAGAAGAGATTGAAAATACTGCAAAGTTGTTGAAAAGTGAATTTGAAATGAAAGACCTTGGCATAACTAAATTTTGTCTTGGATTGCAAATTGAGCATTTTCAGAATGGAATTTTTGTCCATTAATCAAACTATGTAGAGAAAATGTTGAAAAAATTTAATATGGACAAAGCTCATCCATTAACCTCGCCAATCACTACTAGAAAAATAACCTTTAATGACACCAAAATTATGACACACGCATCTACGATGACAAGCAAAAATGTGTCATAAAAAAACTGTCATAACATGTAAAATCTGAAGGGTTATGACACGCAATTTTTGGTGTCATAAAAAAATGTAGTGTAACGCGGAGTACACTTACATTTGCGTGTCATCCTCAAGTGTCGTTTTATAATTTTGTTCCCCATATATAAAAGCTTATATTCCCAACCCAAAAAAAACCCTTTCAAAAAACCCTAAAATCTCCAAAATTAAAAAAACCCCAAAAATCACATCGACCCCAAAATAATGTCGATCGATTGAACCAGAAGAAGATAATGTCGATCGACCCCAAAAATCATTTCAATTTCAGTCAAAAATCTACACAAATTCCATTAATCTCCAAATCTAAAAAAACCCCAAATCGATTGAAGGTTCCATTACAGTCAAAAACCCTAAATCGATTGAAGCTTATATTCCCGCTAAAAAAACCCCAAATTCCGCTCCATTACAGTCAAAATCGAAGCTCCAAAGGTTCAAATCGAAGCTCCTGTTTATATGTATCTGTGTCTATATATATCTATATATGTATCTGTTCGTATATATATTGATTATTGTTTATTGAATGCAAAAATATATGAATACATGTGTATATATGTGTGAATTTTTTTTTTGTGTAGGCGTGATTTGCTTGATATATCACCGACCTTAACAGAAGCTGCTGGCGCCATTGTTGATGTAATTATTCTTATTTCTTTCTATCTCTTTTAATTTGTTATAAATTTCGCCTAATATTCGTACGAATTCGTTAATTCTGTTATCTTTATATATCTATCATTATATTGTTTGTTTGTAATACAGTGTAGAGTCGATTCTGCTTTATTATTATTATATAAGTTTTAAATTTACTATGGTTATAGTAGATGTGGATATATCGGTTTTTGGCAGTGATATACATTTTTATAGTAACCGTAGGGGTTATTATAGTTGAATTCAGACTCGAGCTTCATAAGTTGGCATCTAAATTTGAATGCATTTGTACTAGTAATGATATTCATAAACGGTGATATGCTTATCTTGTATTGATTGATATTTATATATAACGATAATAGAATTAACGGAAAATGCAGGACAAACTTAGGATGGATAATATTCCTCTCGTGCTACATTCCTGTGCATATGCTATTAAAAGGGCATGATAAACTGAGGAAAAGGTTAGAGGTATGGCTGTATTTCTGGCATCTTTTCAGATCTTTGCTAATAGCTAATTCACACCCATATGTTGCACATATTATTAATGTTAGTGATAGATGGTTCTATAGATTTGATGTTGTGATTTAATTTTTCCAAATACATACCTGCATCTTAGTTGAGGCTCATATGAATGAGTCTATATAATCTGAGCTGCCTGAGCCTTGGCAGAACCCAAGCCAGAGCATAGCAAATGGGTTAAAACAATGAAGCTGTCTGAGGCTTGGGTCAATAGCAACGACCTGGTTACTGGACTGAGTTCTGCAGGTATTTGTTTTACATCAATGCTTTCTTATATTGACAGGACTGAGTTACTGGTTTTGTGAACTCCCGTGACACTGGGGACAAAACTGTGAGCCAGGTAAAACATACCTGATTCATTTTGGAATTAAGATTCCTAATGAAATTTCATATAACGTATAGTTTCTACTTGAAATAGGTAATATTGGAGATGACAGGTGGGGGTGCAGACTATTGCTTTGAGTGTGTTGGTTTGACATCTCTGGTACACGAAGCTTATTCGTCTTGTAGAAAGGTCCATTCTATTCCATAATTATCTCTATATCTATGCTGATCTCCATATGTAATGCCCAATTACAAAATCAGTTATTACACACTCTAGGACAAGGGATCTAAGTTGAATTTTATAGTCATGACCATGAAATCTGAAATCTGGTTCATTTGAAATGTAGGATTAATATATGTCAACCATCTGTGTTACCACTAAACTTCATATTTTGGCCTTATCTTAAGTGAATATGCTTTAAAAAGTTAAACTGTTCAAACTATGATGATGCCTTTAATCGTGAATGTAATTAAGGAAAACATGTAGCAAACTTTTAGGACTTTGGATGGGCCAAATGGACTGAACAACCAGTTAGATATATCAAAAGGATTTTATTAGTCAAAACAGGTACTCGAAAACTATTATAATTTATCTTCTTACGGTTTTTTGTTGTTGTTGCTGTTAATAATGATTGGAGAACCATTAATGGTCGTTAGATCACTTATCGGGAAGATGATCCATTTCGTCCCAAAGAAAGTGATGAAGAAGTTCTTGGTTCAGAAATACCATACCTAAGCGCAATTGGAGCTTTGATGTATCTTGCTAATAATACACGTCCGGATATTGCATTTTCTGTAAATGTATTAGCAAGACATAGTTCGATGCCAACACGAAGACACTGGAATGGAATCAAGCATATATTTCGTTATCTCTGTGGCACACGTGATATGGGATTATTTTATCAGAAGAATTCAAAGTCAAAGTTGGTCGGATATGCTGATGCTGGATATTTGTCAGACCCGCACAAAGCAAAGTCACAAACAGGTTATGTTTTCACATATGGTGACACGACAATTTCATGGAGATCGACCAAGCAAACACTTACAGCTACATCATCAAAGCTACATCATCAAACCATGCTGAACTTATTGCTATGAAGCCGGTCGAGAATGTGTATGGTTAAGATCAATGATTCAACATATTCAAGAAGAATGCGGACTTATGTCAATCAAAGATACTCCAACAAGTTTTGTATGAAGATAATGTTGCATGTATCGCTCAAATCAAAGAAGGATATATTAAAGGAGATAGAACAAAACACATATCACCAAAGTTTTTCTCGACACATGATCTTCAAAAGGATGGCGTGATTGGTATTTGTCAAATTCGATCAAGCGAGAACTTGGCGGACTTGTTTACAAAGTCTTTATCACCAAAAGTTTTTGAGCAACTTGCATACAAGATTGGAATGCGACGATTGAAGGATATATGTTGAATTGAGGGGGAGTATTATACGCGCTGCACTCTTTTTCCCTTCACTGAGTTTTTATCCCACTGTGTTTTTCTCGGTAAGGTTTTTAATGAGGCATCAAGCACCATATTTGCGTATAAGAAAATATGAATATCTAAGGGGGAGTATTATGAATATTTTATTAATATATGGATATTCATATTCTAGAATGTTCTCTATTGTAGCCTATAAATACTAGGCCTTATTGTAACATTATTTACTCTCTCATCACTCTAATTATGAATATTTTATTATTGTATGGATATTCACTTCCATATTTATGTCTTGATATATTCTTTAGAACATTATATTGGAGCCTATAAATACAATGCTATATTATAACCCTAATTAATAATTAATAGAAATTCCTCCCATTCTCTCCCAACTCTTCTCTTTGCTTTTCTTCTATCTTAAAACATATATAATAATAAATAATCAAAAGTTTTAATTATTAAATATATCTAAATAATAAACAGTTAATAAAAGTTTTAATTATTTATGGTATTAAAAAATTAGGATTAATATAAATTTTAAAGGATACATATCGTTTAAATAATACAATACGTGTAATACCAATTATGTTTTAGATTATTGGTAAAATCCTTGGAAGAAGAAAGTAATTATGAGAAAGACTATAAGAAGTCGCGTATAAAATAATACTTAGAATATAATAGAAGATATATAGAATAGAATAGAATCACCAAACTGTCACTCTACCGCGTATTTTTCTCTAAACGCGCTTTCATTCAGTTTCCATATATACGCACACAAACACGATATATATACACACATCTATATCTATATATACCTTACATTACATATTAACCACCCGCAATATCCAAATCCCCACACACAAAAAAAAAAGAAAAAAAACAATGTCGAAAAATCCCTCATCAAACGACGCCGAACAAGTCTTCAAAAAATTCGACGCAAACGGCGACGGCAAAATCTCAATAACCGAACTAGGATCAATCCTTAATGCACTTGGAACCGTGACGTCAGAAGAAGAACTTAAAATCGTAATGAAAGAGATCGATAAAGACGGTGACGGTTATATCGATTTGAACGAGTTCATTGAGTTTCAGCGTGGAGGATGCGCTTTAGGAGGAGATCACGCCGTGGATGATGAGAAGGAGTTGCGTGAAGCGTTCGATTTATACGATCAGAATAAAAACGGTAAAATATCGGCTAATGAATTACATTCGGTTTTAAAAAGTTTAGGTGAAAAGAGTACGCTCAAGGATTGTAGGAAGATGATTGCTTCTGTTGATGTGGATGGTGATGGTAGTGTTAACTTTGAGGAGTTTAAGAAGATGATGAATAAGTGATTTAATTTGTATATATTTACCTAATCGTTGCTAAAAATTAGGATTAGGTTTTTTTTAAAAAAAATAGTGGATTATTTGAATAGGGAGGTGATTCGTACAGTCTTTTTTTTAACCGTATGTTATCAAATATGTTTTATGGTACAACATCTTAGAACGTATTTGACGGTTTACGGATATAAAAAGATGATGTAAAGATTATAACCCATTTGAATAGTATCAGTAGGATTGTTAATCAGTAAGAATTGCTGACGTCATTGTGATTAATAAGTACTCGTGGTTTCACGGTGTAAATCGTTTGATAAACCTGTTTAAATTTTCTGATTTGGTATGTTAATGGAATAGCTTTCTGGTTGAGATTTTTGAGTTTCCTTTTTTTTTGGGTTATTATTATTTTGTTAATTATCTAATTTGAGTCGTCCGTTGTCACACATTGATATTATCATCCCAGTTTCGGTATGAAAGACTTTAAGAGGCTATAAGTTAGGAATTTCACTTATTGAAAATCGCTTAAATTTTGTCATCTTTTAATTTATTATTATTACGGTTATATATACATGGATCGATACGGTAAGTTTGATTGGTAGCTTTTGTATAGTTTACAAGTACAATCTTGTGCTACAATTATTGTTAGGTGGTTGGAATCAGTTATCTTTGAGGGAATGCGTGTTTAGTTCGTTGGAAAAAATATATATAATGTGATTTTGATTGTGATTGTGATTACGGTCACGCGGAATTGGTTGGTATAGTTTAACTTTCTCCCAACTTGAATACTGACTACTGGTTGTAATGTTATATACTCATCTATATTTAATACGAGAGGGGTACCCGTGCAATGCGGCGGCGACGACGGGTGATGGTGACATTAACGGTGTGGTTATTAATGTAAAGGTAGTTGACGTAAAAGGATAGCATAGTTAATGAAAAGGGACACTTGTCAAAAATATGAGATATGTGTGAAGATGTTTGGTTTTATGTAAGGGTGTTTTAGGGTTTAGGATACAAGTGTTAAAAGGGTAAGGGTAAAAAAGGTAATTCAAAGGCTGAATTGTTTAAAGGAAAAAAAGGTCTTTCTCTAGTATAGATTATTACTAGATTTTAGACCTGTGTTCAACACTGGACACGGGGTTTATGATATTATCAATATTAGATCTTCATACATTTAAGTCATAAAAACTTATAATTTTGAAGATATACGGTTCTAAGTGTTATACTTTGCAAGTTGTAGTACAATAATCATAGGTTCGTCACTGTCATTATTAGCTAAGACATATTGATGGAATTGTTTGTCGTATTCATTCCACAAGGCACATGTTATAATAATTTCTCTATTATAGAACTTTTTGAAACCAATTGTACTCGTAATGTGATATTATTATGAAAGATAATTAAGAATTAAAATATAAACATACTTGTGATCACATTCAAGTATATGTATTTGATCATGATGCGGGCCCATAACACGCATAGGTTTATTTTCAATCACTTGTCCTATGATAATTAGATAACAATTAGGATTGTTTTCATATTCTTTGATAACAATTAGGACTCTTGTAACTTTAAACATTAATACGCAAAACTAATATATAAAAAGGAGAAAAGTATGTACCTTTTTGATTGAGAGATATAATGAATCTTGAATGGAGTTCATATTGATTTGGATTTAGTATTCAAGTAACCTTCTGTTGTAAATCGTGTTTTGTTCTGTGATCGTCCCATGTTCTGTGATTCCTATTGTGTTTAGGATAAGAATGTTGTATATCGTCATCTGTTATTATGTTTGGGATATGTATCTAGAGTTCAAATTGTGTTTATATTAAATATTAAACTAAATATTAATATTTATAATTTATAAAAATCTAATATAATATTTGTTAATAAGTCATTAGGTTTTGAAATAATTTTTGTAGACAATATTTCATATGTTGAAATTTTTTTAATTAATTAAATGATTGTAAATTTTAAAAAATTCTCTCAAGTTGATGGCTAAAAATAAATATAAATTAAGTATTCAGGGCTAAAAAGTGTAAATTATTGATGGAAAACAAAAAAGTGTAAATTAATGAGACTTTTTCTACAAATTAATATAAATACTAATATAATAATATATTTGGATAATGATTATTAGATTTTTAATTTATAGTTAATCTAAATGATGACATAAGCGAGAGTCAATTTGATGAAATTGAGCAATTTGATTGGTTAATAAGTTATTAGTTCAACTGTCTTATAGTATTATTAATAATATGATTGTTAAAATATAGACTCACTTTCGTTGATCTTTTTATGTGATTTTAAATTGATTTTTGTGATGCTGTCATATATGGACATATATATATGATAGGTTTTGTATTATAGTACGCAGTATGAACTTTAGATTTTGAGTTTTGCTTCTGTAATATGGATAGTCAATGAAAATATATATAAATAAATAATTATAACGTACAGATTAAATTTCAAGTTGTTAATCTGTGACAATAATATTAAAATTTATATATATGTTGTATATCTTGTTTGAATTCCAAAAAACTGAGTAAGTAGATAATAATTTCAGTTTGACATTCGCTATTCTTTTGTATGGTCGACTAAAATCAAAATCACTATAGAATCAGCAGCCTTCTTTCCAACTAAATAACATTTAAATAATTACTCCTCCCATTACAAGTATCTTATTTTGAATATTCAAAGTTTAAACTTTGACCTTAAATATATTTTTGTGTTATATAAAACTAATGAAAATTATATCAATACACACTTCTAAAACACAATCGATTCTTATAATTATCATCAAATATTATCTAACACACTGAAAATTATTTAAAATCAAACTAGGGAAAGTTAGACTTTGAAATTCAAATGATAATTCTAGTGGAACGAAGGAAGTAATTTAAAATATGATTCATTCCATCAATCGTATCACTATAGCGATTTCAAGTTTTAAATCAAACGCTAGCTAAATACTTTTTATTAACAACCATTATACATTTATTTTTTATTATAATATGTAACTTTCGATTAGAAACAAACTCTCTTATCATTAAGGAAAATGATAAATCCTCATAAAGATTAGTCTAAAATTCTTCCTAAAACCATAAGAAGGTGACATGTGGTATTCTCTAATTCTCTTTTCTAATCTTACCCCTTGATTTTTTCACATGTCATCATCTAATAGTAGGAGGATTTTTAGACTATTAATTTAGGATGATTTATCATTTCTCTATCATTAAATGGTGAATTAGGTTCCAATAGAAACAAACTATCTCATCCTCAAATGATGAGGTCCTACTTCGACAACTCCTAGTCTTCTATACCTAATATTAATATTAGGGGATAACTTGGATGATGTTAACATCATCTTTGTTAGATGATGTTGCTCTCACAAACCATAAAAATCATGGGGGGCTTTTTGACATGTGTAAAATTGATGTTAGTGAGTATGTGAGAGCAACATCATCTAACAAAGATGATGTTAACATCATAAATCATTTTTCCTTAATATTATTATCATTTAAATTTAACTTTTTGGACGTGCTCTGAAAACTTTGGGCTCAATTTAGAAATGAGAACAAGCACTAACATAGTCAGATAGTCTGGAATGCTCATGAATAGTGATAAATCTTTGGCTGGGCCGTGGGCTTTATCGGCCCATACAATGTTATAGCGAATTTAGGGTTTGCACTTAGCGCTTTGTATATAACGAAAGTCACATCACCTTTCTTAAAAGAAAAAATCACCATTCAAAATACTAGTATTTTTTTTTTCTTTCTTAGAAGATTGTTCTACTCTTTGTCAAAATAAATGAAGATTATATCTTCTTGTTGATTGCTCCAAAACTTTAAGAACTTCTTACTATTAATTTTGTATGTTCAAATGCTAAAATCATTAATATTATTTTATTTTTTTTCATGTTTTTATTAATAAAACAAAAGCGAGGTGACGATAAAATTCAATGGTCTGTCAATCCACTGAAATACATTTATTGATGTTAAACATTGAATCCCGACAGGTTCTGATCGCTTTATGTTTTATATTTTCGATTTTTTTTTAAATTAAATTGTAGCTTTAAAAATGGGCGTATGATGAAACTCTATCTGACAAATGGGTAATTTGCGTCTGAATGCATTAATTTGCTTGATGTTAAACACCTTGGAGAACTGATGCCCCTTTCTTTATCATTTGTTTTACACTAATTAAAGATTGGAAACATGTTATTTTTGATATTCACCGCCCAGGCACCAAACCTTTAACTAGCATTTATTGAGTTTACGATTGATATTTTGTTACTACTTTTTTTTTTCCTTCATGTAACTAGTATGTAGATTTGGAAAACATTGTTGATCATTCTTCCAAAAGAATTTCAACGACATAAATTCATCAATTGTGTTTGTAGTTGTATTACTAGGAAAAAAAAATCCACGGTCCACGTTATATTTTGGACCCATTTCTCATCAAATAAATAGGAAAATTGTCATTACTGGAAATATTAGTAGTGTGGTTGCAAATTTAGAAAATACTTAAAATACAATATTTTATAGGATTGAAGTTGAGGGGAAAAAACCTCAAAGTATTAGTAAATGAGCAATGATGGATCCTCCTAAAGTTTTAAGAGAAAATTCTAGGTTAATTCTTAAGAGAATATATATCCTCTTAATTAAAAGATGATATTTGAGAAAATCAAAGGGCAAGATAGTAAAATCCAAGTGTCATCATCTTAATAGTTTTAAGAGAAAATTCTAGGTTAATTCTTAAGAGAATATATACCATTTTTCATTATTTTTATGATTGAAACGTGTTTACGGTCCTGTGGTATAATACGATTTGCAAGATTGGTCCAAACTTACTTGAAACGGGTGATTCTGGTGTCATAATTGAGATTGTGTGGCAAATTGGTCCGAAGTTAACCTACCGCTTATTTTTCCCGTTAATTAGGTCATGTGCTAGGTATGTGATGGGTAAGTATGTCTTTTAGGTCATGTGTTAGGTATGTGATGGGTAAATATTTTACCTTTTTCTTTTCTTTATTCGTATTAATCTTTTATACATACCTTTTACCTCAAAATTAACATCAACAACAAAAATTATAATCATTAACATCATCCATCTCGCAATATCTATATCTAAGTTATCTAAACTACCATATAAAAATTATAGTTCTACGTTAAAAAAAAAAAAAATGGGACATGCGAATTGACCAAACTACCCTTAATGAATTACATATAAATTATCTTTACTAAACATCTTTACATCAATTACTTACACCATTTAATGTAGCCACCATCATCACCATTCGTCGCTGTTATCACACCCCGTCATGCTGTCGCATTGACCGTACTGTGCTAGTATCTGTATGTAGATTTGTAAAAAACAAAAATATACTAACTAATACAGAAAGTGACAAAACAACTTGATAGACAAAAGTGTTTATAATGTAATCCATTTTTTTTATCAAACTTATTTCCTTTTATTTTTACTTTTTTTCTTCTAGTCTATTTTTTCTTTATTATATTATTCAGATTAGGAAAAAAATTTGTTTAAAGATGACGATGAGAAATACAAAAAGTTTTGTTTGAAGATTGAGGAAATTTCTTTTTGTTGTTTGATGATGATGATGACAATGATTATAAATACATAAACATATAATAAAGAAAAAAAATGTGAGTTAGTTTGCAACAATGGTATTTGTTTGTATAAAAAGATAATATTACCCATCACATGTGTCTGGTACATGGCTCACTACCGGAACAAAATAGATGTAAGGTTAATATTCGATCAAGATTGCCATAGAATATCACTTATTGCACCAAAATCGTCACTTATTCGCGTGTTACTCTTTTTTATAGACCTATCACTCGAGTAGGCAGATAGAGTAAATACATGGTGGTTACTATTAATACATAAACAATAGAAACTTAACTGAAAAACATAAAATCCACTGAAAATAAAAAGCACTTCTTTAACTTACTTGATATTTTATCATCTGGAATGGGACTGTTAGTTTCACAGGTCTGAATTAGGGATCAATGAAGAGGAAGTAATTCCCTCATTAGCTTTAGTTAAACCACCCATCATTATTATGTTTTCAAACACTGAGGTTTGTGCAAAAATCCAACTTAGTGCAAGTTCCTATCTTCAACATTCAAGTTGACATCCAACTCCGCTACCTTTTTTTATATCATACACCATTTCTGCACAAAAAACAACATAACTAAATGCAAGATTGTGAAAAATTGAACCTTGGATAGCTTCTATAATTTCCAAATTTGAACCTTACATATAACACTTGGATACTACCACGATTGTAAAAATCGGCCGAATCGACCATCTCAAGAGACGATTCAGACCAAATTGGACTAAAAGTAGGTCAATGGCTCATAATCAGGTCAACATTGGTAAAACTCGTCCGACTCGGTCAAAACTCTGGTCAACTGTGCTTTTCTTTAATAAACTTTTAAAATAATCATAATTTGGTTTAAGTTTATGTTAATTGTTTGAACTTTGAAGTATTATGTTTTAATTTGAAGTTTTTTATATATAACTTCAAAATTATTACTTATATAAACTTCAAATTATTACTTATTTATATAAAAAACTCAATTCGATTTCTCTCCGATCCAAGTCCGAGTTTTCAAAAATTCCTAATTCCCCCCATCGTCGATCCGATCTCAAGTCACGAGTTACCCAACCTTGGATACAACTGCAATATTAAATAAAAGTTCAAAAGTGAATAGGTCACTTTTAAATGTCTCAAATACTGCACTTTCTTTTTCATTCTCGTCAACGCTAAGGGAGTAAGGGCTACTAAGAGACTACGACTTGTTTTCTTATGGGTGGTGATAAATCCTAACATATTTTAATACATCCACAATAAATATATATATTAATGCATAACATACAACTGTAATAAAACATTAATTGTTATAGATGGATAAAAATATATGGTAGATATATCACTATTCACTACCATTTTCTTATTTCCTTGGATGGTTTTAATTACATTGTATTGTTGTTGGTTAACTAGAGTTTGCTTCACAAATATATATATTTATAATGCCAATGTTATTAATTGGTGTCAAATAAATAATGATATACTAGGTGAAACCCGTGCGTTGCACCGGTCTATTTTATTTTCTACATAATTCTTCTTAAATGACATGCTATAATCCTGATAACATTTCATGTTGTTGATCTCCTTCAATGTGACTCTCAACAACAAAAGTACAAAATATTTGCATCCTAAGTCGTTTTGTACAAAAGCTAGTCTCCATATGTTGAACTTCCAAGAACTGCCAAAATCGAAAAAACAAAGAATCGTCTCCATGGGAAATAGACCTTAGGTAAATATTTCCAAGCCAGAACCTTATAGCACCAGCATACTCACTACGTCCTCTCCAGCTTAAAGGGCGAATTTGGTTAGGTAAACACTATCATTTACTTCACTTCCTATGGTTTGGTGCACAATTACAGATTACAATGACACATAATTAAGCAATGTTTACAAGTGTTAGGGGTTTGGATCTTATGGTTTGATGACATAGATGAAACTCATGCGTTGCACAACCTTTTTTTTCTAGCTAATTCATTGTGAATATCATATATAAAAAGAATGTTATAACGTCAAGTGAATAATTATATAATAAGTAGATGTTCATATGAATTCAACAATAGAATTTCTACAAAAACGAAAGTACTTAATAATTATTACATAAGAAAAGTTGCAAAATTGATTGAAATTAACAAAGATTATATATAAATCTAAAAAGGAATTATAGATGACTCAAAACTTTATTGACAACAACATTTTTTGTGGTGTTTGTAAGCTTGTCTATCACCGTTTAAAATCAAAATATTCTGCTTTTGACTTTCGAGAGAACAACATTTAAAAATTTAACTATATTGAATGTGTTTACTATGCAAACAAAACAGAATACATATGATGAGTTGTTAAAAGAAAGTTAAAGAGTAGTATAATGATACAATTTTTTTTTTTTGAACGACATTCTATCCTACTCCTAAATTACACGTATGCCTGAAAATCAGGACTCTCAAAAAACCCCTATTAATCCTAAATCACAGATTTGTTTGTGGTGGAACTTTGGATTTTCGTCTAATCTTCAAACCAATTTACCTTTAACTTTCAAAACAAACATATAAATGATGATAGACTAAACAAATGCTTGTACAATAATCAGACTAAAGGCTTGTTTTTTTTTTTTCAAGTTCTATCTGGATCCATTAAGTCCATACATTTTTCTTATCACTTCAAAAAAAATATAGATATTTTTTGTCATTAAATTTGCTATCTGCCATGAAAAAATAAATAGATAAAAGGAACTGTTGTCTTTAATATCTATGAGTGTTATATTTACCGATGGTAAGTAATTACATAGAGCCCTTGCTTTAGGACCAGCTTCATCCCCCCGGGGAGCAACATGAGTCGCAGACGTCGCGCGCCCATATTCTGGTTGATTCACTGAGCCGCTCGTTTCTGCTGACCCGCTGCCCATTATTGTTGGCCATTGTCATTATACCTCGAGACCTAACAAACATATTCTGTGCGGATGGTAGTCTTTTTTATTAGCATGTCGTAGTCATTTCTATATAGGGAATTACCGAGTACCGACAACACATACTGATTATTACAAGCTACTGAAGTGTAGTATACACAAGAGCAAGCTTTTTAGACCAGCTGCTCATAAATATTAAAAGATATACATTAGCCACTTGCTCACTCAAATATGACTTCAATCTTTTATCTCTAGCACATTGTTAGTATAAACTCTTTCACTACCATTGTCAGCTTACAATTATAAATAGTGAGACAAGAAATACATTATGCAGTTATAAAAAATTTCAAAACTCTTAATAGCATGCTATAACTATAGCTGCAAACTTCAAACATTCTATTGAGAAGGATTGACTTGGGTTGTAGCTTATCAGCTATCTCAAATGAGTGAAGTGTGAGAAAGTAAAAAAACATGTTAAAGGAGAACAGGACAAACGGGTAAAAGTGACCCAACGTCTGTTTTTATATGTATAATAATGTTACAAACCGTTATAAATCACCGAATGAAACCTTGATCTTAACTACAAAAATAGAAGGTATTATTATATATGAAGTTGTAACTTCGACTTTGAATAATTGAGTCCTAAGATTAATCAACATTGGAATATAACAAATCCAGAATTGCAGCTCATATTAATTTTTTTTATATATAAAAAACTATTTAAGTATTGTTTCACTTAGATAAACATTTAAAAAAGGGTCAAACAATGAAACATCTATATCTAAAGCTACTTATGAATTATGATAGTGGGGAGTATTCCTGCATATCTATTTACGAAGGTAGATTTATCAAAACCAATTAAACCATGTGAATAACCATTATTCCAATTATTTACCATAACCAAAAAGCAAAATGAATCTCATGGAAGACCAGTGGCTGATCTAGTACTAAACCCATTTACATGTCATTAGACAAAACGATTCACTACTCCACCTATCTTTAATAAAATAAAATTATATGTATAATAATGTTACAAACCGTTATAAATCACCGAATGAAACCTTGATCTTAACTACAAAAATAGAAGGTATTATTATATATGAAGTTGTAACTTCGACTTTGAATAATTGAGTCCTAAGATTAATCAACATTGGAATATAACAAATCCAGAATTGCAGCTCATATTAATTTTTTTTATATATAAAAAACTATTTAAGTATTGTTTCACTTAGATAAACATTTAAAAAAGGGTCAAACAATGAAACATCTATATCTAAAGCTACTTATGAATTATGATAGTGGGGAGTATTCCTGCATATCTATTTACGAAGGTAGATTTATCAAAACCAATTAAACCATGTGAATAACCATTATTCCAATTATTTACCATAACCAAAAAGCAAAATGAATCTCATGGAAGACTACGACATACACATGTATATGGATGACGACCTCATGAGTAATCATCAAAGATGGACAACAGCTCAACAAATCCCCATGGAGAACTTGTGTTTCTTTTGACTTTTGTGGCGCTTCATACAACTTTACCACTGAATATGAGAAACGAAACATGTTAGTCATACATAAGAATTAGATTAATGCAAAGCTCTCTTGCAACACCCATATATGACAAGAAATGATAAGTGAAACTATTAACTTCGGCCTGGGAAAAGGGGTTGGGTTGGGTGATGGGTTGGGGTCAAAATGGGTAAAATCTAAAAAATGGGTTAGATGGGTCAGGAGGGTCGGGTCTGGTCGACAATTATTTCCTAGCAGCGATAAGAATACTTTATTGAGTAAAGCAAAAAGGACAAAATTTTCAACATCACCATTTATTGGAGAAAATACAAACTAATATAATCGCAAATGACATTGGTAACATAAAAGAGAAAAACTAAAGTAAAACAAATGATCAAAACAGCTAGCTATCAATATTTTATTACTCCAGTAAAGTAACATCCAAAGTTCAGCCTTGTTTTATTTAGAACCGTTAATCACAATATAGGGGAAACTTATATCGATATAATGGTATGATACAACAAAAAACCACATATACACAGGAACTTAAATCTAAAATGTCTACATTTGAATGACCATATTATATTGGTAAAGACTAAAGAGTTATATAGAAACAATATGTAGATACAAATAGAAAGAAATAAGAAAAAACAAATTTTAAGATTTGCAAGGGAATGGCAATACCTGTTTCTTTGGAACGGAGAATGACTCGTCACCGATAGGCTTTTTAGAAAGTTGTGATTGTCCTTGTTTAAGATCCACCGCCTAATGATCTCATTCCAAATTATTTGTAAGAAAATAACATGAGTAACAATAATAAAGCTTGAAACCAACATCTATAACCAGAAGCAACTGCATACTCGACCATAGCCATTGGGTGACTGGGCTGAAAATTTTCGTGCAGCCTAGTAGCCCATTTGACCCTCTGACCCGAACCAACAGCAGGAACCAACTTTACCAGCAACAACACTTAAAAACCGTTAAGAGCCTAAATTAGCCATGAAATTCGTGCAACAACATTAGAATTGAATATCAAATAAATGGCAAAGTAGAGCAGCAAATGTATAACCACCATGCGAATATTGGCAGACTATTGTACCCTAAATCAAAAAATATCATTCACAAATCCACTAACAAAAACTAAATACTAAAAGCACAACCAAACATGATACATATGAAAGAAATAAGCCAAAAACTTTAACTCGATAAAATAAAAGAAAGAAAAGTACCTTCTTAGTTATTGCCATTAGTTATTTTCGGAATAGGCTACGTAGAGAACTATGTAAATGTATGTAAAGATACATTCGAGCAACCATCAACGATAGGAAAAGTCCATAACCACCCACCCTCGAACCTGTGACATCGACACATCAAACCTACCAACGAAATAATTTATAATAGCCCAACACATTAAAATCAACCAAAGAAACTATATATATATAAATGGTTTTAGCAATAATTCTTAGGTTCTTACACAATTTTAACAGAAAGTTAATAATAATCAATTAGATTTCATATTGAATTTTTTGATATATCAATACAGAATAGCAAAAAATAACATACCCGAAAAGTGGCTGTGATGTGATAATTTGCCACCTAATAGAAAACTCATTATAAGAAATCATGGATTACCAATTAAAACATAAAGCATGAACTTGTTAGGATTTTGATCTTTTAAATCAAGTCTCAATCGGATGGGTAAACTGGAAAAGTTGAGTACATTACATTAGGCTATATACATATAATCCATTCTAGAATAAAACACAAACAAATTTAACATGCTTAATGATGAAAGTATATATAACCACAAAATTCAAAACATTGATTCATTTCCTTCAGATATTTATATGAATTAACCAAAATCCATTATACTAACAAATTAACCACAAAATATGGGTATAACGATGAAACATAAATATGCATTTTTCAAAACCCAATAATAAAAACACAAGAAGCAATGATTTTTTGGATACAATGTTTAAAAATACCTGGAAGAAATACATCAAGAGTGTTTCGTGATGTGCTGATATCTCTATATAATATATATATATATATGAGATATATGGGGATTTAGCCATTATTTTAAAACCCTAAATCCCTAAAGATTAGGGATTTGAGGTAATCTGTAACGATGAAAATTAGGAATTGATTTGGAGAGAAAATAGGAAAGGATTATCGGAGATTAGGAAAAAATGAAAATAGGGAGGCTGCTAAAGGGATGTGGATGTTTATGGATCTGGATGTTTTTTTTCAAAAAAGCCGTGTGAATGAATCCTTATTAGTAGTGAGTTTGAGAATTCTAAACAAAACTTCCTTGGTTGAAGTGGTAAACGTGCTTAGCTATTGAACATAAGGTCCTGGGTTTGAAACCCAGAAAATAAAGGGTATATTTATGCCTTGCATACTTAAGTGGACCTTACACATCAGCACGTAAAATGCTGACTGTGCCATTCGAATCGCTCTGGTAACGCCACATCAGAAAAAGCTGACATGGCGGGCTCAGAGAGCGCCACCCGAGCGCTTTCTGATAGCCTTTTATATATATATAGATAGATTATCAGAATGTACATTAAACCAAGCTTTGTATCTTTGCTTTTGTTAGGACTTACGATCGATTATGAATTTATGATGCATGTCAAGTAAATGTGATACAACTACAAGAGCTATATCCAATGTCCGCACGTGGGGACAATTTCTAGTTTAATATCAAAACAGAATATGATTTTCAATTTTTTGGACTAGACGATGTTCAAAGGTACACTGTACGTTTGTATCTTCTCATTGATCAACAATGAAGTAAAGAGTGGAGAGTGTGATGATATACCAACCCACACTAACATCACCCATGAATAACATGTTGTCAATAACATGTTGCCAAGTCATGGTGTAATTTTCAACCCACAAATCCATTATTCTTTACAAGGTTTCATGATACACTAATCCACACCACTATTTTCGAATTCCAAGAGCAACGGTCACATCGTGTAATGTCATACTCGGTTTCCCAAACCAAAAGCACCCAAACCGATCAGAAACCAAAGAGGTGACGGTGGTGTGTTTACTCGTTTTCGCCTAACTGAATGCTAACCGAGTTCCACACCTTCCCTAAGGATGATTTAGTTAATTAAAGCAGTCACAATAATATTTATATTTTGAAACATCATATAAAATACACAAACATACATGATACGGAGTATATCACATATGCAAACCAAATAGATCCCGTTACCTTTTTTGGGAGGCCTACGCCCCATAGAAACTGTCTACCTGAGACTGTCCCTTGGCCCGTACGTCCTGACACAAGGTTAGAATTCTAGCTCCTCCAGAGTGGTATCTCACTGATGGCTCGGACCCCCGGAAGGAGGCCTTCTTCGCCTTCCACCTAAGCTGCGCAGGAAAGGCCCAAAGCCAATCCCAGGGAACAGTGAAGCTTCATAGGGTCTTTCGTATTGTAAAGAGATCGGTTTGTATGCTAGACTTCTCGCTATCGAATCGCGACATGAAGTTTCAAGCGAAATTCACCTTTAAAAAAAATAGATCATATATACTGATATTAGAGAATTTTTTATTTTGTTTAGAATGAAAAGAGTTCCTTTTTAAAGCGATTTATTTGATTAAAATTTATTAAAGTTAATTACTTAAATGGTACCTAACGTTTATTCAATATTGTTGGTTTCATACTTTACCTTTAGTTATTACGCGGATCATACCTAACGTTGTCAAAATTCCACTCGGACTATACTTGGACCCAAACGCCGTTAGCTGATCGTCGAAACACCCCCACGTGACTTGCACGTGAAGGGTAAAAATGTAATTTCATGTTTCTTAATTACTTAAATGGTACCTAACGTTTGCTCGATATTGTTGGTTTCATATCTAACGTTTAGTTATTACTTTTTTTTAAAGGTGAATTTCGCTTGAAGCTTGTGTCGCGATTCGACAGCGGGAGGTCTAACATACGTTGTCTTAACCGGATTCTCGTTAGAGAGCTACTTCGAAGCAAAAATACCTATTTCAAATATCTGATGGGGAAAACCCCTACTAATCTGCCCGAAGGCACGATGATTAATAGGGGTAAACCCTTCGGGCGGATTAGTAGGGGGTTTTTCCGCATTGGGTATTTGAAATAGGCATTTATGTTTCGAAGAAGTTCTCTAGCGCGGACCCGGTTAACAAACGTATATAGACCTCCCGATGTCAAATCACGACACGAAGCTTCAAGCGAAATTCACCTTTAAAAAAAAGAAGTAATAACTAAATGTTAGGTATGAAACTAGCAATATCGAGTAAACGTTAGGTACCATTTAGGTAATTAAGAAACACGAAATTACATTTTTACCCGTTACGTGCAAATCACGTGGGGGTGTTTCGACGGCCAGCTAACGATGTTTGGGTCTAGGTATGGTCTGAGTGGAATTTTGACAATGTTACGTGTATCCGTGTAATAACTAAAGGTAACATATGAAACCGGCGATATCGAACAAACCTTACTTAAAAATATTTCAATCATGTTGGTCGATTGCATTAATAGATTGTTTTGTTTTTTATAACCCCCGATTGTTAACAAAATTTTCAGGTTCACATTGACCAAAGTTACCAGAGTTTAATCACTCCCCGCTTAATCGTCACTCGAGGGCGTGACCACAGTTCTCACCATCGCATGTCTTTGGTGACGGGTGTCAGGAACGTCGCCGAGCTTCACGGTGGTGGTCGGTAAGTTATTAACCAGTAACACAATCATTATCTGTCACTAATTTTCTGTAAACCTCATAACTGTAACACCCATAATTCCATAAAATGCTCCGTTCAACTTTGACCTTTGTAAATTACTGCAGCAATCCCAAATTAGGGTTTAGACACACCCAAAGATATACATTAGTTAATGTTAAATTGAAATGGGCTAAAGATAATTTACTAGATACAATAGTAACAGGTCAAACAGGCCTCAAATCAGCTTGGATTATCATGTCTATTATATCTGCTGACCCTAACGGTTGTGTCCCGGTATACCGCCTTTCGGGCCATCGAAGAGGCCAATTGGGTCTTTTCCAAAACCTTAAAGTTTCAACCTTTTTAAGAAAATACCCAAATATATTTGATGAGTTTTATGTTAAAGATAGTGGTGGTACTCTTGTTCCATGGTTTAGATTGACCCATGATGCTATGGCCTTGAATAGAGAAGCTGATGTTGATTTTCGGGAAAATGAGAGGGATTTTCTTGATAGGGTTTGTAAGCTTCTTATGATGACGAAAGATTTGATTCTTCCGTTATCGAGTATTGATCAGTTGAGATGGGATTTGGGTTTGCCTTATGATTATGTTGAGTCCTTTTTACCGAATTATCAAGATGTTTTGTCGTTAGTGAGAATTGATGATCAACGTGTTGGTCTAAAGCTTTTTTCTTGGAGTGATGGGCTTGATGTTTCTTATTTGGAAAGGAGTGCGATTTTGCAAGGTAGGGAAAAGGATGTTTTGAATGGTAGGTTGGGATTTCGTGTTGGATTTCCGAGGGGATTTGGGTTAAAGAGGAAGTCTATAGAGTGGTTGGAGGAATGGCAGAGGCTTCCATATACCTCCCCATATAAGGATCCGAGTCATTTGGATTCACGAACGGATGTTTCTGAAAAGAGAATCGTGGGCGTGTTTCATGAGCTTTTGAACCTTACGGTGCAAAAGAAAACTGAGCGACATAATGTTAGTAATCTTAGAAAGCCGTTGAATCTTCCCCAGAAGTTTACCAAAGTTTTTGAACGCCATCCAGGCATTTTCTACATTTCGAAGAAAAACAACACACAAACAGTTGTTTTGCGGGAAGCTTATGATGGTAACCAACTTGTTGACAGACACCCTATTTGTGACATCAGGGATAAGTTTGCTTGTTTGATGAAGCAAGGGTTTCTGGATAGGAGCCGTGGGTTATATAAAAAACAGATTGCGGTAAATTCTGGTGAAAAAGATGATTTACATCATGATTCTAAGGCTGGATCATGTGAAAATGGAGTTGAAACTGAAGAGGAATTGGAGGATCATCCGATCATATGTTTTCAGAATACGAATCTGATGAAACTTCTCATCTTTTCCGATTGTGTGAATAGTATTTGGTTCTTTAGCTTATACTGCAACTTCCGACTATTTTTCATATTTTCTTAGAAGATCTATGCTCCGTAAGCTGTCTAACAATTCAAATCATCTGTTTCTGAGGACTGACTAAAGGGTAAGAAGTAAGATCAGTAGTGAACTTTAATCATTGTAATCATACCACCCTTATCGTTAGATAGAAGGGATCTTTTCATTCAGTGGCGTATGAAATGGGAGCATGATTTATCAAAACGAAAAGTCTACTCTTGAATGTACTGGAATAATTTTTTTACCTACACTCTCTTTTTCAATGGTCAGAACGTGATTATACCTGTATTCAATGTAAGTCTCCGCTGTCTTATAATTGGAAGTATTAATCAGTATGCTCTATATTCAGTTGATAGGTAGACGGTGAAATTGTATAGGTTACAAGTGTAAAACAACAATCTACTATAACCCTTTATAGAAGTGTATTACAGTAGATAGAAGGAAAGAAAGATGAATGAAAACCTAACTCTATGGACGAGGACGGGTGGCAGAGATCAAAGCTGCTCATATACGAGGAATCGTCGAATCGATGAAGTATGCATGCAAAATCTCTTAACACTTATGAAGTTTACGGATCTGCAGGAGCCATTTCAACCGTTGTCACTACAGGTAATCTCCGTCTTTTACATTTGATCAAAATTCTTCTTGCTTACCCCAAGTTAAAGAGAGGCATATATAGCTAATAAGAAAACAAGCCAAAATGATTGAAATTCAACCCAAGCGTTTTCTTATTGCAAGATTGTTATAGTTCATTGACCCAACCTGTTTTGGCATGTACAAAAATGACCAATTTTGCTGTTGGCGTACTCGTCCGTCCACCCATTTTGTCACCTTTGATTCACATCTACAATGACTGCCTAAATGACTGAAAGTAGCTCAAAGTGTGTTGTTATTCCCAAATATTTCCCTTCATTGACTCAGCCTGTTTTGACATGTATAAAAATGACCAGTATGCTGTTATCAAATTCGTCCGGTCTACCCATTTTGTCACCTTTGTTCACATCTACAATGACGGCCGAAAAGCGTTGGGCAGAGTGAGTGAGTGACAAATATCGCTATATCACATCAAAACGGTTACCCAATATGCTGAACCCAGTTATATACAATTGATTTGACTATGTACTAAATGTTGTAAGCGTCCTCCAATTCGATGAAGTAAAGAAATGTCGTGGACCACGGCGAGTAGAGTTAAGAAACAATGACAATGCAAAAAAGGTGTCTGTCAATAAAGAAATGTTGGTAACTTCATGGTTAATAAATGACTACTTGCTTGTGTAGATTCTTAAAATCCTATAAGGTTAAGATTATATCTTGTCCAACTTCCTGGAATGAAACTTTTGTGTGTTTAGAGGATTCCAGTATTATTTTACTTTGTTGTGCCGAAAGTATCTTCATGATATGGGCATACATTCCTGATCATTGGTTACATTCTATTCATCTATTGGGATCTTCTACTATCCTAGCAAGTACGTATGCACAACCCCTTGTAATCCTTGCTTTCCATTTGCTTTGTATGCCTTGATCTAAATTTCTCATCTAGGTCTTCATCCTGTTTACAAAAGTGAGATGATATCATTTAAACGTCTAGAAGAAAGATGTTAGAGGTGGTAATTTCGACCAGTTAATTATGCATGGGTCGTTTTAGTTATGTTACTTATGTATCACCTTTAACAGGTCAAACACGTAAATTCAAGATAATAGTTTATACTGAATTGGGTCAAATAGGTCGAAAAGCTTACATTATTATACAGATAATATATTTCTTATAGAATGTAGACTTATATTATACACACAACTTGTCTATAATCAAATGAAAATTTTGGACCATAAGTTTTTTTGGTCAACCCAACTTGTACAAATTTACCTCAGTACCTGATTTGACCCGGACCTATTTTGAGTTGCTCACCCTGCTCGTTTTGATCCCATTAGATAACCTACATTCACGGCACTTGTTAATTTGTTATTGAATCTAATATATTCGGATGTCATCTTTCTATTGGGCACTGGCACTTCCACTTTCCAGCTTACGTCATTGTGACAGCTGCAACTATCTTTCTATACTACACTGGCCTCAACTTTATGGCAATTCCACCCCCGTCATCCCTGAAGTCTATATATGGTGAGTTGGTTTTTCTATAATCCTAATGTCTAAGATTGCTTACTGTTTAAAGTACAAAATAAAGAATTGTGGTGTAAGCTAGTGAAACCAAACCAAGTAAATAGTAGCCTGGGTTCAATTTCCTCAAATGAAGCCATTGTTTGGATCCCACACAAATGCTTTCATGGTACTACTCGAGAGTGTTCCGCAAGTTTAGTATTTTATGGGTATTTTTTGCAGATGATAAGAGCAAAAATTCTGTGTGCTTTGGTCTCGCATTAAGGATGCTGTTAGAGATGGCTTGAGAGCTGTCAAATATAGTACAGTATCGAAGATGTGGCTGTTATTATGTAAGTTATCATTTATATAATGATGTGGCTTTTGAGGTTGCAGCTCGGCAGCATTTGGTTAGTGATCAGTGAAAAAGACCGTCAAAGTGGTAAGTTTGTCATTCTCTCTCCATCATTTATTAGTCCATGTTCACGCTTCTTTTTGTGCCAAAAATGCTGGCTGAAAAATCTGGACTTCACACTCAAGATGTGATAATTCCTCCCCTTCTCATATTATATGTCAGTGTATTATGATCTCACTGAAACTAAATGACCAGGGAGAGCATGACAATGGGTATGTTGTTGGACTAAATCAACCCACAGGAGATCCAATTGACCCTCAGATTGATGGAAGGCATTTTCGATCACTATGCCATCAAGCGACAAATCATCAACTTAGGACGTGTTGCATTGTTTAGCTGCCAGATGTAGTAGACAGCTATCAATCTGCTTTCATACTATTTTGAGGTCTTGATGGAAACATTGTTAACTTGGTCCATTTTGATGTGTTCATTTAATGGTATCTAAGTAGCCTGTTTGTGATGTGATGTACTTGTGCAAAATTCTCTTTTTTGTGTTTTTAGCATTGTATGTTGTTTGGGTCGATATCTTTTTTATTTATTTTATGCCTTTGGGTCGTGTTACAAGGCAAGGGTCTGTAGGAAATGTACAAACAAATTTGGTGTGCATAGATGTTTGATGCAAATAAATTATTATTTTTTTTTTGTATAGATTTTGATACAACACGAAATTTTGATGCATCAAGGCAAATTTTGTTAATACTCATTAGAAATTACTGTTAGGATCGACATGAAAACCTTTAAATTTCAAAGCTAGTCATTGAACTCAGATGCAGGTGTAAGATGCTCCACTCACCCCCAGTAGTTATAAATACAACCGTTTTGAAAATACATTCTATTCACATGGAAAACAATTTTGTTTACAACAAAACCAAATCCATGATGGCCAGAAAATTCATTATGTAGTGGGTACAAAAGCAAACATTCTGGTAGAGTGACCTCCATGGTAAACAAGATATAGGCCAGTCACAAACAATAGAATGATACAAAGCCACCCAAACAGCTTCATAATCACAATAAACATACAATTAGCCAGACAGAAAACTGCCTAAATATCCTGAATTTGAGTAAATAAGGAAAACCAACTCAAGTCACCACAAGCTACAAATAATTGAACAAGCTTTCAGTTTATTGGGTGCTGGTAGCACCCAACAATTCTGCAAATCATCACATCACTTTGATTTGAAGATCTAAAACATACCAATACATGGCACACAAACCATTTTCCTACAGAACCCGTGTATATCCATCCTGAGAGAGATTGAATGTATCAACTCTCCATCCTAAAGGTTTTTACTTGATACCTCATCTCTTAGTAAAGTCTAAATCTTTATTACCAATTCTAGAAACAAAACACAAAACTTCTTCTGCACACTTAATTTATCTTGACCAAGAAATTGACAATCGGCCTTTTGCATATTATTACTGTTCAATACTTCTGGTAGGTGGTAAAAGATGTTCCTTATAAATCTAAGAAGGTGACGAGGTTTGTAATAGTCATAGCTACCATGCTTACCAAGCCTACGAGGCTTCTCCATATCAGCAATAATATTGGGCGGAATGTTGATCCTCCAATCATTATTCGTCAAAAGAGTTGATTTGATGTTCTGCATTCTTCTATAAACATCGAGGTATGGGGCTGTGTCCATAAACTGACTGGCATCTTGTATAAATAGAATACGTCTCTCTCCGTCCCATAGACAAGGATGAAAGCCAACTTTAGCAATTGGTCTTAGACTGCATATCATTAAACTATCCGTTAGAAATTCACTAATAATGAGTAATTCACTAACTTAAAAACAAGAAATATTATATATACATACGTGAGTATATGTAAACTAAAAAAGTAAACTTCTTTCAACCCCTTTCTAGCCATTACCGAACCTGTACAAACTACAAACCTAGCATTCTACTACCGAACCAACATGCTTTTACACAATCAATGTTAAAAGTGTCTTTCCCTGCGAATAGCACTTAGTCGTGGAAGACTAGCTGTTATTCACATGTATTCTTCATAAGCTTCTCACTTTTCAAACATTTAAATTTTAATTCGACTCATCTCCATCTACACCTCATAAAAAAAATTCATCTAATGGATCTTCATTTTCTACATAAGAGGTAATTTGGTTTATGAGTGTTGTCTATCACACACATTTCAACTTTCTTAACTGATTAGATTATGGCAGACTAACCCACTTCAAAATTTTGTTCAATCATATATTTAATTATCCATTCATTTTACAACTACCTTTATGATTTTGCAACTACCTCTATCGATAACTATAGAAATTCGTTTCTACATGAATCATTGCATGACATGATATCAAGTATTCAATGATGTATATTTGATCAATTTGGTTTTCCTAGACCATATACACTAAATTTTTGATGACTCACGCAAATCTTATGAGAATATTTAATGATGTAGATTTGACGAATGTCTACTACACATTTAAGCCTTCTCGAGCTTTTCTCAACAGATAACAATTCATATATAAAATGGGTGTATTTCAAAATATCTGCCATACCTTGGACCTTGTACCCTACGCGCAAGGTCTTTAACTTCGTATGCCCATGGAAACATTTGATTAGGATGTATCACTATCTACGTGTAATTTTCCTTAGAAAGATCATGTTGATCGCTACAACAGAAAATGAGCCATTTCCCCAAATTGTGTAGCTCTACATCTATTATGAATAAACAAACCAAGGTAAAATCGCCAAACATGTTCCACAAGTAAGTACTTGTAAGTTACTTCAAAATGTTCATTAGTGGAGATAGGGTTTGAATTCACTTGAATCATAAATTATAATTCAGTAATCCTAGAAAAACTAATAACTTTAATAGAATTTCAATCAAATCCATTTTTTAAAAGATTTTATTTATGGTTGCATAATAAGGCTACACAAGAACTTCAACATCATTTAATATAAATACTTCCTTTCAGGCTCTTCTTATTACAAACACTGCGCATTTTATCTCAAAAGAAACTAAGCATTAGCTGTTTTATATAGCACAAAAAAAGCAACAAAGTAAAAGAAATAAGCAATCCCAATAACCTCATAAATAACAAAGGATGTAAGAAAATACTTGCCTTCAAGTAGCGGGTGCGTGTTTCAAAGTGGTGGAATCCAGAAATCCTTGGTTTATTAGACTACTAGATTAAACTCGTACATTGCACGGTATTAAAAAAATAATAGTGTCAATTATTAATATTATAACTTAATAAAATAAAATATATCTCAGTATAAAAACTCTATGTAACATCAACTCATAAGATTATTTAAAAAACACTAAAACAAAAATAAATAACTTTAAAAATCATCAAAATAATCATAGAATTACAAATTTAGTAATAATTTATAGAAAATTACATATTATACAACAAATAGTTACTTTTAGATTCTTTATTATGTCCAGTTAATTATCTAATGCTATGCATGCATGACATAAAAAAACAATGAATAATGTGATAATATGACACATAATCTAAAATCTGATATGACAATCAACAATAGATGCAGCTAAGACAAAAAAATTAAGTTGAAAATTACAAACCTAAATTAATTCAAGTTAAGTTTAATTACAGACCCGAAATTTATGCGTTAATATTATATGAAAGTTTATGAGATATTTCTTTTGAGACTTGATATATTGAAGCCATTGTAAGTTGTTTCCATAAAATATAATTTTAAATTTAAAATATCTTTTTAGTATAATAGAAGAGATACATAGATGATGTACTTAACTTCAAACTTAGAAGAATTTAATTTATGGTTTCGATATACTCATATGTTTTTTTTATTATTAATAACTAATTATATTGAAATCATGATAAAAGTCTAATTCATGCATTAAAGGGATTTGGTGTTATCAATATCTAGCAAAATATTTATATCCTATATGTACGTAAAATATAAATAATGAATATCTATCATTAATATTAATTAAATTATTATTAGATATTAGATATTAATTAATATTAAACTTAAAATAATCAAAAATTATAACAATTTGACAAATAAGCTAAAACCTTACTTGTCATTTAAAAAAGAGTGTCACATATGTTTTTACATATCATCTTTTAGTTTATTAAAAATGGTATGAGGCATCCTCCATGAAGGGGTCTTTGACATGTGGCCAACTAAGCAAGGGGTCTTAAAAAAATTGTGGTATGAGGCATCTTGACACCATGGGGCATCTCTTGCCATGTGTCAAGAACAAATGATTATTTTTTTTTTACTTTTTATTTTTTTATTACACTTTTATTTATATACTTTATTTATATACTTTTAATTATACACTTTTAATTATATATTTTTCACTATACTTTTAAAATAACATAAAGTAAATATAATTTCATAAAATCCATAACATATATTTTTAACATTACATAAAAACTAAATAACATAAACTAAAAAAACACATAATTAAACTAAGGAAGCACATAGTTAAAATTGTTAGGATACATGGTAATTTTTTTTTAGAAAAATGATAAGAAAGTATAGAAGATAAGAGAGTATTTTTGGTGTTGTAAAAAATTATGGAGTGAAAATGGGGTTTATATTTAGGTGAATGGTAATAATTTTAAAAGAAAACTTTTTTTTTATTGGAATTGCAATCCCAACGGGTATATTAGCATTGGGAAGGGAAAAAGTATAAGCCATGATCAACGTTTTTGCCGATCCGTGAAGGGGATAAAATTTGGACGGAACGCCCTTCGGGGTGATGTTCACCGCGTCCCAGCAGCGTTTCACATGCGGATCCGCCCCCCTTCCGCCTCACACCGCAGAGTCTTATGACCCGTTACAAGAATATCTAAAGGAATTATGTTTTCAAAACATATCTTGTGTGTATGCAAGTACTTAAGCCCATAATATAAACCTCTTCATTTACAAAGAGCAAATATTTATTCAGTTTTAGAAAATTTAAATTAATCAATACTCATTAAATGTTATAAACATACCTAAAGATACCCAACAATTGTTTAGGCTGATATAACTCATTAACATTAAGAGCTACATATGCATGTAAGGTGGATGAACAATACTCGAAACGAAGTTGATAACAATTATGGGTAACCCTAGCTCAAAAATACCGCACGATGTTATCACTGCCGTTTGTTTCCTAAAGCTTACGACAAGCTTTTGAAAAAACATGATCTTTGGGGTAGGATTTTACTACCACATCAAATAATCCTCCAAACAACCTGCGAAACAAATTAGCATCCTTTATATGGTCCCGTATCTCTACGGTTTCATTTGATTTCATTTTCTCAATCCATACTTCATATTCGAGATCTTTCGGGCATAACTGTTCAAAGACTTTAACATTATGTGTATGATACACATGAACAGGGTAAGAATAATTAGAATGACTATCAAAATAGAAACATGATTGATAAATCAAGTAACGCAACTGCCATTCATTAGTTAAAATTTTGTAGCGTGTCTTTTTAGTACGAAGAAAACTCGTCAAATCTTCTTCAGAGACACATTCTCCAGACTCGGACAAGTAAACTGACATTTCTTGAGATCGGACTACAACGTTCTCACCAAAATAAGACTTAACATAATCTGATATCCATTCTATCCACTCGGGGGAGAGACGTTGAAAGTGACAAAGGCTGATGCTCCCACGATCATCCACGATGACGTCTATGTAATTAGATAGACCATCTACTCCAGACGCCGATATATTTTATTATAGTTTTTATGTTCGATGATATATGACCTTAAAACTTTTCTTGTATTATTTTTGATGAAGTGAAATTTACCATCTCGAGCAACAACTATCATAAATGCGTTGTTACAAACTAAAATCAAAGAAAATATAACACAACGGTAAATTTCACTTTATCAACATTAATACAAGAAAAGTCTTATGGCCATATATCATCGAATACATAAACTATAATAAAATATATGCAGCGTCTAAGGTAGATGGTCTATCTAATTACATTGATGCCATCATGGCTGATCGTGGGAGCATCAACCTTTGACACTTTCAACGTCCCTCCCCCGAGCGGATAGAATGGAGATCAGATTCTGAAATGATAGATTATGTTAAGTCTTATTTTGGTGAGAACATTGTAGTACGATCACACGAAATGTCAGTTGACTTGTCCGAGTCCGGAGAATATGTCTCTGAAGAAAATATGACGATTTTTCTTCGTATTCAAAAGACACGCTACAAAACTTTAACCAATGAATGGCAGTTGCATTACTTGAAATATCAATCATTTTTCTATTATGATAGTCATTCTATTTACCATTACCCAGTTCATGTGTATCATATACAATAATGTTAAAGTCTTTGAAAAGTTATGCCCGAAAGATCTGGAATATGAAGTGTGCATAGAGAAAATGAAATCAGATGAAACCGTAGAGATGCGGGACCATATAAAGGATGATAATTGGTTTCGCGGGTTGTTTGGAGGATTGTTTGATGTGGTTGTAAAATCCTACCCCAAAAATTATGTTTTTTCAAAAGCTTGTCGTAAGCTTTGGGAAACAAATGGCTGTGATAACATCATGCGGTATTTTTGAGCTAGGGTTACCCATAATTGTTATCAACTTCGTTTCGAGTATTGTTCATCCACCTTACATGCATATGTAGCTCTTAATGTTAATGAGTTATATCAGCCTAAACAATTGTTGGGTATCTTTAGGTATGTTTATAACATTTAATGAGTATTGATTAATTTAAACTTTTTAAAACTGAATAAATATTTATTGTTCGAGAGTTTGGGTTTCATCCCAAGCATGCGTGGTTCGTGCTCCGCATATTACCTAACTAAATGTTACTGTGGATATGGTGTCTCGAATGCTAATTAGTTAAAATAATAAAAAGGTATTCCAAAAAGACTAGCATAGTAACCGTGGAAAAATACAACGGCTTATATAATTATTTCAATATAATTTTATTTAATTTTATAGATATGTTTCAAAAAAAATATTTTTACAATTCAAATCTACAGTATATATGTCATGTAAATTTAATTGATAATTAAGTAAAATAATTATTTAAATATAAAGTTTGATAGTATATCTAAAGGACTGTAATGGAAAATCTTCATTTGGAAAAAAGACGGTTGATAGGATAAATAGATAATATACTAACCTTGGATCCATAGTTGCTGTTGTTGCTTTGTAATTGTTGCAAGGGTTAAAACCCTACAAATTGGACATAAAAGGAAATTTTGTAGAGCAGGCACTTTTGGCCTAAATATCTACTTCTAGGTTATAGTGTTAATGTGTTATAATGGACCTAAGATGGTTCGAAGAAAAAGGCAAGTCTCAAAATCCTTTTGTTATCAATTTTTAAATAATTAGGCCATGTTTGTTTTTTCATAAAAGCTCTGCAGACCTCTTGTTCGGACACAGGTTTTTACATTTTGAGGTGTTTGTTTTTCGCGAGGTAAAAAACATCCTAGCAACCTCAAAATTTGTAAGATATTTAAATATCTCCTTTTAACATCTGAGTCTTTGTTTTGTTGATAAAATTCACCCACTTACCCAAAACCACCGACCAAACCACCAGTCGTCGGTTGCTTTTTGAAGCAGATCACCCCTTTTTTTATCATTAGTTGATGAAGAGGGTGCCGGTTCTGGCGGGTTTCTGGTTGCAAGAAGATGGGTTAATTCAGCTTTACTTTGACAATTGTTTTGAGAAAAAAAAAGAAGTTGATGATGATGGTGTATGTGTTGTGAGAGGGGAGAAAAAGTGAGAATGGTGGTTCTTGTCAATTACTCACAACCACACAATGTGTATCCTATCTCAACTTGGAAGAGTATTGCAAAAAGGATTGTGTAGTATAAAAGGGGAAAGATGAAGCTATGTAAAGGTTAAATGCAGGAAGAGAAAATCGACTATAATGGTGTATTACAACTATACACTGTAAACCTTATTAATTGCTTTAACATTTAGAGAAAGTTTTCCTTTCACAACTCAATCAAAAGCAAATGTTGCTATCAAGTATCAACCAAAAACAGAAATAATTATCCTTATACTATTCATTCCACACTTGTCCTTGCTCTTCTGCCATCCAAGGACGAGTGAACACCACTGAGTTCGACTCGTCTTTGATTCGTCCTTGTGTCACTCGTTCCCATATGTACAAGTTATTTATGTTTTTTTATTCTTTTTTCACAAATTTGGTGTAGATATAAATAAAAGGTGGATCTAAAAAACTAGTCATCAGTATTGGGTTGGGTTGGTCTAGAGGGACTAATCCTTAGATGGTGTTTTCCTGATGTAACGCTGAATAAGACTAGTCCCTGTAAGGACTAGTCTTATTTATGTTTTTTTATTCTTTTTTCACAAATTTGGTGTAGATATAAATAAAAGGTGGATCTAAAAAACTAGTCATCAGTATTGGGTTGGGTTGGTCTAGAGGGACTAATCCTTAGATGGTGTTTTCCTGATGTAACGCTGAATAAGACTAGTCCTTACAGGGACTAGTCCTTAATATAAGGCTCTCGCTTATGATTTTATCTCTTTCGTTTTCATTTATGGCTTTTTTAATAACATTATTTTAGTTCAATAGGAAATACGTAAACCATAAATTACGATAATAAAAATCCTAAACTACCAGTGATATATATAAAAGTTTATGTCTGGGTATTTCATTTGGAAGGCTATACTCATAAATATAAAACTTTATTAAATTTATAAATTTTAGTTATTTTCATTTTTTATAATACTTTATATCAAGACAAGCCTATTTTTAAAATTAGTATAACCTTTTTTAACAATAAAATGGTTATTCAAACATTATATATTTATATGTTTTTTAAAAATAAATAGTTATAATCATTTAAATTTTAGACATTTAAACCACCTCTTAAAATTCAAAAGTGTATTCAGATTCAAATGACAACCTCTTAAAAAACAAATACGTGGCCTTATTTTTAATAAATTGCTAGTATATAAATATAATACATAATATCTTTAAAACTCTTACTCTTATATTATATATCCATTTTTAGTTATAGTTTATAATTTAAAACATATTTTATTTATAATAAATAAAATTTAAAACTATTTATTTTAATCTATAAGATATATTAAATTAATTAGTTAGATAACTAGATTTAGTCCGGTGCCAAATACACATGAAGTTTATCGATGTTAAATTCAAATTATGAAATAAACTGGTAAATTTAAATGTAAAAAGTGTAAGTAAAATCAAAGTAAAAAAAATAATTATGAAACATTTAGCATATATTCTATTCCAACTTTTGTATTACTTCTTTGTACTCAAAATTTGAAAAATAAATATATAGATTGAAATACAATATTTAAGATTCATGATCAAATTAAAAGATAGAGTTTGAGATGCAAATAAATGAAAATTGATATTACTTAACGAAATATACTAAAAAATAATTAGATTAAAAATTATGGCTGACAATATATAAGTGATCGTAATAAATAGAGACGACCGGAAATGTGATGACAACTTGAGAAGTATATTGTGTGAGAGATTAATGGGGGTAATTATTTATAGAGTAAATTACAAATTTGGTCCCTGTTGTGGGTCAAAAATTACCGTTTTCGTCCCTACCTTTCATATATTACCGTTTTGGTCCAAAAAACTTTGGTCCGTCAACGCTTTTGGTCCAATTCTTTAAACGGACGTTAAACACCCATCACGTGATCTGCACGTGATGGGTATTTTAGTCTTTTCATTAGCACAGGGACGAAAACGGTAATTTTTGACCCACAACAGGGACCAAAATTGTAATTTACTCTATATTTTTTTTTCCCCTTTTCCTTTTCTCTTTATCACTTTTCTTTTTCTCTTACATGTATATAATACACTATCATCACAAACATCAAGTTTGTATCATCAAACCCAGTACCCATCAACATCAAACACAAAATATATATACGTATATACACACCAATAATTTTGACCAGATCCAAAAAAATAAAATAAAATGTAGTAATATATAACTTCCTTGATTTCTAACATCAGATCCAAAAAAATAAAATAAAATGTAGTAATATATAACTTCCTTGATTTCTAACATCAGATCCAAAAACTATATATACGTATATACACACCAATAATTTTGACCAGATCCAAAAAAATAAAATAAAATGTAGTAATATATAACTTCCTTGATTTCTAACATCAGATCCAAAAACTATATATACAGATACATAGGTTTCCACACTAGAAAATTGGACCCATCGTATCCGGCTAGCAATGATGGTGCGGCGGTAGTTTCTTTTGTGGCGGCTTTGAAGGATTCGATTAGTGGGTGGATTCAAGCAATCTTGATGGTAGTGGTGGGTAAGTGGTGGCGGTGGTGTCTGAATCAAAAATCCGCAAATTAATCGAGCTCCAACAATGGAGATCTTAACCACCACCACTGCAACCACTGTAACAACCACAATCTTCATCGTCGACGATCCCAACAACCACCCCCTTCTCTGTTAGATGCAAGCTCCAACAACGGAGACTCAACAACCACCACCGCAACCACCATAACAACCACAACTTCAACCCGACGATCACAACAACCACTGCCATCTCTGTTAAATTATATATAACTATATATGTATACAGATCTATCAATATCTCTATCGATACATAAATATGTATATAGATCTATAGTTATATATATGTATATGGATGTCTCAATATCTGATGTAGATGATAAAAAGATATATACGTTGGTGAGTATAGTTGAGGATTATATATATGTATAATAATGTTATCTATGTAGTATATATGAATGATATAGAAAAGTAAAAACAGGAAACACAAAAGAGAAACAAATAATAGTGCCTTTGTGTGAAAATTACAATTTTGGTCCCTGTCGTGGATCAAAAATTACCGTTTTCGTCCCTGTGCTAATGAAAAGACTAAAATACCCATCACGTGCAGATCACGTGATGGGTGTTTAACGTCCGTTTAAAGAATTGGACCAAAAGCGTTGACGGACCAAAGTTTTTTGGACCAAAACGGTAATATATGAAAGGTAGGGACGAAAACGGTAATTTTTGACCCACGACAGGGACCAAAATTGTAATTTACTCTTATTTATATTAAACTGACAAATGACTTTCTTATTTGTAGCAATCAAGCAACGAATGGAGAATGATGTGAATGAAGTAGATGATTGCCCGTTTTGTTAAAGCAAAAATCCAGGAATTTGACTAGGAGGTTAGACCATCAAGACTTTATATTGCACTCGATCCTCACATTTTGAATTCTTCAAACTCATGAACTCTACTTTAATTTTGGACTAAGAATGTGGCCAACAGATAAAATGCTGGATGCGGACCAAGTACTGGAGTAGACAGATCAAGGACCACAACTACAGATCTAGTTATCTACAATGTAATATATCAGTACTTCATAGCCTTTTGATTAATCAATTGAACTCTAATATTCTACTTTTCCATCTGTTGAAATTAAAAAGAAGTTATAAGTTTGACTCTGATACGTACGATAAGCCGTCTCCTAAGCATTAGTGATTAGTGTTTACCGCTTATGTCATTTCAAATTTTACTTTTATGGATTGTTATTTGTTTCAATTATGTTTGAATTTTAATGTTTTGAAAACGTTTTATTGTTTTTATGTTAGTGTTTCAAAATATATGTCTCCTAAGACATATATTTTGAGAGAGAGATTAAAGACTAGTAAAGATATATGTTATCGAAAGGGTTTTCTTAAAACGCTTGATCTAACTGGCAACTTTTTAATCCACTCGAAATAATCGGTTACATTAACTGTATTTTGGAAATAAGATATATAAGATAGAGTGCTCTAGTCTAATGATCATAAGTTACGCTTTATATCATACAAGTCTTCCGTAAAATGTTTTCTAATTTCAATTTTCAGCTTTGTTTCCTATTAAACTATCTACATATTTATCCTTTGGCCAATAAAACAAAAATCTAATACATGTTGTATAATATCTGCTTAGAAAAAATCTTCTTTTCCTAATAAAAGAGGATCAAAAAAAAATATGTTCACAATTTTGTCACCTGGCAGCTGTTCATTATGTTTCAAAAAAAAACCCATCAAATGTTTTTTCATCTACCGTTCTTTCCTATTCTTTCTTTCTTCTTTCTTATTCTATCCTTATTCTTATTTCTTTTTGAAACGATCTTTTTCTTTCCTATGAATATGAAATCAAACAATTACTTTTATGAAGATAAAATAGTTATATTGATTCCTTCTTCATGTGCATTGATGTTGTACACACAGAATTGAGGGTATATTTTCATACACCATATGGATTTGGATCTGTGGCTATCAAAGGTCAAAGATGGCCGGCACTTGTCGAAAGTTGAATTGCAGGTTGAATGTGAATATGTACGTCTATATATCTATATCTATCTATATAATTTACTTTTATGGATGAATTAGGTTTACATTTATGATTTCCTGAAATTTAATTGATTTTTTGGTTTATTATCAGAGAAATGCTAGAATGACTAATAATTTGCAAACATATTCATACTAACTGACATGGCTAGATGATATGGACCTCCATGTCATACAACTAATATACACTAATTAACCATAGTTAAGTCATTTATATTTGACCACAAAATAACTTCTTTTTTTTAAATTGTGATCTTCAATCCTGTCTAACTCCATCCAATCGTCTTCTTTCTTCCTTATCCATTCAATCTAACTCCATTCATAGCTCTTAATTATTAACACATGCAGGTTAAATTTTTTTTTCAATAACAATAGGTGATACATCAACCTATCAATCTTTTCTTTTCGACGAATAATAAAAATTGTTGTATCTCATCAAAAACAAAAACATTTGCATCTCGATTTTCTTCTGCTAATTTATCTTATTTCTCTTACTTATAAACTGAAATTGTGAATCAAAAATACCTGCCGCAAAGGAAAAATTTTGATGGGTTTAACAATTATTGGGTACATAATTTTTTTATTGTACTTGGTCAAATAAAACATATATATACACATGAATGAATTTTCTCTCCTGCTTTGTTCGGTCGACCAACAACAATAATTAATAATATATACCTTAATTAGTTGGTTGATATAATCCTTGATTATGTGGAGGACGACTAAATGGAGAAGAGGAACAATCACAATTCAAAAAAGAATAATTACTCTGATTTAATATCAGGGCTAAAGATAAATGACTTAACTGTGGTTAATTAATGTATGTTAGTTGTATGACATAGAAGTCCACATCATCTTAACCATGTCAGTTAGTATAAAAATGTTTGTAAAATGTTAGTCATTCTAGCATTTCTCTTATTATTATTGTTATTATTTTTATTTGTGTCAGTTCAGTTCAATGAAAAAAAAAAAAAACCCTGATTTTTTGGATCTACTTTTTGCAATTGTAAGTTTCATTTTGGTGATGTTCAATGGAGTGACCTAGATTATGTTTTAGTTTTCTGTTAGTTTACTTATATTATTTCTCCGTATATAAAAAGGGGATTAGAGGGGACATGTAATGGTTCATACTTCATAGATGAAAATTGGATAAAATTGTTAACATTCCGAGTGGTGTTGACATGGATGTTAAAGATGGAACTTCATGAATGCAAAGCAGTCCTATATGTACAAAAAGAGTTTGAAAGTTTTGAATTTTGATATTAGAAGTTCTTGATTTTATGAATTTTGTTATATTTAGAACTACCAAAGACTTGGGTTGAACCAAAGTTAGTGTTTTGATTAAGTAAATGCAATTTGGTGTAGGTTTGATCAATGTGAGGTTTCCCCGCTCTCTAAAAGAAATTAAGGATGCTGACTATGAAAGATGATTGATGTGCAGGAAGCAACAGTTTATATCATTCTCAAAGGTTTGTGTTTGTTAACTGTTATCATTTTAAAAAAAATATACTTCTCTTATATACACTCGAAATGTCATATACACTCGAATGTTTGATCAAAGTGTATTTTCTGTTATATACATGGAGGCAGGCTCAAATGCATATGAATTTGTGTTATGACTGAGTATATGAATTGGAGGCTGAACTTCAAATTAAATGCATCAACTTTTTTGGTTTGTGTACATGGGGGCTGCCTCAAATGCATATAAATTGGTTTGTGTCGCAAATTGCTAATCTATCACTGAGTATTATTTGTTTGATCTGATGATGTTTGTGCTATATATAATATGTGTCCAAGCTGAACTCCAAATTAAATGCATCAATTTTTTGAGCTGGTTAAATCAAAGATTAATTATATCATTGAACTAATGGTTGTAAGTACTTATAGATATAGATATGCTATGAACTGATTTTAGAGTTACTATACTATCATTCGATTATCCACCAAGTCATTTTTATTTTTCATTTTCATGGGGCTTTTGATCAAGTCAGTATAAAAAGGCATAATCGACTCTTGTGCCATTTTGGTAACTTGAATCTTAGAATTGGGTACAAACAGGTACAGTACTGAAATTCTCGGTACCAAAATAGTGGATTCGGTATGATATCGGGATTGGGTTTTTAGTAAATTCGGTGTCGGTATTTATCGGTTTTGGTACGGTTACCGATACCATACCGAAACCTTCCCTAAAATAGAGCATAAATAGTTGGTGCATATGTGTAATATAAAGGGCTTTGAGCCTTTGATTCTTCATTTTGTCATATATATGTAATAGTAATAATGAATTTGCCTTTTCATATATGTATCATATATGTAGTAGTAAAATTTTAGTCCTTGTCTTATGCCCTACTAGAAAGACAGCAAGTCAAGCTGCCATGGAGGCTAACAAGTTGATTAAGTATCATCCTTCTGTGGGTGTTCAAGTCGTCATTGCTAACCGGCTTAGTTTACAAATATCAATTTTTGTTTTTTATAGTTAACTTGTATGCAATTTTTTTTGTGTGTGCCAGAAACTTGTCTGCAATTTCCTTTATACTGTTTACTACTTCACTTATTCTTATATACTCTCAGTCACGAGCCGCAATGGAGTTTGTTCAATATTTCAAGGTTAGAACTTTTCGATTCCCAGTTACATGATGCTTGTCTCTAATGGATGTGAAGTCACAAAATCTGGTATTTGATAAATATACTTGATACTTTTTAGATGAATAAATAACTAATAATAAGTATGCCCTTTTTTTTTTTAGGTATGTCGTTGCTTAACACTTCCTAAAAGACATCAATCACGCATTAATGTTAAATGGTTCAACCAAGTTGTATCAATTACGTACCTTTTCAAGTATGCCCTTGGAACTTTGGAAGACACCCATTGTGAGAATAACATGGCTCTCGTCTCTCAGTACGCATATCATCAAACCACCCATCGGTCTTTGGGCTTTTATTTCCATGTTGTGTTGCCATATGATCTTCAATAAAAGACAACTTATTCTTCTCTTACATTTTTTAATGCTTTAAAATTTAGATGTTGAGTTTGACAGTTTGTTATAATTCTTTTAAAGGCACATAGCCACAAAATTTAGGATGTACACGAGTTGGATTATGAATGTATTTTTCAACTTTATTTTGATAAATTTCTGTTTCTTCACTTTGTTTAAAATCTGTCTATTAGAATTGCTTGGTTATTCATAATTGCTTATATTATTTTATTATTATTCATTTTTTGAACAACATTCAAAGTTCCTTATTAGAATTACTTGGTCATTCAAAGTTGCTTAAGCCTCTTTCTACCGCTCTCCCTTCTCCAACGGTACAAAATTTCAGATCTTCGATCTGAATTTGTGCTCCAGAGATTGGGATCGAGCTTGAGAGTTTGGGTTTGAGATTGAGATTATCCCCATCCGGTTAAGGCTTCCACTCCGGTGGATCTAACCCTATTTTTCACACCGGGCCGGAGGTCCCTTCCACTTCGGTGGATCTGGAAGCAGCCTCTCTACCTTTGAGTAGGGGTAAGGTCTGTCTACATCAAACCTCCCCCATAGCCCGGCTTATGTCGGGATTGGGTACCTTGTTGTTGTTGTTGTATTCAAAGTTGCTTAAAAGGAATGTGATTTTGCAATCCTTTTTATCTGATCTTCATTGTTTCGTCATTTCGATTATCAAATGAATTTATTGTAGACTTTGAAGTTAAGTATCTTTGGAGCATTTTTTATTGGTCAACTTAAACCGCCTTTACGAGTTAATATCAATGTTTCCGACTGTTACTATTACAATTTTTAACTTACAAAGTTACAAGTTTTAGATTAGATAATAAGTTGTAATTGGTTTAAAAAACGTCTCAAACTATCGTGACTTTTACTTAATTGAATGACATTTTTATAAAGTAAAGAAGATCAAAGTTAACGTCTTCACCAAAAGTTTGCTTTCAGAGTAAAGTTTAGCTCTTTTTTTTCTTCTTTCAATGATATTAATACTAGTTAGTATCCTAAAAAAAAGTAATAACCAAGTAAATATCATATTCAGGAAGTTAATAACATAAAGTTAACGATGAGCGTAGAACGACCAGGGCAAATAGGGTAACCCCACCAGGGAGTATTAGCGGCGACGTCGCCGCTAATACTGTGGGCCCCATCTGACACACAGCAGGGACTTTTGACCTTTGACGAGGACCTTTGACTTAGTATTAGCGGCGACGTCGCCGCTAATGCTCAAACCTCTTTTTCGATATAAACGGGCGCAAGGAAGTCAGACGACCAGAAATGTGACAACCGCCAAAATTTCAGGTTGATTAATTTACTATTACGTGTACTATTTAAATTTTTGTTGATCAAACAATATGAACAAACATTTTATGGCATAATAAACTGAACAAATATTTTTTTTTGATAAATTATGGATAACTATTGCCAAGAACTCAAATAGTTATTTGAGAGTTGCTTGGAAATACTTTTTTCATACTTATACTATCAGTAACCGTACTTATGAATAGTACCGTATTGTGAATAGTAACCGTATCCAGAAATCGTATTCATGAATAGTGACCGTGAATAGTTACTATGAATAGTAACGGTAAATAGTAAAGGTAAAAAGCATATTCCAAAGAATATGCTAAGAAATATTCCAAAGCATATGCTAAGGCATATTCCAAGAATATGCTAAGGCATATTCCAAAGAATATGTTAAGGCATATTCCAAAGCATATGCTAATGCATATTCCAAAGAATATGCTAAGGCATATTCTAAAGCATATTCTAATATGCTAAGGCATATTCCAAAGAATATGCTAAGGCATATTCCAAAGCATATGCTAAGGCATATTCCAAAGAATATGCTAAGGCATATTCTAAAGCATATTCTAAAATTATTTTCTATAAATAGCGACCTTAGTTTAATTATAAAACTCACACCATCATATATTCACTTCTAAATTTCTCTCTGATAATCACACAAGATTAAGTACGTCTAAGTGATCTTTCTTCTACAACACTAAGGTGAGTCTCCATATTCCCCTTTTCAGTTATTTATACATTTATTTGGGGACTGAGATACATGCAATAAAACTATTTGTTATACTTATATGTATATTTTCAAAGTTATATTATATGTAATATACTTATATGCATATTTACAAATTTATATATTATATATATTTTGTAACTCTGCTTTATTTATTTTACCTTCGGGGTAAAATACAAACTCTTTACTGTTATGATGAACACAAGTATTTTCAGAAATGTATATATGGTTGATTCTAAGTTGCTCTGTTCAATTAAAGACCTCTCTATCATGAACGATTAATTATGGAAACATAAACGTGGGTATATTGAATAGTACTATTGGGGTAGGCATCCCCATTCGTGTTGGTTATACCAACTGTATACGAATGCATTATATTTGGAAAGCTTAGGGTACCTTGAACAAGGTACCTACTTCGGAGGCAAATAAACACACACTTGTCTAGTTTCGGTTCATGAGCTTAGAACTTGGTATATACAGTTTCAACTCTTGCATTCTATTTGATCCATTGTGTGATCAAATAGTTACTTTAAATCTTGTGGTTCATACTCTATATTTTTATTAAAAATCTATGATACTCTTTGCTTTATATTGTATCATAACTACTTGACATTGCGGTAAGGCAATGATCACACTGAACTCTGGCATTTTGTGAAACTATATTTTCTATATGAAAAACTTATGGAACTCACCAACTTTATGTTGACCTATTTTAGCATGTATTCTCAGGTAACTAGACGATACTCTATACATGGGACATTTTTCCGCTGCATACAACATACTGGACCATGGCCTACCCTCAGACTCTAGTAAAGACAAGTCAATTTGCTAAAGTCTCTGTCTACTGTTTAATATTATTTAATATTAAATAAATGTTTTCAAGAATAATATCTTTCATAAATTGTAATATAAATTTGTGAACAATGTTTTTATATAAATGTATTTTAAAACGACAACGTTTTGTGTCGTTCAGTATACCTTGTGTTGTGAATCCATGTACGTCATGCCCCGGATAGGGCGGGTGTGACAAGAAACATAAAAAAAAAACCCTTCTCCACTAGAAATTCCGGCCACCCGATCAAATTTAACTCTAGAAATTTAACTCTTTGTCTCTATCTATCAAGAATCCTGCCATCAAGTCTTTGGTGACGAAATTTCGGGAACCCGCTACAAGTTCCGTGTAACACCCCAAGCCGAGGCTCGAAATATCACGGAAATCATATAGCGCAAGGTGGAATTACAATAGAACAAGAACTAAATGCAATTAAAGATTCGGTGAATCCAATACAAAACGAAACAAGCAACAAAATACACCAGGAGCAAATAACCATCAAAGTTAACAAGATAACATCCAAAGATGGCAAATGATCCTAAGTATAATGCAAAAGGGAGGCCAATGAATCCTTGATCCATAAAGTCCATAGTCCGGGTTCACAGCAAGCAAGGCAACTAAACTCCACGCCCTGGGAGAACCTGATTACCTGAAAAGTGTACTAAGCATAGTCAACACAAGGTTGGTGAGTTCGTAGCAATGGTTCATAAAGAACCAACGTCAAATATCACAATATACGAGTAGAGGCTAGACATGACTTCAGCGAGCCTCTAAGCAACACCATATCGTCCAACAACAAGATTACACAAGACTAGTAAATGTGTAATGAGAATGCACAAATGATATATGAATCAATGTAAGTGCCAAATGCATGAATAAGCCAACATGCCTATCTTATGCGTGAACTCCGTCACTTATGCAATGATACCCTTCTGTCATCACAATGAACAAGGCTGTATCTCAAAATCATCGAGATATATATGTCTATATACTCGGGGTCACGTTCTACATCCAAAATGGGTGCATACATCTATGAACCAGGATGTCGGCAATCCCCTGCCGAGGGCTCATCAACGATGTATGCAATGCTTACAATCAAATGTAAATGCATAAGTCATAAACCAACAATCAATATACGATGCACCTGTGCCATCAATCAATATACGATGAACCTGTGCCAACAATCAATATTCCTCAAACATAAGCCAACTATCAACATTCATCAACCATAAGCCTACTATCAACATTCATCAATCATAAACCACTATTCACAATTTAAACCAACTATACGTACATATACTTCAGAGGATTCTACTTTCTTCAAGTCCTAGATGCTTATATATAGGGTCACCCGCAGCCTTCCCACCACATCTAAAACCCAATGAAGGCATAACCAACTTCCATGTATGTACGTCTATCCTAATATATATATATATATATATGTAATAATTAACGGAGACATAACCCAAATCAATCAAACGAAACGAACTGTCACATCAATCCACTAATCAAGTCAACCAATCAATAAATCAATCAACAATGTAAGTAAACACACCAGTTTTACACTTTTCAGCCCGAATCTCAAGCGAGTAGGGAGATACGAAACTCACCTCGATTGGTTATGAAAGCTAAATTGATATAATGTCAAGTTATTGCCGTACAAGGTTCACTTCACGTCCAACACCTAAATATCGATCATATACATTCACATCATCATACATAAACACTTATACGTAACTTAACAATTCTCGACAAAACCCTAATTAGGTTTTCAAAATGTTTCTCGACGTTAAATGACTTCTATGACTCTTAATCAATGTTATATAACATAAGAAGTGAATTAGGTTAAGACTCGGCGCGTAAAAAGATCCAGAAAGTCAAACTAGGTCAAACAAGGGGAATTCCAGAAAACAAAGGCCGTAACTTACGGCCTTCAGGGGCGTAAGTTACGGTGGGCAAAAATACAACGGGCGTAGCTTACGGCCCAAATGGGCGTAAGCTACGGCCCTCTAGAAAGTTCACTTTTGGCGTAAAGGTTGGCGTAAACAGTTAGATTTTGGCGTAAGGTCAAAATTGAAGATAGGGATAGGCGTAAGCTACGGCCCTCACTGGCGTAACCTACGCCCAAGCAAAATAGACCTGGCGTAACCTACGCCCAAGCAAAATAGACCTGGCGTAACCTACGGCCCTAAGGGGCGTAGGTTACGCCCCATACTGGGCAGCAACACCACCAGCAGCAACAAGTGCAGAAAATAAGAACCCAAACACCCAATTTCGACCCAAACCATACCAAAACGATTTGTAAAGACTTTTAACCCAATTTGAAGTATAATCAAACATTATTAACCATAAATACACATAACCCAACCCACAAATTCGACCAAAACATCATAATCGTCCACAAATCCTTCAAACCCTAGCCCTAACCCTAATTTCCATTTTTACCATTTTCAAGTCTTGGAATCCCATAAAAACGACTAGAAACATAAGAACAAGCATAAATAGAAGTAAATGGGATGAATTTAACTTACCAAAACGTCTCCTTGAGCTCAAACCCAAATTTGACCTAATTGGGTAAAAAATGCTAGAACTTGGCTTTGATTCTTTGATAAGACGAAAGTGAGATGAAAGTGACTATGATTTCTATGTTATAATCGATCCAACACTAATTTGATGCAAGAAATGGTGAAGAAGATTGAAATGGGTCTTGCTTTGCTTTTGAGAGAAAGAGATATGGGGGGGGGGGGGGGGGAAATGGGTCATGGGTGGCTGGTGGGTCTTGGACTACCCACGGGCCGACCCGTTTCTCCCACAAGCCATAAAACAATCGGTTGCACAACTAAATGCCAACAAACTAAATAACGACTCGACTAACACACATTGTCATTTAATTCACCAAACGACCCACTTATTTCATTAAACAAGATTGTTAGTCAAATTACACATAAAGTCAATGGGTCAAAATTCACGGATGTTACATTCCGGCCATCAAATCCGGCCACCCCACTTTTCCGGCGACCACTTTTCCGACGATTTCTTTGTATGTTTACTAACACTCATTTACATTTTTATTGTTGTTATTATTTTAGAAAAGAAGCTTATAAAAATAAGTTGAAAAAATGTGGTCATTTTATAATAAGTAAAAAATGATTATACAAAAAGTTTTGTGTCCAAAATTAGTGTTAGAAAGGTTATGTTATTATAGTTATGATTATTGATAAATATGATTGTTAGTATATTATGTTAGAAAAGAAGCTTATAAAAATAAGTTGAAAAAATGTGGTCATTTTAGGTATAATAAGTAAAAAATGATTATACAAAAAGTTTTGTGTCCAAAATTAGTGTTAGAAAGGTTATGTTATTATAGTTATGATTATTGATAAATATGATTGTTAGAAAAGAAGCTTATAAAAATAAGTTGAAAAAATGTGGTCATTTTATAATAAGTAAAAAATGATTATACAAAAAGTTTTGTGTCCAAAATTAGTGTTAGAAAGGTTATGTTATTATAGTTATGATTATTGATAAATATGATTGTTAGTATATTATGTTAGAAAAGTTATTATGATTGTAATTAGTGTTAAAACTGTTATGTTATCATAGTTAGAAATTATATGATTGTTAGAAATTATTGGTAGTTTATGGTTATTGTTAATATGATAGTTAGTATTATGTTAGAAAACACTTGTTAGTATGATTGTAATTGTTAATATAGTTGTTATTAGGTTAATATGATTGCAAGTATTATTGTTAGAAAAGAAGCTTATAAAAATAAGTTGAAAAAATGTGCTCATTTTAGGTATAATAAGTAAAAAATGATTATACAAAAAGTTTTGTGTCCAAAATATGTTAATATCATTTGGGCCTTTTTTAACCTTGATAATTGTTTTTATTGATTTATAACTTGTGTATAACTTATGTAGGTTAAAATGGCTGCCGTTCAAGGCGGAGATGGTGGCAATGACCCTCCAAATTGGGGGTGGAATCCGCAATGGGGCTGTAGGCGTAGCGCGGGTAAGTATATATAGATGTATGTCAAATATATATATATATATATTTATTTATAGATATGTATATATATATATATATATATATTATGTATATATATTTGTTTCTTATTTTGTTTTGCAGGGATGAGCTCAGGGAGAGCTGCCGCTGCTAACCAGAAAATGGAGCGGGAGTTTCAAAAGAAGGGACGTTTATCTCTTTACCTTGACGCCGATCAAAGTAAGTGGCAGGCTATCGGCGATAACGCCAAATGGTACAAGAGCTATTTAGGTTCATATGTCGCTACCGTCCCGCATACTTACGAGTCGTGGACAGAGGTGCCCCAACCTATCAGGGACGGACTTATTCCCTGGATCCAGGTAAAAACGTTTTATTTTACAATTTAAATACGTCATAAAAAAATATGGTAGATGGTAACTATTACTACTAAATTGCAGAGACGGTTCAACTTGGACCCGTATCTACATCGCGATCCAACTGACGCGTTACGGCTCGCTGTTGAACGCATGATTCTGGCGGATGCCCTAAAGAACTACAGGGATAAAAAAACCAAATTCAAGGGGAAATGGTTCACCGAAAGGGGTGGGTTAGATAGACTCGCCGAAATCCAAAATGTTCCGCCACATGCAATGCCTCAAGAAGTCTGGACGGATCTACTGCGATTCTGGACCAGGGAGGACCGGATGATTGTTGCCCAACGAAACGCGACTAACAGGCAAGAACAACGTCTTGTCAGTACTCACGGTCGCCAGTCATACGCTCAGCGTCAACATGTTTGGGCTGTAAGTTATATGTACATATTTATATCCACATATATATATATATATATACATACATATGTACATATTTATATCCACATATATATATATATACATACATATATATAACTTTGATTAATGTATATACAGACTGGTCATGAGGGACGAGAGGAGCCCCCGGCTGAGTTCTTTTTGCGGGCCCACACATACCACGATGGGAGAGTGCAAGAAGTTGCTCTTCCCTTCCATGTAAGTTCTCGCACAACACTTAAATTCCTATTTGTTGTAAATTTTTATTAAGTATAGCTAACTTATTTTTTTGTTTATGATTTAATGTGGTACAGGCCCAGCTTCAGGAATCCCAGCGGATACTTTCCCAACAGCCCAACCCCACCCCGCCAACGCAGACATTTTTGGACACTTTCGGGGCCCGATCGGGACATACCCGCGGGGTTGGGCGTATTGTTAGGGGAACCCGAGGACTGAATGTCCAGGTCCCGCGTCCAGATGACCCTCTTTTGGACGTCCCAGCCAGCAGCACCAAGACCAGGCCGATCCATCTAGATCACAGTCGTCGGGCCCATCTGCAGCACAGTCGCCGGGCTCTGATTACGTGGATCAATTCTTCAACCCTTGGCCCCCGGTCAACCCTTGGGACCAGGCCGGGTCTAGCACGTCGGGATTCCCCACACAACGCTTGGGGGATTGGGATTATAGACAGCATAGGGATGGTAGTGATAGTGATAGTGATTAGTTTGTATTTTTTATGAACTTCTTTATTTATGTTTGTATTGTTGGTAGCTTTTCTTTATTTTTTTTTATTCTTTAATTTCTATATACCTATAAAATCTATAATACAAAATCCTAAAAGTAAAATATTATTTTAAAACAATGTTCTAAAAACAATCACTTTCAAAACAATCACTTTTAAAACTAATATCAAAATATAATTTATAATTTTAATTTTAGAACAATGTTCTAATTTAAAACGTAATATGGAAAAAAAAAAGTTTCAATCAATTAAAAACATGTTATAAAAACAATCACTTTCAAAAAAATTCGGAAACAAGAAAAGGAAAATGTTTTTTGAACTTATAATATTGTAAGTGAAAGGAGAGTCTACTTGCATTTTGGTTTATCCATGTATCTAGTTAATGGGCCGTAAAGCCCAGATTGTTTGTACTCAAACAAAAAGTCAAAAACGGCTTCATTTTCAAATAAAATAAAGACGAAGACCCTCAGCCTGTTACTTTACCTTACCTTTCGCAAAACTCCAGTAAAGAAACATCTGTACATGATTTAATTAACAAAATTTTACCCTTTACAAATTCGTGCATTTTTATTTATTAATATATGATCGAAATGGAGAGTAGCAGTGAAGTAGTAGAATTACAACCATCTGTACATGATTTAATTAACAAAATTTGTGCAGAATTATCCATGGAAGAGCATTATCCGACAGGGACAAAGTTTGCACCTTTACGTCCGATCATATGATTGGGAGAAATGATCCTGATGTGGCACGTGGCAAGCATTAGCGAAGACGATCATAAGATTGGGAGAAATGATACCGAGGTGCCACGTGGCAAGCATTAGCGGCGACGTCGCCGCTAATGCCTGTGACGTGGCACCTCGGGATCGGTCGTTGTCAGTCATTATTGCAGGCATGTCGGTGGAATGTCGGTGACAGCATTAGCAGGCGACGTCGCCGCTAATGCTCTGGTGGGGTTGACCTTTTTCTGGTCGTGTTACCTAGTGCCAAAGTTAATACAATATGTCAAAAAGTCCAAAGCTGTCTATATCAATCCAGCATGTATATGTTGACATTGGCCAATAGCAGCCTTTAAGCCATTTTCATGTGATGGCGTATTATATTCAATTTTATATATTATATATATATATATGGGAAAAGTGAATATAAGGTTGTCTAACACCTAAGCTTAGGTATAGAACCCTTTATATACAATTTTTTTAATATTTTTTGATTAATGAATAAATGTTTGGGCCCCATGAATTTTATGGATTAAAAAACAATATGTGAGTGTTCCACACCTAAGCTTAGGTACCTAACAGCCTTATATTACCATCCCCTATATATGTTGGTTCTCACTTGATCCCTTCACTATATATATATAGGGAATGGTAATATAAGGCTGTTAGGTACCTAAGCTTAGGTGTGGAACACTCACATATTGTTTTTTTAATCCATAAAATTCATGGGGGCCCAAGCATTTATTCATTAATCAAAAAATATTAAAAAATTTGTATGTGAGGGGTTCCACACCTAAGCTTAGGTGTCGGACAACCTTATATTCACTTTTCACACACACACACACATAGGGGTGAGCAATAACCGAACCGAAAACCGAAAAAAACATGAAAAACCGAAAAACGAACCGAAAAAACCAATGGTTTTTGGTTTTGGTTTTCTAGAAACCGAAAGTTATGGTTTGGTTTTGGTTTCATGTGAAAAACCGAACCATAAAAACCGAACCGAACCAAAAATATATATTGTTTATTTTATTTATATTTATATCATTTTATTTAATTTTGATAAATATGTTAATATATTTGCATTTTAAAGTGTTTAAAATAATGTCATTTATATATTTTGGGTGAAAATACACAACAAAATTGATTCAGTTTAATAATTGCATAATTAAACAACACGTAAACGATATAAATAGTTATATATAAAGTTTGTTTAAAATAAATATTTGAAGTTTGTAGAACTTGTTTTGATGGATTTATTGTCATTGTTGTAGTATTTTGTTACTATTGTTTGGAAGAGTTGTTGAAATTATAGTGTAATCATAGTATATAAACTTAGAAACTTTTCTAGTCAAGTTAGTCCAAACTCACAAGTGGTTAAAAACCGATTAAACCGAAAATCCGAACCGAAATAGACTCAAACCGAAAAAACCGAAACCGAAAAAACCGAAACCCAATGGTTTTAAGTTTTCAAAAACCGAATTATAACGGTTCGGTTTTCGGTTTTAGTCAAAAACCGACCCAAACCGAACCGTACTCACCCCTACACAAACACAGACACACACATATATATATATATATAGTAAAAAGTAAAATTAAAATGAGAGCCAGAAAATGTTGAGAACTATGAGAACTAATATTTCATTAATATGTGTAAGGATAATATTGTAATTCTATAAATACAATTTAAATAATTATCAATTTAAATAGAAATCCCATGATTATCTCATACAGTTACACATTTACATCGGTGGTTATCAAGATTTCTTTTTCATTGATTAAATTTCTTTTATGTTTATTAATTACTAGGATCATGTTTATTTGGGTTACTAACTCCGAAGTGTCTAACTTTTGTATGATAACTTTAGTTTGAAATTATCTTTAAATTAAACTTTTGTATGTATATGCACTACGAGTTTTTTAATTCCGACTACATGAATCTTATTTTAGATCAACATCATTTTTTTACAAGTGAGTATAATCTAGTTAGTTGTTTAAAATTAACTAACAAACCTACTTTTTACACGGCAATATAGTATAAAAAATTAATAAAAACTTATTGGAACTATGAGAAAAGTCCATACAATGCACGGTATGAATAATAACATGTTTGTTCATTTTGTAGTGACGTTGATGAAAACATCAGCCTTTATGTATATTAGTGACGTTCATTTTGTACTGACAATTACAAAAACCCATTTTTTAAAATATATAAATAGGAAAATATTGATACATAACAAAACTATTAAATTGTTCTATTATTCATAAATCACAAAATAAATAAATTATACACATGTGAACACATATTTCTACAATTATTGTATTTCTACAATTATGAATATATGTGTACTAGCTAAAAAATATACTTTGTTATAATAAAAAATATATTTATACACTTGTGAATAAAAATATTACATGTGTATGATAAAAATATATATTTGTACAGTTATGAATAAGTTCATTCACATGTGTACCGGTTAAAAAAAGTATAATTTGTTATAATACAAAATATATCTACACACTTGTGAACATGATCATCCACATGTGTACCAACTAAAAGATTTTACAACAATAAAAATACATATAAACTTGCAAATAGAATAGTTCACATGTGTACAAGCTAAAAGATATATGATTTTCAAGTTTTTTTTTTTTTTTCCACATGTTTAAAATTACATTTATAACCATATGTTTTGTATATTTTGAAGAAAGTAAAAAAATATATGTCGATTTGAAATTTGTTATAAGGGCAATAGTCAAATAATTTGTATCAATTATAATTTCATAATGATAAAAAAGAAAGTAAACAACTACTCGTGTAAAAGTAATTGAACACATCCATGATTTTCGTGTGGTACTGTGTGGCCGTTTCAATTTTTTTTATTCCAGTCATGCCCTTATCACAATTATTATTTATTTGTGAATTAATTTCTATTAAAGATAATTACATTAATGCCATCATCTATTTACAACCATTGATCACTTTCATCTAGCGGACATGAATGGTTTTCGTAGTTCTCGACAAATATTTGGTTCTCACAGTGAAGGGATCAAGTGAGAATTTCTAAGGGTAAAGCCCTTAGGGCAAAGTCTTTAGAATTAAGGGCCACGCCCGTACCGTATCAAACCGTCACCATCTCTTGGATCGCCGTCCATCAAATCCATACCATTCCCATATGCGTCCGGTGACAACCCCTTTAGAACGGATGAGGGCAACGCCCGTACCGTATCCATACGTTTTCAACACGTAACCCATATGATTTTTTACAATTTTTTTTTTATTTTTTTTTTTTGGAATGGGTTTTTGTTAAAATAAAATAAAAAAGAAAAAAAAATTCAAAAAAAAAATTCAAAAAAAAAATTAAAAAAATTAAAAACCACACCAAAAAAGAGAAAAGATGGAGAGAAACTAGTGGTTCTCATGATTCTCTCCATATTTGTTGTTCTCACATTAACCCTACCCAACTAGTGGTTCTCATGATTCTCTCCATATTTGTTGTTCTCACGTTAACCCTACCCTTTATATATATATAGGTTTTAGGTAAAATAAAACAAGTATTAAAGTAAAACAAATAAAACAATAGGTTTCTCTTCACTGAAAATCACCGTGCATCATGAAAATCATCGTGCATCAATTGCTTCGTGAATCTTCGTGCATCAATTTAACCATGATCTAAGGGTCAAGATCTTGTGTTATATGTTTTACTTTAATACCTGTTTTATTTTACCTAAAACCTATATATATATATATATATAGTCTAAAAGTAATATCATAACTTACATTAACTTTAACTTAAGGGGCTGTTTGGGATTTAATTAATTGTTCTAAACATTGTTTGCTTTATGAAATAACTAGGGCCCAACTTATTTTTGATTTTATTTATGGGGTAAGTGCGTTGAAATGTAGATAACTAAGATCAAAAAGTTATAGTGTGCATGAACTATCAAGAACCTCTATTGTATGCACGAACTATGTAAAAATGTTTAAATCATGTAACTAACTATGACCGACCAATCAAGAACTTGCACGTGACAGCTCATATGAAGTGCCACGTATACCATGTTACATGCTTCATTGCTTTGAACATTTTTACTAAGATCGTGCATACAATAAAAATTTTGATAGTTCGTGCATACTATAACTTTTCGGTCTTAGTTACATACATTTCGGTGCACTAATACCTTTATTTATTTACCAAGTACCAAGTACTGTAGTCAAATACTCCGTAGCAAATAGCCAAATATGTAAGCATTATTATACCATTTGGAACTTGTTATCTGTGCATAAAGCTTTTAAATAACTAAAAATGAGGTTAATAGGTTGATCGTAGAAAAATTGTATTTGTTTATTAATATAATATATCCATTTTGTAAATGTAGCAACACAATACAACGCCCCGCGTGTCCCGACCAAAGAATAATGGGTAAGCCGACCAGCCACTTTCCCCGGCGATGTCGCCGCGGAAAGTCAAATAAGACAAAAGTTTCCGCGGCGATATCGCCGCGGAAAGTACGGGCCCCCATGTCATTAATGGCTAATCTGACAGAATATTAGCGGGGCCCCCCTCATTAGCGGCGAGGTCGCCGGGAAAAGTCCGGTCGGACTACATGGGGCCCAATACAATATCATTTTACTTTTGTTTTTATGTATTCTTACTTCAAATATATCAATATCTGCACTATCATTGTTGACTGATGACTTGACACTTGTTAGAAACTTTAATCCAAACTAAATATGTTTGAATGATTGTACCAAACTTACTAAAAAACTAAATATAAAGTAAAAGGTGAAAATGTTTTGCTAACCTCCTTTATCGATTTAAAATTGACATTATTGGCAACTTAACAGCTTACATATTCTCACATTCTCTTATACATACACAACATCCCAATATCGTCAACAATATCATAACTAAAACGAACGGATTAATTATAAAAAAAAAAAGAGTTAATTGCAGGATTCGTCCCTGTGGTTTACACACTTTCGTGGATTACATCCCTCCCTGAAATATTTAGTCAAATACACCCAAACTATCAAGATTAGTTGCGCTTTACGTCCCTCTCCATATTTCAGGGAGGGATGTAATCCACGAAAGTGTGTAAACCACAGGGACGAAAAGCGCAACTAATCTTGATAGTTTGGGTGTATTTGACTAAATATTTCAGGGAGGGATGTAATCCACGAAAGTGTGTAAACCACAGGGACGAATCCTGCAATTAACTCAAAAAAAAAAAAGAAAACTCACATCATAGAAGCTCGGGTTTCATGAATTTACAAGGCAAGCCAAGAACTATAATAATAATAGACAAATTAATGAAGACCTCTAGAGCCTGGAATGTCGATCCACGAGAGTTGAATCTCGACCTCGCCACACTCGACATTTTGCAACCTAAGAACCATGTTTTGGACCACTTTCCCTTCTAACCATATTACGTGGCTTTCTTCGGCCAAACAGTTGGTCCTTGTTGGTTTGACGTTTGTGATGATTGTGTTGTTTGGCAGACTCCCTAAACGCATCCGAACAGCTTCCAAGAATGGCTGGATATCAAATGAAGCTTCTCCCATCTTGTCATCCGGACTAAAGGTGTCATGGTCGTATACTTCCTGTCATATTTGCAAATTGGTCAAATTATAAGGATGATTTTTGATAACTTTCTAGGAATTTCCAACTTCTAAACCAACAAAACATTAGTCAGATTATATGTGTAATAACATGTTAGACCATCTTTAAAAGCTAGGTGAAAGAGGTGGGTGAAATGATGTGGCATGTAAGTGAATGGTTAAGGGCTACAGGTGTGAAATAGAAAGGTGAAATAGGATAGGAGATATGTTTCACCTAGATGAAAGAGAAGATAGTGGGGTCCATTTCCTTTGTTTTTATTATTTTGTTATGTTTTGTTTTATTTTGATTGGTTATATTATGAGGTATTGTGGGGTATAGTGGGGTATTATGAGATATTAAATTTGAAAGTGAATGGTTAAGGAGAAAAAGAGAAGGTGAAAAATGTGAGAAGGTGATGCTGATGTGGCAAGGAAAAGTGTAAGTGAAAAGGTGAACGGTTACGAATGGTCTTGTAGTCATGGTACAATCCTAAAATTTGACAAAACATTAAAAACCAATAAGTACTATTTGGTTTCTAGCTCACGCCATGTCAAGTACGTCACTCTTGATATAATTGAATGGCCACACTGAAAAGTGATAACATACAATGTATACAATTCAATGTATAATTTTTAAGAATATTTACACAAAGATATACGAATTTGGTTTTCATTCGAATATCATGTTTGAAAAACGTTTAAGCATGTTGAGCACTATCTATGAACATTATCTAACTTTTCCACTCAAAAGATGCAAGCTGGCCCAATAAATAATTATCAAGGCACTATTGCATTGAAAAATTTCTTATACAGTATATGTTTGTTGTACATTATTTTTTTCATGACATAGAAAATCAAAGCAAAACTCATAAAAATGGAGTAATAGTCCGTATTATTTTATAAATAATGAAAAGAGAAAAAACTTACAAGTTTAACCGGTAGAGCTTCCAAGACAGAAAGAGTCAAATCTTCATCCCACACAGGATTGACGTTGTTTTTCACCACTCTAGTCTTCAATTTCTTCATCATCATAAAGTTGCAACAAAATAAAATAAAATCAGCTATATATACATATTTCATTTTTCCAACAATATCGCTATTACCATTACTGTTATTTAAATTTACAAGCTTCGAATAACCTATTAAATAACATGGATTATTATATCCAATATATCTAAAAAAATTTATATTTATATATATATATATATATATTTATAATAAAGTAAAAGTAATGTCAACTTGGCTGTTGCGACCAAATAAAGTCTGCATTAAACTATATATAATACTGTATTATATTATCAACCAACGCCGTGATGGGCGGCTCGACCAGTCAGCAGTAGGTGACCGTGATCATGTTAACCCCCACTAACGGCAGAACCGTTGATCACAATATTCTCATAAAGAACTTTTAAGTTATATAGGTAGATCATCTAAAAATCTATCAACAAGAAACCTTATAATATAAAATGCTAAGATAAGATTTGCAGTTGTCATCACCTAGTTTTTGGTGTATAATATTTTTCTTTTAGTAAAATATATATTGATCTTTCGATCCATTAAATATCTGTAAAAGATCGACGTACGTGATATAAGTCGTTACAGTAAAATATTAAATTACATGTTTGTTTAGAGTCGGTTTGGCATCTAGAAATACATAATCGAGCTAACTGAACAGTAAAAAAATATGAAAAGAGCAAAATAGCTCCACCTTTAACTAATTCAACTTCGGAGAGTAAAATATACTATAGAAAATTAAATGAACATAAGTCGAAAATATAGAAGGGTACATATACATATATTAGTACCTGTTTGCCCATACGGATAATAACGTAAGGATCACTAGTATTGACATCTCGAACCGCAAGGTTTACGCCTCTATGGATTCGAACTCTTAGCAAACCCAACAAGTGTTCCATTTCTTCTAATTAATTACTTTTATTAAACAAAGTTAATAAGCTAGATAATGATAATGATAATGATGATGAATAAGATATATCTAGAGACAGAGAGAGATAATGGATTGAAGAGAATTTGATTGGGATATAATATGTAGATGTGAGGGTTATATAGAGAAGAAAATAAGACGAAGTCTGGTTGGTTCGGTCGGTGTGTGTAGTTTGGTTTGTAGGACTTAGCTAGTTGATAATTAGCTTAAACATAGTAATTAATTTATAAATTTATGATATTATTTTGTTACAACTTGATCACATTTTGACTTTTCCAAATTTGTTAGGTCCTAATATATACGTGGTATAAGATACGTATGGAGAAGAATATTTTAGCCAAAATAACTAGGGAGTTTAGCATTGCTTTTTATAATTGGGGTGGTTGGTTTACAAAAATATAGTTTAACTTTCAAAAAATGACTAGTTAGTTTTGTAACATTTGTTTATATCCCATGATTTTATACAAATAATATATTTATTATTTATTTTAAACAACCATTTTCTTTTAAAAGGTAAAAATTCTAAAATGCAAATGATATATCCTTTTAAAAATTAGTCTAAAAATCTTCCAAAATCATAAGATTGTGAAATGTAGATTTCACTAATTCTCTCTTCTTTTTTTTTAATCTTATCTTTTGATTTTGCCACTTGTCATCATTTTATGATTATAAGATTTTTACGCTATTTAGTTAAAAGGATTGATCATTTTCCTTCTAAAATTGATAATCAAATCAATTACACTTATGATATTGTTGTTAGTTAATGTGGTATTAACCATTGGGTAATAGCCTAGTGGCCACCAGCCGCCACTTTTCAGGGGGAACCTGAGTTTGAGTCTTGCCAAAGGCAAACTTGAGATAATCAGGGGATTATTAAATGGTTGAGATTCACCTGGACACTAGCCTGGCTGGGGGATTAGTGGGTACCAAATGGTACATGGGATAAGGGGGTTTCCATCCAATTACCCTTTTTTTAGTTAATGTGGTATTATGCCTCTTTTTTTTCTTATGATTTGAGACGACTAGTAGTGAGGGGAATATATTGTATCGATCATTAGACAGCTAAATAGATTATGTGTCAAAATGGTACTCTTATTGTAAATTATAATTAGAAGATTAAAAGTTGGTACTCTATCTTTCAAAGTTTATTCTATTATAGTACTGTAACTTTTTTTCGAACATTCAATCGGAACACGACATCAGAGAAACTCCACCGTCTAATGGTGAAACCTTACACGTACCCTAAACAACGAGATGCTGTAACTAGTTTCAATTTCTTAATAGCTATTTATTCTTCAGGAGTTTTATTATATAAAAATTTCGTTGGATGGTGGTTTGAAAACTTTGAACTTTAATGGTAGGCAAATTAGGAAGGTTTTAATTGTTATTATTTTTTTTTAACATTAGATTGGGTCTAACGACATGTCTTTTCATATATCCAATTTCAATTTCAGAGAAACTCATGCTGAAAAAACTTCTGTCTTCATTTTTATCAGCATTTTGCTCACACAACTTAAAATCCCTCAATCCCAAACTACACCATATACTAATTCATTTTTTTTCCCACGTAAATCTATTTGTACTTTTAACACTCCCCACGCCAGTTCTGTTTCTCACATCTTCACAACCCTTTTTTTTTACATATAGAAGTGTCATTAAGTCAACGAGGATACACGTATTATATTACTCCTTATTTGTACGAGTATCATTTTCTAATACTTTTATGATCTAAAATACTTCTTAGGATATCTCCAATGGTTAAAAGGGAATGACTTATTTGTAAAAAAAAAGCTTTTGTTATAGGTTGATATCATTGAGTACAAAAGTTGAGAAATCTCAACCTATTGACTAAAAACTTTTTTCTATTAAACTTTTTCTTTTACCCCTCACAAGTTTTATTTGGATAAAGATTCTCTAAAGTTGCTTCAACTTTATAGGTAAAGTTGAAGCAACTTGAACCATTGGATTAAAATCAATGATTGAGATTAAAAATTCAAGTTTGAATCTTGACCATTGATTTTAATCCAATGGTTCAAGTTGCTCCAACTTTACCTATAAAGTTGAAGCAACTTTAGAGGATTCTTATCCGTTTTATTTCTAACCTTGGTTATTTGTAGTTTCATTTTATACCTTAAGATAATCACTTGATAAACAATCTCTGTTGAATATTTGTTTCATTTTTTAACAACACATCCATATTATTCAAAACTATCATTTATTTTATTATTCTTCTTTCATTTTTTAATATGACAAAAATTCCAGATGATACACATCAAAACTATCACAAGCATTATTATTGACAACGAGAGAGCAGTGAGTACAATTCGATCATTTAAATTAGTACACCTTAGAATTATATACTGCTTCCTCCATTTCATGAAATTTGCATTATTGTGTTTCTAGACAATTCCTTATACTATTAATTTGATGTCATGTAAAAAATAATTCAAAAAGGGTTGTATTTCACAATTTAAATAGATGAGGATAGTTTGTATATTATATAGTAATAGATATCAATTTAATATAAAAAAAAGTTTTAAAAAGGTTTTTCCATTGGAAGGAAGACTTTTTAATAGGTTAAAGTTAGTGGATGTATGAAGTGGCAAAATAAAAAGCTATTAATGACTTATTATGATCTAAAATACTTCTTATTATATTAACCTAGCTAATATAATAAGACTACATATGAGATAATAAGATATGTCATTAATACTCTGGGCCAAGCCAATTGTGCATGTCAAAATGGACATTCACCTTTTTGAAGAACTGGTCAAACATGTCTGGGTTGTGTTAGAGTTGGACCGGTCAAGTCAAATGGGTACAACTGAGCATTACAAATGCAACAATCAGATTTTAAAACATTACAATTTCGTTTCTATTGACTTTTCAACCACTTCTAAAACATGTAGGTGCTCATACCTGCATATACAACTTGGGATGATAATATATACATATACTGGCCGAGAATATGAGATGTTACAATAGAATATAATGCTACATTTATTAGGGCTCAACGTACATGTTTACGTGCTCTAAAATCTACCACGTACGTAAAATCGTATATTTAGGGTTAATTCAAATGGTACCTGAACTATCCACCATATTGCACAAATCATACCCAGGGTTTATTAATTACGTCCGTCATACCCAAACTTACCATTTTTCCACTCGGACCATACCTGGACCAAACGTCCGTTAGTTGTGCTGTTAAGTGCCCCCATGTGCCGTGCACATGAGGGGTATTTTCGTCATTTTGCATGCTCTATTTGATGTACAGTATGAAATCTGTAATTTTTACTATACTTCAGGTACCATCTATGTAATCTGCCCTTATTAATAATACTTTACTTTATAAAATTATATTTTATCAATTAGTATTGTTATAATTAATTAAAAATATTATTGTTAATGATTATTATGTAGTAATAAATTATAATTTTATAAAAATTTATTAATATTTTATAAATATTTATATTGTTTTAAATATTTTATTTTTTAAAAATATAACATTTTATTGTTATAATTAATTAAAAATATTATTGTAAATGATTATTATGTAGTAATAAATTATAATTTTATAAAAATTTATTAATATTTTTTAAAATATAACATTTTATCTTTATAAAAAAAATATTATTAGTCTATAAAAAGATATTATTTTTCTAATATTTTTTTATTAAAAACTATTACATATTGAATTATATAACTATAATGATCTTGGTAAATATGTATTTCAAGATTTATTTTCTTCTTTAAAAAAATGGTAAATTAGAAGGAATGTCTTAATATCTTGTATCGCATTAATGCCTACACAACCACCATGCAATATATTTTTTTTAAAAAGAATAAATAAATATGAAAATACGCATTTATCAAAATAATCATGGATCTATAATTCAATATATTTATAGTTTTCAATAAAATACATTTTTCTATAAAAATTAATAACTTTTATAGACTAGAAATAATCTTTTATAAAAATTAAATACTATTTCATAAAATAAAAGTAAACATTTTTAGAAAATAAATATTTATAAAATATTAATAAATTTTTATATAATTATAATTTATTACTAAATAATAGTCATTAACAATATTAATTTTTATTAAATAATACTAATTGATAAAATATAGTTTTATAAACTAAAATATTAATAATAAGGGTAAATTACAAAAATGGTACCTGAAGTATAATGAAAATTACAGATTTCGTACCTGTACATCAAATAGAGCATGCAAAATGACGAAAATACCCCTCATGTGCACGGCACTAACAAACGTTTGGTCCAGGTATGGTCCGAGTGGAAAAATGGTAAGTTTGGGTATGACAGACGTAATTAATAAACCCTGGGTATGATTTGTGCAATATGGTGGATAGTTCAGGTACCATTTTTGTAATTAACCCTATATTTATACTATATTATAAAAAAATAGCACTTTATTTTGGAAGTGTTGAAAATATGTAATATTTTCACTTAGCATACTTAAATTTTTTTTACATAATTACCCGTTAACATTAATGATTAAATGACACTATCAATCTTTTATCTTTTAAAATATCTCCATTAATTCTTTACATCAATTATAACACCATTCGACGCCGCCTCTACCACCAACAATCGTCCCCACCACCACAGCGTCGTCGCGACGACCACCGCCGCATTGCGTGGGTACCATTCTAGTAAGTTTATGTAGGAACACCGTTCACAAAATGAAATATTTATTCGAATTATAATACAAAACTACAAAGAAAATTAAAATAAGAAAAAGATATATACAGTGACAGAAAATAAAGTACAATAAGTAAAGAAAATTACAATAGTTAAAAGGAATTAGAAAGTGAAAATACTTTTAGAAGAACATAAAGTAAAGTTAAAGTAAAAGAAAAAAGGTGCTGGCTGAGGATTTCTGTTCAACAGAGGTCCCTTAAAACAGATTTCGGGCCACCCAAGTGAACCCGTCTGTCTCCCAGGGTACAACAGCCTAAGCAGTATGTACTGTCGGAGTTCACCTAGCACCTGGAACTATACCTTAAACAAGAGAACGTAAGATGGAGAATGCTGGAAAAGGCTCTGGATCAGCCAAAGTGTTGTGTGTGTGTTTTTTTGTGATTGTGTTGGTGATTATGAGGTTACTAGCCTCCTTTATATAGGAAGCCAGATGCCCTTTCAAGTCATCAAAAGACACTCTTTCAAATCACCAAGGGACACCCTTTCAAATCACGAAAGGACACCCTTTCAAGTCACAAAGGGACAACCTTTCAAGTCACGAAGGGACAACCTTTCAAGTCACGAAAGGACACCCTTTGAAGTCACGAAAGGACAACCTTTGAAGTCACGAAGGGACACCCTTTCAAGTCATGAAAGGACACCCTTTGAAGTCACGAAGGGACAACCTTTGAAGTCACGAAAGGACAACCTTTGAAGTCACGAAAGGACACCCTTTGAAGTCACGAAAGGACAACCTTTGAAGTCACGAAGGGACACCCTTTCAAGTCATGAAAGGACACCCTTTGAAGTCACCAAGGGACAGCCTTTCAAGTCACCAAGGGATATTCTAACTCATAACACAACTTTGATCATCGATATCACATTCATTTCAACTCCGTTTTGAACATTGTTATATGCTAGCAACAAATGCTATATATTATTTGCGTCCAAAACAACTAATTTTCCAACAATCCCCCACATGAATAGAGATCGATTCTCATACTCATGTATCAAGATATAGCTCCAACGGTCGAGTATTGCAGGAGAAGTAGGTGTTCCCTTTGAACCCTCCTTTGTGAGTGTACTTAGTCTCCTAGCGGTTAGTAGACTTTGGTGTCTTTGAACAAACCCCTTTTTACGTAGACGTTATTACACATCACACAATACTTTCCCTGGTCTGGTTAACCCCTCACTTTCGTGTCCGTTATGGTCATGGAACACTAGCCTGGTTCTGCAAGAGCTCTAGGAATTGCGCCCATACAATTCCTTTCGAAGCGACCCCACTTCTCTCTCACAAAGGTGATTTCACCAAAGCATTAAAAGCCATTGGCTTAACCTCTTATAATATCACTGGTTTGATATAGGAATGTACTGGGAAGTTAGCAACTTACTTAGTTTTGTCGGGGTGCTCCCCCACAGTCATTGCAAACTCCCTTAGATGTATTGGGGTACTCCCCCACAGTGACCTCAATTCGTACAATTAGGTTGTCCTATTGAACCTAGATCATGGGATCTCCAATCTTCTAGGTTAGGTTTTCCTTCATACAAATTTACTCTACGGGCTTTAGTCCCATTCCCCTCGACGACTTGTATACTGCCTCTCTACTTAAGCCTTTTGTAAGCGGATCCGCTATGTTATCCTTTGACTTCACGTAGTCAATAGTGATAACTCCTGTTGAGAGCAGTTGTCGTATCATATTATGTCTACGGCGAATATGCCTTGATTTGCCATTATACATTGCACTTTGAGCTCTACCAATAGCCGATTGGCAATCGCAATGTATGCAAATAGCCATCAATGGCTTTGGCCATCGTGAAACATATTCCAAGATTGTCGTAGCCATTCAGCCTCTTCTCCAGCTTTATCCAATGCAATAAACTCAGATTCCATTGTGGATCTGGCTATAAGCGTTTGTTTGGATGACTTCCAAGCTATTGCCGCTCCCCCAAGGGTAAACACATATCCACTTGTGGATTTGGAGTCTTTTATATCGGATATCCAGTTAGCATCACTGTATCCTTCCAAGACAGCTGGATCTTGGCCATAATGCAGTCCATAACTTCTAGTGTATCTCAAATACCTTAGTAACCTTGTCATAGCTTTCCAATGCTCAGAGCTAGGATTACTAGTATATCTACTTAGTCTGCTTACAGCATATGCTAAGTCTGGCGTTGTACATGTCATGAGATATATGAGACTGCCAATGATCCTTGAGTACTCCAACTGAGCAACACCTTCACTTCTATTCTTTGATAGATGTTGTGTGGTATCAATTGAAGATTGAGCTATTCTTGTGTCCCCAGGACTGAATTTTTCAAGGATCTTGTCCACATAGTGAGATTGACTTATCACTAAACCATTTTGGGTTCGAAGAATCTTCATCCCAAGAATGACATCGGCTAAACCCATGTCCTTCATGTCAAATCTCGCTTTCAACATATCTGTTTTGGTCAAAAATTTACCTAAGATAATCTACGATGAAGACTTAGATTAATAATGTAACCAAACTTTCGTTGGTGAGGTTAAAGGCTTGTAAAATATGTTGAGATTCAAAGATGCGTTTAATAAAAAGATTTGATAAACGGTTATGTCGACTAAACAAGAAATTAAGGTCTAAAACTATGATTATCAGAATTATAAGTATCGAAATAAAAGAACTAATGATAAATATTGCTAATCAAAGTAAAGATCTAATAAATAATGCTTGAAAAGTAAAGAGTAAAGAGCAAGAACACCGAGATTTGTTAATGTGGAAAAGCCCTTAATCCTTTAAGGATCGCCGGCATAAAAACCCCGGGAGGAAGCAATCGTCCCTGCCTTTGTTCTTTTATTAATGGTTGTTAAAATGTTTACAATGGTGGAATTCGGTTGATCGATGTATCTAAGTGTGTGAATGAAAGTAGCGAGAGTGGTGTGTGTGTATACAAGTGAGTAGTATGCAGTGAATAAAAAATACGATCTCCTAAGATCGATCAGCCTCATTCATTATATAGACCTAGGATCTAACTAACCATGTGAGATTGTAGGGATCTTCCAGGTCTTCGTTGATTTGAACGTTGGAGCATATCTTGACCAGTCTTGTGAACGTTGAAGCTTTTCTCCTCATGCTGAAATCAACTTGAAGTCCGAATATCTTGGCAGACTAAGTCTTCTTTGCGTGTTGAAGATTAATCCCATGTGTGAAATCCTTTCTTTACCGTTGGATATATTTTCCTCGGCTTTATATCGAATATTCTGGAATCTGCATGCTTATCTCATGTGGAAATGATAATAATAGTTGAAACATAACGTTAGCAAAATATTAATAAGTAATCAGAATATTCAACTATGTCAAGATCCTAGTATGTTAAGATCTTGGACCTTCAGGATATTGGTACTTAAAATTTCACCCATAACAATTGTTCCCAAAGTTATTTTAATAAAATCTATTTTGTTGAAATAACTTTGAATCTTCTAGGGAAAGCTTTGACAGAAGTCAATGTAACATTTGCCATTTTGGTCCGTTACTTGTTATATATGATGATGACAAACTTTTATGAATATATGAAAACTTCGACTATTTTTGTGCATATATATATGAGTTGGACTAATTACAATATTTAGATGGATTCAGATATTGTAAATGATTCGATGTGATTAGGTCCATGTTGTGAGGCCATTATTGTTGTCCATATCTGATATGAAACTTGTATTATTAGGATATGTTAAATAAACTAAATACGAATGTAAAAATTATTTGGGAAAACGTATTTCTATGCCTTAGTATAATATACGATATTAAATATTTATATTATACCCGAGTGTCAGCAGCCAGCTAATAATGGTATTAATGGGACAAAAGCCGACATAACTTTATGTAAAAAGAGAAATACGCGTGATATCTCTTGTTGTTTATTGATCATGAACCTAATCCCTTAGCTGGATAACTACCTCTCTCTCTCTCTCTATATATATATATATATCTACCTATTATATTATATCACTCAATATGTCCAAAACTAAATATAACTTTAAATGTGCTAAAAATGATAAATTAACGTTGCTGTAATGTTTTGACTATAACTTCTTCGTCCGATATCCGTTTTTGACGAGTAAGCTGTCTACGGAAAGAGGAGAGAAATATCTACAACTATAAATATGAATTTAATCATCAATCCTACTCATAGTGACCAGCTAAACCACGAATTTTAGTGGGAGACAAGTACCTAACACACTAATTGAACTAAACAACTCACAAATTGTCTTTTAGTATCTAATTCAATCTATCTTTTAATTATTCATTCAATCAATATGTAATTAACTTTCAAAAAGCCTTTAATTGCTGAAAAGTATAAGCTTCCAAACACCTAAATTGATTAGAAAACAAACATGGAAGCCTACCTAGCAATTAACTAATGAAAAACTAAATAATACATGCATGCATATAATTCATATCCTTCATTCTATTTTTCGTATATATAGTACTATCTTTCTCACTTCCTCTGCACAAAACACATACAACACTACATCCTTGTTTGATAGGAACCGGTGTACATGTATGGATTTACAACACTACATCCTTGTTTGATAGGAACCAGTGTACATACATAATCTCATGTGTAGAAGTTATTTATATATATATATGTAAATTAAACAAATGTCATGATAACAATCTAATTTGGGTAATGAAGATTACAAAAACGAACTTCCTTTCATCTATCTTCTAACAAGAACATATTAACTAAATCAAGTATTACTTTCTTTGAAAAGGTTTCACGAAGCACAACATAGTCTACTTACTTTCTTCTTTCTTCATCCCACGATTCACTCCAATTAAGGTGTGTTTCGTAGCCCCTCTTTTAATCAGTTTTGGGGTGAAAAGTATACTTGTTTCTTTTAAACACTTTTGTCGATTTCTGATATGTTCAATATTGAGCCTATGCGTATAGAGTTATTTGTGCCATATGATAATGCTCATGTCTTGTTGTATGTATGTAATTATGTGTTTGTTGTTGTGCTTTATGACGTGCTTAGTTGACGTGTTTTTGTGAGTATTGGAGACTTGAGACTTTGAGACTTTGGACTAAGGCAGGTACCGTAAGGCCAGACTTTGAGACATTGAGACTTTAAGACTTGAGACTTTTGACTTATTACGGCGTAACTCTGCTCGTTATATATTGAACTATCACTTGTTTAGACTTAAAAGAACCGACAAAAAGACTTATTACTTTAACTAGACTTTTGATATAAAACCTACGAACTCACCAACCTTTGTGTTGACACGTTTTAGTATACTTTTCAGGTACTCAGGCAAATCAGGGATAAAGACTTAAATTCTAGGTTGGACTTTGGAGATTAGTGCTCCTTTACTTATATCGGACTTTAAGGCTGCATGCCTTGGTTTATTTTCTGTAATGGACGTACTAGTAATAAGCTCTCCTAGCATTGTGTGACTTGGAACTCTTGTATTAAGACTTATGTTTTGAGAATATATCATTATATTCTATTTCATTTAGTAGTATTTATGTAATTCCATGTCGTGCTGTACTTTTCATGACACCTCATGTTTCCGCCAACGATGGGGTGTTACAGAATGGTATCAGAGCCGTGGTTGTAGAGAATTAGGTGGAAAAGCCTAGACTATAACCTAAGAACCCCGTATAGCATTTACGATAGGAAGCATAGATGCATTCTAGACGTGCTAACGTCACTTATATTTTGAGTTCATGTTCTTTTGAGATTCATTATCCCTGTGCTTATTTTGACTGTGGCTGTCATTTGGTGACTATGTGTTTTTGGTGCTATTGTGATTATTTATGTGTATTAGGGCAAAGATGAAGTGATGGCACTAACTAGTATTGCAGGACGATAGCAAGGAAATGCCTGATCAATGTTCTGCGATTATCTCATGTTTTACGATAGTTTTTGACCTCATGGATTGCACTGGGAGTTATAGTGTGGTAGCAACCCTGGGCTGCTTAATGGGTGTTGGTTGGGTGGAGGGTTAGCCGCTGGTACACCCTGTATACATACCCTGCCAATACCAAGAGAGCATACCAGTACCGTGATCCGACCTTGCATTATATGTACTAGGGGTGTGGAGGGAAAGCCGCTGGTATCACCTGTATACATACACCACTAGTGCATCGGATGTAGGTGTTAGATTCGGACCACATTTTAACTGCGATTTAGGGTTATATATTATTAGTATATATATATATGTATTGCATTGACGTGGACTGCATGACTAGTTAAAGTTCTAGATAGCATCCCTTAGATCATAAGTCGAGAGAGCTTACTGAGTGCAACGTGTGACATTAACATCGTCGAGCGTATTTTTATCCGATTAACGTTACGTGGATATAGGACAATGGCAAGGACAAGATCTGGTGCTGGTGCTAGCAATGGGAGAGGCAGTGGTGATGGTCAAGGTGCTGGTCGTGGTATTGGCCATGCAGAAGGTCAAGGTGCTGGTCGTGGTATTGGACATGCAGGAGGTCAAGGTGCTGGCCGTGGAACTGGTCGTGGTACTGGTCGTGGCACTGGGCCTGGCGTAGGACAAGGTGTGAGTCGAGGTACTGGTCGTAGCGTTGGACAAGGTGTAGGTCGAGGTGCTGGCCGTGGCGTTGGTCGTGAGGTAGGCCGAGGTGGTGGTCGTGGACGCGGTCACAGTGGAACTGAAAATGAAACCACTAACGAGCCAGTTGGAATGCAAGCAGACCCAGCCATGATTGCCATGATTACTCAAGTGGTTAATACTATACTTGCACAAAATGCCCAAAATGCACAAAATGCAGAGAATGAAGATGCTCAGCATGAGGATGCTCAGTATGAGGATCCTCAGTATGAGGATGCAGAGGATGATCAGGGTGGTGAATATTATGAAGACGTTGATCAAGGAATTCATGTTAGAAATGTACCGAGGGGACTTAGAAGCGGCGTCAGGACCTGTACTTACAAGAACTTCAAAGACTGTGGTGTGCAAGAGTATGATGGTAGAGGTGGAGCAGTCAAGTTTATCCAATGGTTAGAAAAGATGGAAGCTGTGATTGGTATTAGCGAATGTACCCCTGAGCAAAGGGTTAAGTATGTGGCAGGCTCATTCACTAAAGATGCTTTGTCTTGGTGGAACACTCAGTGCCGAGTCAGAGGCAGATTAGTGGCAGAGGCGATGTCTTGGTACAACTTCAGAGAGTTGATGATGAGGAAGTTCTGTACAGCAACCGAACTGGTGAGGCTAGAACGAGAGTTTTTGGAACATAAGATGGTTGGTGCTGATCATGCTAGATATACTACCCGTTTTAATGAACTGTCAAGGCTCGTTCCACATTTGGTTGAACCTGAGAACAAGGGTATAGAAAAGTATCTTCGTGGGTTAATTCCTCAGGTTAGGTCGACTATGGCTGCTGTTCACCCACTTACCCTGGAGGAGGCTATATTAAGGTCTGAGGCTATGACAGAGGAGTTGGTTCAGTGTAGAACTATTACTGCTGTTGGAACAAAAAGGAAGGAAAGCAGTGGGGCGAGTAGTAGTAAGAAAGTTTGGCGATCTGATGGGAAGAGACAGGACAGAGGCAAGGTATTTGCAGTGACTGATGCTGGCAAGAAGAAATATGTGGGTCCTCACCCTAAGTGTACCAAGTACAATCTTCATCATGCAACAAATCAGAATTGCTTAACATGCTACAACTGCAATAAGACTGGGCATTTGGCAAACTACTGTAGGGAACCAAGGACTCAGTTGGCACCATTGAATAGGGCACCATTGAATGTTGTACCATTGAATCAAAGGGGACCAACTGGAGTTCGTGGGGCATGTTATGAATGTGGGTCTACTGAGCACTACCGAAACACCTGTCCTCAATGGGTTGGGAAACAGGTTCAAGTGGCGGTTCATCCCAACCAGCTACAGATTACTGGACCCAATCAGAATAGAGGTAATCAAATTCAGGCTGCTAGAGGTCGTGCTTTCGTGCTGCTGAAGCTCGCAATGACCCGAACGTTGTTGCAGGTACTTTTCTTCTAAATGGTCATTATGCTACTGTTCTCTTTGATTCGGGAGCTGATTATAGTTTTGTAGCGAATAGTTTTGTTCCTTTACTGAGTACTAGGCCGAGCCCTATGTATATATGTTTCGATGTAGAAATGGCTAACGGTGGGTTAGTCAGATTAGACCAAGTCATCCGTTCGTGCACATTAGTTCTTAATAATCATGCTTTCCTTATTGACTTGGTACCTTTTGAAATGGGGAGTTTTGACGTTATTATTGGCATGGACTGGATGTCTTTGGTCGACGCGTCGATTCTATGTAGCGCAAAAATCGTTAGAATTCCCTTACCTAGTGGTGAAATGCTAGAAGTTCAGGGCGAGAAGTCTGATTCGTATGAGGGTCTTGCTATGAGTGCATCTGTTAAGGAGGTTAGCTTGATTGATGTTCCCGTCGTTCGCGACTATCAGGACGTTTTCCCTGATGATTTACCGGGCTTACCTCCGCCTCGACAACTTGATTTTCGCATTAGTCTTGTTCCTAACGCAGCTCCTGTAGCAAAATCCCCCTATAGGCTAGCAACAACTGAATTACAAGAATTGGCCACGCAATTAAAAGAACTTCAAGACAAGGGATTTATTAGACCTAGTCAGTCACCGTGGGGAGCACCTATTTTATTCGTCAAAAAGAAGGACGGTTCTTTTCGCATGTGTATTGACTATCGTGAGCTGAATAAGTTAACAGTGAAGAATCGTTATCCTCTTCCTAGGATTGATGATTTGTTCGACCAGCTCCAAGGCGCGAAGTGTTTCTCAAAAATTGACTTACGTTCAGGGTATCATCAATTGCGTGTACACGAGGACGACATACCGAAGACAGCTTTTAGAACGAGATACGGACATTATGAATTCACTGTGATGCCCTTTGGATTGACTAACGCACCAGCAGTCTTCATGGACTTGATGCATAGGGTGTGCCAACCGTACTTGGACAAGTTTGTAATTGTGTTTATCGACGACATTCTGATTTACTCAAAGACAAAGGAAGAGCATGTCGAACACCTGAGAAAGGTATTGGACTTATTGAGGAAGGAAAAACTGTACGAGAAGTTTTCTAAATGTGGTTTTGGCTGGATGAAGTACACTTTTTGGGACATGTTGTGAGCAAAGTTGGAATTCACGTGGACCCTAGCAAGATTGACTCAGTCAAGAATTGGAGAACACCAGAGACGCCGACTGAAGTCAGACAATTCCTTGGTCTGGCTGGCTACTATAGAAGGTTCATCGAGAATTTCTCTAAGATTGCGTTGCCGCTTACGCAATTAACACAGAAGGATAGGCCGTATGTCTGGGGTGAAAAACAAGAAGAAGCGTTCCAGATTTTGAAATGGGGAGTTTTGACGTTATTATTGGCATGGACTGGATGTCTTTGGTCGACGCGTCGATTCTATGTAGCGCAAAAATCGTTAGAATTCCCTTACCTAGTGGTGAAATGCTAGAAGTTCAGGGCGAGAAGTCTGATTCGTATGAGGGTCTTGCTATGAGTGCATCTGTTAAGGAGGTTAGCTTGATTGAAGTTCCCGTCGTTCGCGACTATCAGGACGTTTTCCCTGATGATTTACCGGGCTTACCTCCGCCTCGACAACTTGATTTTCGCATTAGTCTTGTTCCTAACGCAGCTCCTGTAGCAAAATCCCCCTATAGGCTAGCAACAACTGAATTACAAGAATTGGCCACGCAATTAAAAGAACTTCAAGACAAGGGATTTATTAGACCTAGTCAGTCACCGTGGGGAGCACCTATTTTATTCGTCAAAAAGAAGGACGGTTCTTTTCGCATGTGTATTGACTATCGTGAGCTGAATAAGTTAACAGTGAAGAATCGTTATCCTCTTCCTAGGATTGATGATTTGTTCGACCAGCTCCAAGGCGCGAAGTGTTTCTCAAAAATTGACTTACGTTCAGGGTATCATCAATTGCGTGTACACGAGGACGACATACCGAAGACAGCTTTTAGAACGAGATACGGACATTATGAATTCACTGTGATGCCCTTTGGATTGACTATCGTGAGCTGAATAAGTTAACAGTGAAGAATCGTTATCCTCTTCCTAGGATTGATGATTTGTTCGACCAGCTCCAAGGCGCGAAGTGTTTCTCAAAAATTGACTTACGTTCAGGGTATCATCAATTGCGTGTACACGAGGACGACATACCGAAGACAGCTTTTAGAACGAGATACGGACATTATGAATTCACTGTGATGCCCTTTGGATTGACTAACGCACCAGCAGTCTTCATGGACTTGATGCATAGGGTGTGCCAACCGTACTTGGACAAGTTTGTAATTGTGTTTATCGACGACATTCTGATTTACTCAAAGACAAAGGAAGAGCATGTCGAACACCTGAGAAAGGTATTGGACTTATTGAGGAAGGAAAAACTGTACGAGAAGTTTTCTAAATGTGGTTTTGGCTGGATGAAGTACACTTTTTGGGACATGTTGTGAGCAAAGTTGGAATTCACGTGGACCCTAGCAAGATTGACTCAGTCAAGAATTGGAGAACACCAGAGACGCCGACTGAAGTCAGACAATTCCTTGGTCTGGCTGGCTACTATAGAAGGTTCATCGAGAATTTCTCTAAGATTGCGTTGCCGCTTACGCAATTAACACCGAAGGATAGGCCGTATGTCTGGGGTGAAAAACAAGAAGAAGCGTTCCAGATTTTGAAGGATAGGTTATGTAATGCGCCGATTTTGAGTCTACCTGAAGGATCTGATGACTTTGTAGTATACTGCGATGCATCAGGTCAAGGATTAGGTTGTGTACTCATGCAAAGAGACAAGGTGATTGCGTATGCCTCACGACAACTGAAGGTCCATGAGAAGAATTACACGACTCATGACTTGGAGTTAGGAGCAGTGGTCTTTGCATTAAAGTGCTGGAGGCATTATTTGTATGGAACCAAGTGTGTAGTCTACACTGGTCACAAAGTCTACAACATATTTTCAATCAACAAGATTTAAATATGAGACAACGTAGATGGCTTGAGTTACTCAGTGATTACGATTGTGACATTCGTTATCATCCGGGGAAAGCCAACGCTGTGGCTGATGCTTTAAGCCGTAAGGAAAGAGTTAAGCCTAAACGAGTACGTGTTATGAGTATTATAGTGCATAGAAGTGTTAGAGATCAGATCATAGAAGCACAGATGGTGGTTGTTGGCGATGAAGAACTTCTCAAGAAGGAATTGCGAGGTATGGAACAACATTTAGATAAAAGGGACGATGGTGGATTGTATTTCGTGGATAGACTATGGGTCCCTTTCACTGGTGATTTACGAACATTAATTATGAACGAAGCTCATAATTCAATGTACTCGGTACATCCGGGCACTGACAAGATGTACTTCGACATACGCGAGTTGTATTGGTGGCCTGGCATGAAGAAGGATGTTGCTGAGTTTGTAAGTCGATGCTTGACGTGTTTACAAGTGAAGGCGGAGCATCAAAAGCCTGCTGGATTGCTCCAACAACCAGAAATTCCTGAATGGAAGTGGGAGTGTGTAACTATGGATTTTATTACAAAATTACCCAGGACTAAGGAGGGTCATGATATGATATGGGTAATCGTGGATAGACTATGGGTCCCTTTCACTGGTGATTTACGAACATTAATTATGAACGAAGCTCATAATTCAATGTACTCGGTACATCCGGGCACTGACAAGATGTACTTCGACATACGCGAGTTGTATTGGTGGCCTGGCATGAAGAAGGATGTTGCTGAGTTTGTAAGTCGATGCTTGACGTGTTTACAAGTGAAGGCGGAGCATCAAAAGCCTGCTGGATTGCTCCAACAACCAGAAATTCCTGAATGGAAGTGGGAGTGTGTAACTATGGATTTTATTACAAAATTACCCAGGACTAAGGAGGGTCATGATATGATATGGGTAATCGTTGATAGACTAACAAAGTCTGCACATTTCTTGGCCATTCGCGAGAAAGACCCCATAGAGAAATTGGTGAGGAAGTATGTAAAGGAAGTCGTGTCGAAGCATGGTGTACCGGTTTCGATTATTTCGGACAGAGATACTTGTTTCATTTCATCTTTTTGGCGAGGGTTTCAAAGGGCTTTTGGAACTAGGATAGACATGAGTACGGCGTACCATCCTCAGACCGATGGTCAGAGTGAGCGTACGATTCAGACTTTAGAAGACATGTTGAGAGCGTGTGTCTTGGACTTTGGTGGTAACTGGGATGACCGTCTGCATTTGATAGAATTCTCTTACAATAATAGTTATCACGCGAGTATTAATATGGCACCTTTCAAGGCATTGTATGGACGGAAGTGCAGATCACCTGTCGCGTGGGCTGACTTTGGGGATAGTCAGTTGGTTGGGCCCGAGCTTATTGAAGAGACTGCCGAGAAAATAATTCAAATTAAAGAACGACTTAGATTAGCCCGGGAACGACAAAAGAAGTATGCTGACGTCAGGCGTAGGCCTTTGGAGTTCAGTGTCGGAGATCGTGTACTTCTCAAGGTTTCCCCTTGGAAAGGAGTGGTTAGATTTGTCAAGAGCGGAAAGCTCGGACCAAGATATATCGGACCATTTGAGGTACTGGAAAGGGTTGGTAAGGTAGCCTATCGATTGAGACTTTCAGAAGAACTTAAAGGAATTCACGACGTATTTCATGTGTCGCACCTCCGAAAATGTCTAGCTGAGGAGGAACGTTATGTGCCTATGGACGAAATCCGGATTGACGATAAGTTGAACTTCGTTGAAGAGCCTTTGGAGATTGTGGATCGCAAGGTGCGAAAATTAAAGAAAACCAAGTATACCCTTGTTAAGGTTCGTTGGAATTCAAAGCGAGGACCTGAATATACTTGGGAACGAGAAGATCATTTCAAGACTAAATACCCCCAGTTGTTTAATGGGACTAGTACCAGTTGAATTTCGGGACGAAATTCTTTTAACGGGGTAATAATGTAACATTTGCCATTTTGGTCCGTTACTTGTTATATATGATGATGGCAAACTTTTATGAATATATGAAAACTTCGACTATTTTTGTGCATATATATATGAGTTGGACTAATTACAATATTTAGATGGATTCAGATATTGTAAATGATTCGATGTGATTAGGTCCATGTTGTGAGGCCATTATTGTTGTCCATATCTGATATGAAACTTGTATTATTAGGATATGTTAAATAAACTAAATACGAATGTAAAAATTATTTGGGAAAACGTATTTCTATGCCTTAGTATAATATACGATATTAAATATTTATATTATACCCGAGTGTCAGCAGCCAGCTAATAATGGTATTAATGGGACAAAAGCCGACATAACTTTATGTAAAAAGAGAAATACGCGTGATATCTCTTGTTGTTTATTGATCATGAACCTAATCCCTTAGCTGGATAATTACCTCTCTCTCTCTCTCTCTATATATATATATATCTCTTCTGTCTCTCTCTCTCTCTCTCTCTCTCTCTCTCTCTCTCTCTCTTTCTATCTCTCTCTCTCTCTCTATATATATATATATATATATATATATATATATATACCTATTATATTATATCACTCAATATGTCCAAAACTAAATATAACTTTAAATGTGCTAAAAATGATAAATTAACGTTGCTGTAATGTTTTGACTATAACTTCTTCGTCCGATATCCGTTTTTGACGAGTAAGCTGTCTACGGAAAGAGGAGAGAAATATCTACAACTATAAATATGAATTTAATCATCAATCCTACTCATAGTGACCAGCTAAACCACGAATTTTAGTGGGAGACAAGTACCTAACACACTAATTGAACTAAACAACTCACAAATTGTCTTTTAGTATCTAATTCAATCTATCTTTTAATTATTCATTCAATCAATATGTAATTAACTTTCAAAAAGCCTTTAATTGCTGAAAAGTATAAGCTTCCAAACACCTAAATTGATTAGAAAACAAAAATGGGAGCCTACCTAGCAATTAACTAATGAAAAACTAAATATAACTTTAAATGTGCTAAAAATGATAAATTAACGTTGCTGTAATGTTTTGACTATAACTTCTTCGTCCGATATCCGTTTTTGACGAGTAAGCTGTCTACGGAAAGAGGAGAGAAATATCTACAACTATAAATATGAATTTAATCATCAATCCTACTCATAGTGACCAGCTAAACCACGAATTTTAGTGGGAGACAAGTACCTAACACACTAATTGAACTAAACAACTCACAAATTGTCTTTTAGTATCTAATTCAATCTATCTTTTAATTATTCATTCAATCAATATGTAATTAACTTTCAAAAAGCCTTTAATTGCTGAAAAGTATAAGCTTCCAAACACCTAAATTGATTAGAAAACAAAAATGGGAGCCTACCTAGCAATTAACTAATGAAAAACTAAATAATAACTTTAAATGTGCTAAAAATGATAAATTAACGTTGCTGTAATGTTTTGACTATAACTTCTTCGTCCGATATCCGTTTTTGACGAGTAAGCTGTCTACGGAAAGAGGAGAGAAATATCTACAACTATAAATATGAATTTAATCATCAATCCTACTCATAGTGACCAGCTAAACCACGAATTTTAGTGGGAGACAAGTACCTAACACACTAATTGAACTAAACAACTCACAAATTGTCTTTTAGTATCTAATTCAATCTATCTTTTAATTATTCATTCAATCAATATGTAATTAACTTTCAAAAAGCCTTTAATTGCTGAAAAGTATAAGCTTCCAAACACCTAAATTGATTAGAAAACAAAAATGGGAGCCTACCTAGCAATTAACTAATGAAAAACTAAATATAACTTTAAATGTGCTAAAAATGATAAATTAACGTTGCTGTAATGTTTTGACTATAACTTCTTCGTCCGATATCCGTTTTTGACGAGTAAGCTGTCTACGGAAAGAGGAGAGAAATATCTACAACTATAAATATGAATTTAATCATCAATCCTACTCATAGTGACCAGCTAAACCACGAATTTTAGTGGGAGACAAGTACCTAACACACTAATTGAACTAAACAACTCACAAATTGTCTTTTAGTATCTAATTCAATCTATCTTTTAATTATTCATTCAATCAATATGTAATTAACTTTCAAAAAGCCTTTAATTGCTGAAAAGTATAAGCTTCCAAACACCTAAATTGATTAGAAAACAAAAATGGGAGCCTACCTAGCAATTAACTAATGAAAAACTAAATAATACATGCATGCATATAATTCATATCCTTCATTCTATTTTTCGTATATATAGTACTATCTTTCTCACTTCCTCTACACAAAACACATACAAATTCAAGTTCATAATCATTAATAAGTCATAAGTGACTTTGAGAAAGAAAATATCCAAAACAACTCAAAACCCGTTTTTCATTTACAGCAGCCCAGAAAACCTCCGATCCCCGGAGATTAAACCGTCGGATCATCATGGTTCTTTGACAGTAGCTTCCTAACATATAGACCAACGTTTTCAACCGTTGAATTTGTCCAAAAAGATCCAGAAGTCAAATTACAAGTCTAGAACAGAGGGCTGGAATTCCAGTAGTTCTTAGCTTTAAGTCATCTTTGATCATTCCTTTAAATATCCTTTTGATTAAGTGCACGTATAAGGTAATAATTCTTGATCTCTTAATCATAATTTATAAGTATTTTAATGGTGTCAAGTTGTAGATTATGGCTTGGTTTGGATTATTCAATTTAAAGATGTATACCAAATTTTATAAAACTTGAATACTTTTATTACATGACAATATAAATGATATATATAATGAAAACCATGTACATATATATATTTACTTATACACATGATCCCATATACCTACTGCGTTGCACCAACATCCTTGATTGATAGGAACCGGTGTACATGTATGGATTTACAACACTACATCCTTGTTTGATAGGAACCAGTGTACATACCTAATCTCATGTGTAGAAGTTATTTATATATATATATATGTAAATTAAACAAATGTCATGATAACAATCTAATTTGGGTAATGAAGATTACAAAAACGAACTTCCTTTCATCTATCTTCTAACAAGAACATATTAACTAAATCAAGTATTACTTTCTTTGAAAAGGTTCCACGAAGCACAACATAGTCTACTTACTTTCTTCTTTCTTCATCCCACGATTCACTCCAATTAAGGTGTGTTTCGTAGCCCCTCTTTTAATCAGTTTTGGGGTGAAAAGTATACTTGTTTCTTTTAAACACTTTTGTCGATTTCTGATATGTTCAATATTGAGCCTATGCGTATAGAGTTATTTGTGCCATATGATATGCTCATGTCTTGTTTTATGTATGTGATTATGTGTTTGTTGTTGTGCTTTATGACGTGCTTAGTTGACGTGTTTTTGTGAGTATTGGAGACTTGAGACTTTGAGACTTTGGACTAAGGCAGGTACCGTAAGGCCGGACTTTGAGACATTGAGACTTTGAGACTTGAGACTTGAGACTTTTGACTTATTATGGCGTAACTCTGCTCGTTATATATTGAACTATCACTTGTTTAGACTTAAAAGAACCGACAAAAGACTTATTACTTTAACTAGACTTTTGATATAAAACCTACGAACTCACCAACCTTTGTGTTGACACGTTTTAGTATACTTTTCAGGTACTCAGGCAAATCAGGGATAAAGACTTAAATTCTAGGCTGGACTTCGGAGATTAGTGCTCCTTTACTTATATTGGACTTTAAGGCTGCATGCCTTGGTTTATTTTCTGTTATGGACGTACTAGTAATAAGCTCTCCTAGCATTGTGTTACTTGGAACTCTTGTATTAAGACTTATGTCTTGAGAATATATCATTATATTCTATTTCATTTAGTAGTATCTATGTAATTCCATGTCGTGCTGTACTTTTCATGACACCTCATGTTTCCGCCAACGGTGGGGTGTTACAGTCAACTAGTAAATTTTGAAACTATCTTAAAGATAAGACGCGTGGAACTTGGAGAGCCAAGAGTTGTGATGCGATAGGTAACAACTTGACGGTTCATTTCCTATCTTTTTACCCCTCTATATAAGGATACAGTTTTTCTCTTTGAAAATCACAGATATTTTTCATCTTTCCAAAAACACTTACTTACGCCATGTCTTTGAAATCTTTAGGAGAGTTCCTTCAAGAGGTATATATATATATATTTTTCGTCAAGATTAATTCCTTGTTATTTCTAACTTTTCTTTATATTTTATTTCAGTCCCTTACCGAACTAGAAAAGCAACAGATTGCCAAAGACAAACTCAATGACGAAATCATAGAAACATTACAAGGATTGGTCAAGTCTTACAAATAATCCATCGAAACGGAAAAAGAAATGGGTTTGAAGGTGAAGAAAGGTTTGGAGGCTAAAAATAAGATTTTGAACAACGCTTTGAAGGAAATCTGCTGTGAGCTTGGCTCAACGCAGGAAGAACTCAGGGTCGCCAGGGAGGAGTTGGAAAGAGTGAGGTCCATCTTAAATAAACTGAGGGAAACAAATCCTTCACTTTATTGGGATGTTCTACGGTAGGTGATTTTATGTAATGTGGGCGATGAAGGATGTAATGAAAAGGCCAGAGCCCATGTTTTTAGACTCTTTTGTTAGTAGGAATCTGAATCGGTAAGGGATGTGTATCGTAGAACAACAAACATTTAGGAGGGGCGAGATCAATCTGGTATGATTGATCATGGTTGTAAAACTGCTTTCGAGTAGTTTCTTGTAAATAATTTTTTGAATGAATGACAACTGTCTTTTGATCCATTTCATTTTGAACTCGAAAACCAAAACTGTTATTAAGGGTAAAAACGGAAAATGACTAATCAATTAAATGACGTCACATGTCAGTTAATAATTATTCTTGACTTATTCGACTACATCAACAGTAAGTAATCAAATCAACGCAGTAATTAAGGAGTAAGATACATGCACCTTTTATACGCAATTAATATCCCACTTGTAGGCTATGATCTCTAGTTCGCAGTATCTTTAATTGTTATCAATTTCCCCTTATTCCTGCATTAAAATAATATGTGTGGGACTGGATTGATTTTTTGGAGGGGATAAAAATTAAGAAGGGAATTCTTAATTTTAAGATTCTCATAGGGACATTGGTGTTCAAGATATAGAGGGTGTCTCAATATCTTGAACTTGCTTGGGAGGCGTGGTTAGCCTTTTTCGTGTGTTTGTGTAATGGGTGGCGTGGTTAGCCAATTTCGGGAGATGGCGTGGTTATCCAATTTTGGGAGATCGTGGTTAGCCAATTTCGGGAGATGCGTGGTTAGCCAATTTCGGGAGATCGATGGTAGCCAATTTCGAAAATGGCGTGGTTAGCCAATTTCGATAGATTGGTGTTCAAGATATAGAGGGTGTCTCAATATCTTGAACTTGCTTGGGAGGCGTGGTTAGCCTTTTTCGTGTGTTTGTGTAATGGGTGGCGTGGTTAGCCAATTTCGGGAGATGGCGTGGTTAGCCAATTTCGGGAGATCGTGGTTAGCCAATTTGAAGATGGCGTGGTTAGCCAATTTCGGGAAGATGGCGTGGTTAGCCAATTTCGGGAAGATGGCGTGGTTAGCCAATTTCGAAGATGGCGTGGTTAGCCAATTTCGGGAAGATGGCGTGGTTAGCCAATTTCGGGAAGATGGCGTGGTTAGCCAATTTCGGGAAGATGGCGTGGTTAGCCAATTTCGAAGATGGCGTGGTTAGCCAATTTCGGGAAGATGGCGTGGTTAGCCAATTTCGGGAAGATGGCGTGGTTAGCCAATTTCGAAGATGGCGTGGTTAGCCAATTTCGGGAAGATGGCGTGGTTAGCCAATTTCGGGAAGATGGCGTGGTTAGCCAATTTCGAAGATGGCGTGGTTAGCCAATTTCGGGAAGATGGCGTGGTTAGCCAATTTCGGGAAGATGGCGTGGTTAGCCAATTTCGGGAAGATGGCGTGGTTAGCCAATTTCGAAGATGGCGTGGTTAGCCAATTTCGGGAAGATGGCGTGGTTAGCCAATTTCGGGAAGATGGCGTGGTTAGCCAATTTCGAAGATGGCGTGGTTAGCCAATTTCGGGAAGATGGCGTGGTTAGCCAATTTCGGGAAGATGGCGTGGTTAGCCAATTTCGAAGATGGCGTGGTTAGCCAATTTCGGGAAGATGGCGTGGTTAGCCAATTTCGGGAAGATGGCGTGGTTAGCCAATTTCGGGAAGATGGCGTGGTTAGCCAATTTCGGGAGATGGCGTGGTTAGCCAATTTCGAAGATGGCGTGGTTCCAATGATATAGAGGGTGTCTCAATATCTTGAACTTGCTTGGGAGGCGTGGTTAGCCTTTTTCGTGTGTTTGTGTAATGGGTGGCGTGGTTAGCCAATTTCGAAAGATGGCGTGGTTAGCCAATTTCGGGAGATCGATGGTAACACCGACAACCAATATGAAAGATGGCGTGGTTAGCCAATTTCGAGATGGCGTGGTTAGCCAATTTCGGGAAGATGGCGTGGTTAGCCAATTTCGAAGATGGCGTGGTTAGCCAATTTCGAAGATGGCGTGGTTAGCCAATTTCGAAGATGGCGTGGTTAGCCAATTTCGAAGATGGCGTGGTTACCAATTAAGATATAGAGGGTGTCTCAATATCTTGAACTTGCTTGGGAGGCGTGGTTAGCCTTTTTCGTGTGTTTGTGTAATGGGTGGCGTGGTTAGCCAATTTCGGGAGATGGCGTGGTTAGCCAATTTCGGGAGATCGATGGTAACCAATTTCGGGAGATGGCGTGGTTAGCCAATTTCGAAGATGGCGTGGTTAGCCAATTTCGGGAAGATGGCGTGGTTAGCCAATTTCGGGAAGATGGCGTGGTTAGCCAATTTCGGGAAGATGGCGTGGTTAGCCAATTTCGAAGATGGCGTGGTTAGCCAATTTCGGGAAGATGGCGTGGTTAGCCAATTTCGGGAAGATGGCGTGGTTAGCCAATTTCGGGAAGATGGCGTGGTTAGCCAATTTCGAAGATGGCGTGGTTAGCCAATTTCGGGAAGATGGCGTGGTTAGCCAATTTCGGGAAGATGGCGTGGTTAGCCAATTTCGAAGATGGCGTGGTTAGCCAATTTCGGGAAGATGGCGTGGTTAGCCAATTTCGGGAAGATGGCGTGGTTAGCCAATTTCGAAGATGGCGTGGTTAGCCAATTTCGGGAAGATGGCGTGGTTAGCCAATTTCGGGAAGATGGCGTGGTTAGCCAATTTCGGGAAGATGGCGTGGTTAGCCAATTTCGAAGATGGCGTGGTTAGCCAATTTCGGGAAGATGGCGTGGTTAGCCAATTTCGGGAAGATGGCGTGGTTAGCCAATTTCGAAGATGGCGTGGTTAGCCAATTTCGGGAAGATGGCGTGGTTAGCCAATTTCGGGAAGATGGCGTGGTTAGCCAATTTCGAAGATGGCGTGGTTAGCCAATTTCGGGAAGATGGCGTGGTTAGCCAATTTCGGGAAGATGGCGTGGTTAGCCAATTTCGGGAAGATGGCGTGGTTAGCCAATTTCGAAGATGGCGTGGTTAGCCAATTTCGGGAAGATGGCGTGGTTAGCCAATTTCGGGAAGATGGCGTGGTTAGCCAATTTCGAAGATGGCGTGGTTAGCCAATTTCGGGAGATGGCGTGGTTAGCCAATTTCGATAGGGACATTGGTGTTTTCAAGATATAGAGGGTGTCTCAATATCTTGAACTTGCTTGGGAGGCGTGGTTAGCCTTTTTCGTGTGTTTGTGTAATGGGTGGCGTGGTTAGCCAATTTGGAGGCGTGGTTAGCCTTTTTCGTGTGTTTGTGTAATGGGTGGCGTGGTTAGCCAATTTCGGGAGATGGCGTGGTTAGCCAATTTCGGGAGATCGATGGTAACACCGAAAACCAATTTGAAAGATGGCGTGGTTAGCCAATTTCGAAGATGGCGTGGTTAGCCAATTTCGGGAGATGGCGTGGTTAGCCAATTTCGGGAAGATGGCGTGGTTAGCCAATTTCGGGAAGATGGCGTGGTTAGCCAATTTCGAAGATGGCGTGGTTAGCCAATTTGATATAGAGGGTGTCTCAATATCTTGAACTTGCTTGGGAGGCGTGGTTAGCCTTTTTCGTGTGTTTGTGTAATGGGTGGCGTGGTTAGCCAATTCTTCAGCCCATTTTCCTTTTGCTTGTCCCAGTCTTTTCTTCAAATTATTCATTATAATTTTGTTGCTTGATTCTGCTTGACCATTAGCTTGTGGATGGACTGGAGTAGAAGTAATCATCTTAATGCCCCATCTTTCACAAAAATTTGTAGTTTTCTTTCCAATAAACTGTAACCCATTATCATAAATTATCTCCGCTGGAACTCCAAATCTTGTCAATATATTCCTTTTAGTAAAAGATATGACATGTGTTTCATGAATCTTGGCGTATGCTTCAGCTTCAATCCATTTTGAGAAATAATCCGTCATAGCCAAACAATATTTCTTCCCAGCTGAAGATTCTGTTATTGGCCCAACAATATCCATTCCCCATTTCATAAATGGCCATGGTGATAGAACTGGATGCATGGGTTCTGCTGGCTGATGATAAATGTTGTTATGTCGCTGACAAGCATCGCATTTCTTCGCATACTCTTCAGCATCTTGTTTCATGGTTGGCCAATAATAACCTGTTCTCAAGATCTTTGAATATAAAGATCTTCCAGCTGTGTGATTTCCACATTCTCCTTCATGTATATCTTTAAGAACCTCATTGGTCTCAGGATATTCTAAGCATCTAAGATATGGTCCTGCAAGAGATTTTCTATACAAAATACCATTTATCATAGAATAATGTGCTGTTTTCATGCGAAAGGCCTTTGGGTTTTCATCTTTTAGGGATTGTCCCATTATTTATATATTCTATTATTGGTGTAGTCCATGAATTTTGATTGTCCCCAGAATTTTCAGCTTCTGTATCTTGAATGGCTAATATATTAGCTGATTCGTTTTCTATAGCAGGATGTAAAACATGAATTATAGGAATCCTAGTTTCTGGTGACATCTTAAGTGTTGATCCTAGATTTGCTAAAGCATCAGCCTCAGTGTTTTCTTCTCTAGGCACTTGTTCTATATCAAATAAGCCAGTTTTTTCACTATATCTAAATATTGCATTAATTTTTCACCTTTCGTAGCATATGTTCCATTAAAATGATTAGCTAAAAGTAATGAATCTACATATACCTTAAGATTTCTAATGTTCATATCCTTAGCTAATTGCATACCAGAAATTAAAGCTTCATATTCGCTTCATTATTAGTGGCTATAAAATGACAATTCACTGCTTGGGGTATGATATCCCCTTGTGGCGATTTTAATACGATACCTAATCCTATTCCTTTAACATTAGCTGCACCATCAAGGTATAAAATCCATTTTTCAGTAGCTTCTTCTAACATTTTTACCTCTAAATCTACTTCAGGTTGCAAGTCAGTACTAAAATCAGCCATAAAGTCGGCTAAAACTTGAGATTTTATAGCAGTCCTAGGTTCATAAATTAAATTAAAAGCACTTAATTTCACAGACCATTTAGCCATTCTACCAGATACTTCAGGTTTTCTTAATACGCATTTTATAGGGTAATTAGTCCTAACATGTATAGCATGCGTTTCAAAATAATGTCTAAGTTTAGTAGATGCCATAACTAATGCAAGTATAAGTTTTTCGAGATGAGAGTACCTGGTTTCAGCATCAATTAAACTTTTACTTACATAGTAGATCGGATGTTGTTGACCTTCTTCTTCTTTTACTAAAACAGTACTCATTGCATACTGCCATGTAAAGATATAGAGGCTCACCATCTTCAGGCTTCACCAACAGTGGTGGATGTTTGGGGTAGAATTTTCGCTATTAGGATCCTGAATAGAATTTACACTTTAGTCCTTCAGTAATAAACACTTAATAATGTGTAGTCTTAAAGGATCCTTGATCCCGGTTAGTTTATTAGTTCAGACTATGTTATGTTATTATCCTAATATAACAGGATCTTGATATCTTCATGATCTATGATTTTACTAACGAATATATGTCTAGTATAGTAGATATTATATGCAGGATCGAAGTAAAAGCGTGTTACATAAAGAAAACGTGTTTCAACGGATAGTTTACCACTTCAACCACAAGAATCGGGATTGATAACAGATTTACCATGTGAAGAATAACACTCAACAGTCATCTATGCCACTTCTTCAGCGTAAAGAGCAAGTCCAGGAAGATCCCAGATATTTCGGAGATATGGTTCAACGTCTAGCTCTATAAATAGAAGAAGATCTCATTCAGAGGGGGGACACATCACAGAGATCGCATACTTTGCACACACAAGCAATCATCATACAAGCATTCACTCACTCAACAACAACAAATTAGTTACTTAGCTATTGATAGTTTTCTTATTCATTCGTTCATTCATTCATTTCATTGTAATCATTCACAAACAAGAATAATAATAAAAGAACAGCAGGTAGGATCGATTGAATTCTCCCGGGGTTTTTTACCTAAGATCACTTAACTGGATCAAGGGTTTTTCCTCGTCAACAAAATTCTGGTGTCGTTGTGTTTTTCTGTTTTTCTTTAAGATCCTTGCTTTAATTCGCAGTGCTTTACTTTTATCTTCAACAGTTTTCTTAATTACTCAAAGTATTTCTGTCTCAAAGGCTTTCTTAAAACTCTTAATTTTAATCGTTATTGTTAAGAAAACTTTACTTTTAATTGAAGATCCTTGAACACCAAACCCCACTTACAAATCTTCGGTTCTTGAGTTGTCTAAAATCCTTTATAAAATTATCTTAGGTAATTTTTGACCGAAACAATTTGGCGCCCACCGTGGGGCAAAAAGGTGTTTTTTGCAAATAAGATCAGTGTCATAAAAACAAAGTTTTTGTTCTAGAGAAAAATTTTGTGTTTCACGGAAAATTTTTCCCAATAAAATCATGTCTGAGCAATCTCAAAATCCTTCTTCTTCTGACTTGGTCTACGATTATCCTTATGTGAAAGAGAGCTTGAGAAACCCTCCTGAAAATGCAAGATTCCTAGCCGAGCAAACTCTGAAAGGAAAAACTGAAGGAATACCTTCAGTAGATCCATATTTGGCTATGTTATGTATGAGTCCCAAACTCTCTTAGATGGTTAACCCAGAATGTAAAATACAACAAGTCTAATAAGCACTAGATTGGACTAGTATTACTTAAATATAAATGCAAGTATATAAACAATGTAATATTTTCAAGTGTATTTTATTTATGATGTTAAATAAAATACAAGGTTGTGCGGAATCAAAATAATACAAATATGTAAGTATCCTAACAACCTATGAATTACAAATGATCTATATTTGCCAAATAACTCTTTTAGATCGAGATACTTAAAGTTGTGAAGTATCCCTGTTTAAGATCGAGAGTATTTAGACAAATTCACCTTTAATGCTAAAAGTAATTTTAACAAGGAAATGACTTTCATCAGTAAAGCTTGGACTGATGCATTCTTCCTTTCATCAGTAAAGTTACCCTCTCTGGTCAACTTTATATTAAACCTGGTCATGCCTTCATGATTTTCACCAAGTTTGATCTCTGCACCAATGATCCTTCTGGCATCAGCCCTGAATTTCAACATTTCTTCATATTTGGCTTTTTGCTTAGCCATCTGGATCATGTATTCAGTTTCCTTGGATACTCTTTGCTGTTCCATGACAGACTGGAGTTTTTCACGATTAATTTTGAGTGAAGTATCTAGAGGAATGAATGTGCTCATATCTGCATCTTTAATTGCTTTGAGCTGTTTGGCAGTAAGTTTAGGCAAGCCTTTAATCTTCTTCCTGTACTCTATCTCCAGAGCACCAGCATTCTTTCTTATTTTCTTCTGGAGGTTCACCAGTTCCTCCGTTCTCTGTCTGATCAGTTCCACTACATTGACACCATACGTAACTGCATCATAAACTTGTTCTTCTTCAGAGTACCTGGAGCGAATGTGTACATCATCCAATGCATTCAGACATTGATGAACTCTGGGGTCTTCCTTCATCATTTTGTAAACATCAATATTTATGCCCAATCTGCCAGCATTATATGAATCAAGAGTCCCCATATTTGCCATCTCCCTTTGGTGGGCCAGCAGTTCATCCTTTTGATTTTTCTTGAAGATTTCTATCATTATACATTCTTGCTTCAGTCTTTTTGAGGTGTCATCATCAGCAGTAGGAAACTCTGATGAACTTCCAGCAATTTCAGTCTCTTCTCCAGATATCACATGTTTCTTTCTTTTTACTAACTCTTGAGTAGTTATGATATCTGGGAATGCTTCAAATTGGGGCTCACTGGCATCAGTACCAGCAGCTTCTTCAACCCGCACAATGGCTTCAGTGCCAAGTGCTTTCTGTGTTTCTTGTGCACTGGCATCAGTACCAGTCACTCTTTCTTGTTGCACTATGCTTTCAGTAGCAAAAGCCTTTTCAATAGCACTGGCAACCACTTCTTTCTTTTTCCTGACAAATCCTTCTGATTCAGTGGCAACAGACGACTTTTCCCCTTTGGAATGTCCACCAGTTTGAGACTTGTGGGCATTCCATAATTGTTCAAGCATATATATGTCTGTCTCACCAAAAGTTCTTCCAGCCACTGGAGTTGTGATGTTCACAGTCTTCCTGAGAGCCATCACTTCCTTCTTAACAATTTCAAGTTCCTGAGGCAAGTGCTTTGGCATTTCAGTATTAATCATGTTTACCACCTGTGGCAACAACCCATCTTGAATTGTTCTAAGAACAGACCCAGAAATTTCTTTAGATATTTCTTTTAACATACCAAGTCTGAACTTCTTAGCACACTCATCACTGATAGTGCTAACAATGGCATTTTGATCAAGTGATGGCCTACTCTCCAAACTACTTATCCTGGTTGTCAACCTCTGAACCTCATCTGTCAGACCTGCCAGTGGTTGAACAAGTTCAGCTTTCACTGCAGTTTGGACAGAATTCACCAGCCTAGTCTCCAAGCCCTGGACTGCCACTTTGATATTTTCAGTGTTTTGATTTGTGGCCAGTACTAGTTCATCCAGCTTTTCAAATACCAGCTTCTCATTTTCAGCAAACACATTCATTTCTGATGAAAGATTATTCCATAATAGAGATTTGAAGTCAGAAACAACCTGTGATGAAGACTGGAGTGATCTCTCCAGGTCCGCCACCTTACTTAAAAGGTCTTGGACCTCGGCTGAAGAAGAAGAGGAGGGACCACTGGGAGGATCAAGAGTTGAAGTGATTCTGGTCACCATTTGTACTTGTGCCTGGACCTCTTCAGTTGAAACTTCAGATGTGACTACAGTTGAGTCCAGCACACGTTGTTCAGATAAATCGATTGGAGTTTCAAGTGGTGGTGGTTGATTTTGTGAAATTTGAATTGTGGGAGGATTGAAATAAGGAGTGGATTGTGGAATTGAAGGTGGTGGTGGTGGTGGCATAGTGGATTCTGGTGGTGGAACATTTGATTCTGGTTGTGGTGGTGGTGGTGGTGTGTGGTGGTGGTGGTGGTGGTACGGTGGTGGTGGTGGTGGTGGTGGTGGTGGTGGTGGTGGTGGTGGTGGTGGTGGTGGTGGTGGTGGTGGTGGTGGTGGTGGTGGTGGTGGTGGTGGTGGTGGTGGTGGTGGTGGTGGTGGTGGTGGTGGTGGTGGTGGTGGTGGTGGTGGTGGTGGTGGTGGTGGTGGTGGTGGTGGTGGTGGTGGTGGTGGTGGTGGTGGTGGTGGTGGTGGTGGTGGTGGTGGTGGTGGTGGTGGTGGTGGTGGTGGTGGTGGTGGTGGTGGTGGTGGTGGTGGTGGTGGTGGTGGTGGTGGTGGTGGTGGTGGTGGTGGTGGTGGTGGTGGTGGTGGTGGTGGTGGTGGTGGTGGTGGTGGTGGTGGTGGTGGTGGTGGTGGTGGTGGTGGTGGTGGTGGTGGTGGTGGTGGTGGTGGTGGTGGTGGTGGTGGTGGTGGTGGTGGTGGTGGTGGTGGTGGTGGTGGTGGTGGTGGTGGTGGTGGTGGTGGTGGTGGTGGTGGTGGTGGTGGTGGTGGTGGTGGTGGTGGTGGTGGTGGTGGTGGTGGTGGTGGTGGTGGTGGTGGTGGTGGTGGTGGTGGTGGTGGTGGTGGTGGTGGTGGTGGTGGTGGTGGTGGTGGTGGTGGTGGTGGTGGTGGTGGTGGTGGTGGTGGTGGTGGTGGTGGTGGTGGTGGTGGTGGTGGTGGTGGTGGTGGTGGTGGTGGTGGTGGTGGTGGTGGTGGTGGTGGTGGTGGTGGTGGTGGTGGTGGTGGTGGTGGTGGTGGTGGTGGTGGTGGTGGTGGTGGTGGTGGTGGTGGTGGTGGTGGTGGTGGTGGTGGTGGTGGTGGTGGTGGTGGTGGTGGTGGTGGTGGTGGTGGTGGTGGTGGTGGTGGTGGTGGTGGTGGTGGTGGTGGTGGTGGTGGTGGTGGTGGTGGTGGTGGTGGTGGTGGTGGTGGTGGTGGTGGTGGTGGTGGTGGTGGTGGTGGTGGTGGTGGTGGTGGTGGTGGTGGTGGTGGTGGTGGTGGTGGTGGTGGTGGTGGTGGTGGTGGTGGTGGTGGTGGTGGTGGTGGTGGTGGTGGTGGTGGTGGTGGTGGTGGTGGTGGTGGTGGTGGTGGTGGTGGTGGTGGTGGTGGTGGTGGTGGTGGTGGTGGTGGTGGTGGTGGTGGTGGTGGTGGTGGTGGTGGTGGTGGTGGTGGTGGTGGTGGTGGTGGTGGTGGTGGTGGTGGTGGTGGTGGTGGTGGTGGTGGTGGTGGTGGTGGTGGTGGTGGTGGTGGTGGTGGTGGTGGTGGTGGTGGTGGTGGTGGTGGTGGTGGTGGTGGTGGTGGTGGTGGTGGTGGTGGTGGTGGTGGTGGTGGTGGTGGTGGTGGTGGTGGTGGTGGTGGTGGTGGTGGTGGTGGTGGTGGTGGTGGTGGTGGTGGTGGTGGTGGTGGTGGTGGTGGTGGTGGTGGTGGTGGTGGTGGTGGTGGTGGTGGTGGTGGTGGTGGTGGTGGTGGTGGTGGTGGTGGTGGTGGTGGTGGTGGTGGTGGTGGTGGTGGTGGTGGTGGTGGTGGTGGTGGTGGTGGTGGTGGTGGTGGTGGTGGTGGTGGTGGTGGTGGTGGTGGTGGTGGTGGTGGTGGTGGTGGTGGTGGTGGTGGTGGTGGTGGTGGTGGTGGTGGTGGTGGTGGTGGTGGTGGTGGTGGTGGTGGTGTGGGTATAGGAGGTGGAGGGGGGTTTGGAAGTAGTGTTGGTGGTGGCATTGGTAAGGGTGGTGGTGGAGGAGTGGGGTTTGGAGGAGGTGGTGGAATTGGTAAAGGTGGTGGTGGTGGTGGTGGAACTTAATTCCCTCAGATATTCACACATAGAGAAATGATTTGTTTCATAATCATACTCAGCACCCAGAGCTCTTAGAAAAACCAGTGAAAGAAAACGAATATATGGAATGTGTGGTTTTCTACCTTTCCCCTTTAGACGGTCAACCAGATCATCAAAGAAGATCTGAGCAAAGTCTACTCTATATCCAAACCATAGACAGTAGGCAATCTGGAGTTGCATTTGGTTGATCTGGTCCAATCCTCCAGAACTGCCACCTAAACACTCAACAAGGTGAGTGAAAAAGTATCTCCATGAGTCAGTCAGCTTGCTCATGTAGATTGTGCCTTTCCTTGATAACTGGCCATGTTCATCCAGTATATCAGTGTGCCCCATCAATCTGCACACATCTCTGAAATTAATACCAGTCGGGAGAGTAATCGCCATCTCATTTTCAGCCAGATAATTCAAGTGAAGAATATCTCTGAGAGAATCGACAGTGAGAGTAAAGGCCCTGGTGCCTTGTTGCAATGTGTAGTTGATGGTTTTGGTATTTTCAACATACACAGCAGTATACCAAAATTCACACAAATAATCATGATACATTTTACCAGGATTAAGAGTGAGAGCACCATAAAGTGGACAACTGAGGAAGAAAGCATTCAGCAGTCCGATGAGAGAGGTGGGAGCATGAGTGGTGCTAGTGAGTCTAGCCATCCAATTGTTCATGTTAATTCTTATGGCCTTTGCCTCTAAGGAGATATGGGGTGCCTTAACAACATTGGCAACCGGAGCATATTCGGCGGAGAGCAGATTTTTGGGTGAATTGGATTGTCTTGGTGCCATTTTGTTTGATAGATGGATGAAGATGAAATTGAAGAGTTAGGGTTTATGAAGATTTGATGAAATAAATATTAGTGAGAGATTGATGATTGGAAATTGAATGGGAGTAAATGAAGGAATTTGAAGAATTTGGGAGTAAATATGTTCGAAGTAAATGCTTATGAAAGTGAAAGTGGGTATTTATATAGAAGAGAGAATGTGGAACTCAAACAGTTAATTTGAATTTATCAAATAAAGTTTTGATCGGGTTCTGAGATCCGCATTAAATACATCACATCACACATAAATGTGTGACGGTTTACAGCCCACAAACAGTATCAACTTGCACTTTTTGTCTTCCCAAGGTAAAAATACCATCATTTCTTTGAAAAAATGACATGCCACGTAGGATAATAAGATAAATATCTTTTCAAAAGATTTTGCATACGTGGCACGCACAATGACCAAGTATTAAAAATATTATGACTGACATATCAGTACATCTGGAGGTTGACTGGACACTCCAGTATCACTGGTGGATTAGTCCAGTGAAGCATGCACTGATGGTACACTGGAGGGACACTCCAGTAAAGTACCAGTGAAAACCATTTGAAAGAGACTGGTAACCTCAAATATGCACGTCAACTAATACAGACAAATGAGAGGGACACATTTACAAGGAGACAAAAAGTCACCTCAAACATGCACTTCAACCTATCTAATTACCAGTGAGAGGGACACATTTACAAAGTACCAGTAATATTTTCTGGAAAATTTTGTCCAGTGAGAAAATAAATTAATAAATTCCCCCTGAACTTAAAACATTTTTAAGAACAAAAATATATCTTTCAGTCTTCCCCCTGGAATGTTGATCCAGAAATCTATTAATGCAAAGATAGTACATCAAGGAGTTCAATATCTAAGCAGTTATAGATTTATAAATCTGTTAAATCAAGGATCCCTGATAGTACACAAAGGCGTTCAATACCAAGGTTCCAGATTTAAGGGTTTAACATTCCCAACTCACCAACAAGATATTCAAAAGTTTTTACATCCAGTGTTTTAGTAAAAATGTCAGCGAGTTGTTTGTCAGTGGGAATAAAATGGAGTTCAATGTTGCCTTTCACAATATTATCACGAATGAAGTGATACCTGAGATCAATGTGCTTCGTCTTAGAGTGCATGACTGGATTGTTCGAGATAGCAATGGCACTGGTATTATCACAAAAGATTGGGGTCTTTGAATACTTAATACCATAATCAAGCAACTGGTTCTTCATCCAGAGTATCTGAGCACAACAACTGGCTGCAGACACGTATTCAGCTTCAGCAGTGGACAATGAAACTGAAGTTTGCTTTTTACTGGTCCAGCTGACCAGTTTGCCACCAAGGAAATGACATCCACCAGTAGTGGATTTCCTGTCTATCTTATAACCTGCATGATCTGAATCTGAATAACCCATTAGATCCATGCCTGAGCCTTTGGGATACCAAAGACCCAAACTGGGGACACCTTTGAAGTATGCGCTTTACAGCAAGCATATGAGAGTCTTTTGGATTAGACTGATATCTGGCACATAAACATGTTGAAAACATAATATCTGGTCTACTATTAATGGTGCAGAAATTGGAGTGGGTTTCGATGGTGAAGAGTTCATATCATATTTCTTTAAAAGATCTCTAACATATTTTTCCTGATTAATAAAAATACCATCTCTGGTCTGTTTAATCTGGAGTCCAAGAAAATACGTTAATTCACCCATCAAACTAATTTCATATTCAGTTAACATTATTTTCGAAAATTTCTTGCACATTTTATCATCAGTAAACCCAAAAATAATATCATCAACATAAATTTGTACCATCAACAGATTACCTTTTTCATGAAGAATAAATAAGGTATTGTCAATTGCACCTCTTTTGAAACCATTTTTCAATAATTGTTTAGTCAGAGTATCATACCAGGCACGTGGGGCTTGTCTGAGGCCATAAAGCGCTTTGTCCAGACGATATACCCAATGTGGATGCTTTTCGTCAATGAAACCTGGTGGTTGTCTAACATAAACTTCTTCTTCAAGTTTTCCATTCAAAAATGCACTTTTCACGTCCATCTGGTAGACCTTGAACTGATGATGAGCAACGAATGATAAAAATATTCTGATCGCTTCAAGTCTAGCCACTAGAGCAAATGATTCATCAAAATCGACATCTGACTGGCAGTAGCCTTGTGCTACCAGACTGGCCTTGTTTCCGATTACGTGGCCATCTTCATCTACCTTGTTCGTGAAGACCCATCTGGTTCCAATTGGTTCTTTCTTTCCAACTGGGAAAGGAACCAGGTACCAGACCTTGTTCCTTTCAAACTGGTGAAGCTCTTCTTGCATAGCTATCACCCAGCTTGGATCTTCCATAGCCTCGTCAATCTTCTTTGGTTCTATCAATGATAAGAAACTGACATATAAGCATTGATTACTGGAGGCTCTTCTGGTCAGAACTCCTCGACTGGAGTCACCTATGATCTGATCGATAGGATGAGCTTTTGTCCATCTGGAGTATTGACCAGGATTGTTACTGACAACAATATCAGTGCAAGAATTCAGTTGAGTCTCCTCTGGTGTTGCTTCTGGAGGAGGATCTTGCCAGACTACTTCAGTATCTTCATCTAAGTCATTTAAATCACGATTTGCATCATGAAATTCTTCCATTGAAGGCATTTCTTGAAGTACTGGTTCAGTTTCAACTAGGACTGATACTGGGGGCGTAGTACGCACATCTGATCCAATAATAATTTCAGAGGGTAGTTTGAAAATAATTGAAGGATAGAATGGAGTACCACTGGAGAGTTTCTTTTTCTGAACAGGTTCCAGATCAGGATGATTGGAAACTGTGTCTTCTGAATCTTTATTGTAGTTGATAGGATCAGATTCACAAAAGACAATTGGAGTTACTGGGGGAGTATCAAGGGTTGGCTTTTTATTGATTGCAGCATTTGATTCAATAAATGTGACATGAATTGACTCATGGACCTTCTCCAGTCTCTTGTTATAGACTCTGAAGGCCTTGCGAATGGCTGAATAGCCTAAGAAATACCCTTCATCAGCTTTGGCATCAAATTTGCCTAACTGACTGGAGTCGTTTAGGATGTACACAGGACATCCAAAAACGTGAAAATAACTAATATTTGGTTTTCTATTTCTTAAGACTTCATAGGCTGTCTTTTTGTGTCTTTTGATGTACACTGATCGGTTCTGGGTGTGGCAAGCAGTTGCAATTGCTTCCGCCCAGAAACTGGTAGACAGACCAGATTCAGCAAGCATACTCCTGGCAGCTTCTATCAGCGTTCGATTCTTCCTTTCCACCACTCCATTCTGTTCTGGAGAGCGGGCTGATGAAAAGTTCTGGGAGATGCCAGTGTCAGTACAGAATGACTCCAGAGTTGCATTCTGGAATTCTGTTCCATTGTCACTTCTTAACTAACACACCTTTCGACTGTACTTGAGCTCAATTTGCTTGATAAGACTGATGATTTCAGCAGCAGCTTCATTTTTAGACCTGAGAAAGATAACCCAACAATATCTGGAGAATTCATCTACGATCACCAGGGTGTATCTTTTACCAGCACGAGTCTGAACATTCACTGGACCGAAAAGGTCCATATGAAGCATATGAAGAGGTTCAGATATGCTGAAATTCTGTTTGGTCTTGAAACTGGTACGTTTCTGCTTACCCATCTGACATCCTGGACATGGCCTTTCCTTTTTGAAGGAAACTGAAGGTATCCCATCTGCCAGTTGTTTTCTAGACAACTTATTAATATTTTTGAAATTTAAATGGGATAACCTTTTGTGCCATAACCAGTTTGTGTCTTCATCAGCTTTGGCATCAAATTTGCCTAACTGACTGGAGTCGTTTAGGATGTACACAGGACATCCAAAAACGTGAAAATAACTAATATTTGGTTTTCTATTTCTTAAGACTTCATAGGCTGTCTTTTTGTGTCTTTTGATGTACACTGATCGGTTCTGGGTGTGGCAAGCAGTTGCAATTGCTTCCGCCCAGAAACTGGTAGACAGACCAGATTCAGCAAGCATACTCCTGGCAGCTTCTATCAGCGTTCGATTCTTCCTTTCCACCACTCCATTCTGTTCTGGAGAGCGGGCTGATGAAAAGTTCTGGGAGATGCCAGTGTCAGTACAGAATGACTCCAGAGTTGCATTCTGGAATTCTGTTCCATTGTCACTTCTTAACTAACACACCTTTCGACTGTACTTGAGCTCAATTTGCTTGATAAGACTGATGATTTCAGCAGCAGCTTCATTTTTAGACCTGAGAAAGATAACCCAACAATATCTGGAGAATTCATCTACGATCACCAGGGTGTATCTTCTACCAGCACGAGTCTGAACATTCACTGGACCGAAAAGGTCCATATGAAGCATATGAAGAGGTTCAGATATGCTGAAATTCTGTTTGGTCTTGAAACTGGTACGTTTCTGCTTACCCATCTGACATCCTGGACATGGCCTTTCCTTTTTGAAGGAAACTGAAGGTATCCCATCTGCCAGTTGTTTTCTAGACAACTTATTAATATTTTTGAAATTTAAATGGGATAACCTTTTGTGCCATAACCAGTTTGTGTCTTCATCAGCTTGAGTATAGAAACACTGCTCTGAAGGAGAGCTTTCCATATCCATCACGTACACATCCCCTCTTCTGGGAGCAATCAATACTACCTTCCAGTCCTTGTTGAATACAATGCCCTGAGCAATATTGAATAGAACTTGATAGCCATCATCACACAGTTGACTTACACTGATCAGGTTATATTTCAAACCATTCACAAATGCAACTCGTCTGAACTTGACTTGTCCATTGTTCAGAACACCATATCCCTCAGTTTTTCCACAACCATCATTTCCAAAAGTAATGGAGGGTCCATCAGAAATGATGAATTCCTCCAGCAGGGTCTTACATCCGGTCATTGTCCTGCCAGCTTCACTGTCAAGATACCAGATATATTTCTTTTGATCGCCCTGCACATCCACCAGATATATCAATTAGATTTTGGAACCCATCGACTGATGGGTTCACTGGACCCTCCCTTATAGGTCCCTCGGGGTATCTGGTTGAGTTCACTTTCTTCAACAGTAGTCTTAGTTGAAAAGACCACTGGGGTTGATAGTTTAGAAACCTTTTTCTTTTTCTCAACTGGAGAAATATATTTATCTTTCTTGGAAAAAGGTTTGGTATTTTGTCTAGGGCCAGATGAAGTACCCTCAATAAAGTTTAATCTTGCAATAAAACTTTGAAATTGACGAGTCAGTAATTGATACTGGCTCTCTAACCTTGACAAAACATTTTCATCAGATGAATATTGAGCCTTTCCAGTTGACTGGACTCGAGGCATAGGTAGGGAATTGGTCTGAGGTAAAGGTTTATTCCGTTTAACCTTTTTAACTGGAGCAGTCATCTGGAGTGCTCCAGTCTTAACCTCTGGGGATTGAACTGGGAAAGTATTGGCCTTGGGAGTTACAGGCTCATCATAAATGGTACTGGGCCTGAATCCCTCTGGTAACCGATCAATTACTGGTATTAATGATGCCACATGAGTATTTCCATCTAAATAAGCACGTTTTTGTGTGGGAAATTAATTTACTCTAGCATCATATGGCTTTCTGGTTTCAAGCCATGATTTAATCACTAGTTTTTCTTTCTCTAAAATGACTTCAAGATCTTGTTTTTCTTGAATCAATTGTTCAGTTACTAGAACCTGGGCTTGAAATGCCAGTTCAATGTCTTGAAGTTCCTTTAATTTTGATTTTAAAACATTAATTTCAGAAAAATCTGTTTCTAGACCATTTACACAGTCAGATCTAACAGTTTCAACAAATATTAAATCAGAATTAAGAGCTTCAGCAATGTCCAGTTTTAGTTCTTGGTCAGTTGCAGTATCATAATCACTAACCTTTTTGATAACAATGTCCACCCATCTTCCAGATGTGACATCTTCCTTCGCCAGGTTCTCTTCGTCTGCCCGAGCCATGTAACAGCAATCTCTTTCTTCTTCTTCATCGGCAGATGAATCATCAGAAGGAACCCATTTTTCTTCAGTTGTTGCAATCATGCACTTATTATTATTTTCCATTTGTTGTGCCATGAGAGCAATCTGAGCCTTAAGCTTTTTGTATTTAGATTTATAGCTATCATCAGGCTTATTATTTGAAGTAAATGGACCAGGCTTAGATGCAAACTGACTGGACTTGCAATCTTTCATGAAATGACCTTTTCTGCCACACTTAAAGCATGTCAGATTGGTCTTATCAGTTGAAGAACTGGATGCAAATTGTCCAGATGGCCTATTTGCTCTTACTTTGAAACGGTTGAACGTTTTAGCAATCATTGCAACCAGGTCATCATTTTCAGATTCATCACAGTCTGGAGAGATTTGACTAGATTCTCCAGAATCCATGAGTTCAGACACCATCTTCTTCATAGAAAATACATTCTCAGAAGATATCAGTGCTGTACTTTGTGGTTCAGTATGACTAACCACAGTAGGACTACTGGAGGCATGGTTATAGGCATCTTGTTCTGCCACAACTCTCTGAGCTTGATTTTCCTCAGTGTATCTGAAAGCTCCATATAGAGTTGACAGAGTGTGAGTGTGCAGAGTTTTACCTTGTCGTAAGACCAGGATCATGTGAGACCATTTGGTGGGCAGAATATCACAAAATTTCTCCAGAAGTATATCCTTGTCCTTCTCAACCCCGAGACCTCTCAACTGGTTTATGATACTCATAAATCTGGTGTAAGTACCAGTGAGAGACTCATTTGGCTGAGCAAAAAATGACTCATACCTCTTGTTTAAGAAGACTTTTCTGGTGACAATGGTGTCATCTCCTCCTTCATACTGGTTTACCAGTACATCCCACATGGTTTTAGCACTGGGAAAAAGAACTAGTGTAGGAATTAAGGTTTCAGGAACAGCCCCGAGGATCATGTTTTTGAGAAGGGTATCTAGATTTACCAATCTCCTCTCCTCTTCAGACCAATGTTCCTCCCTCTTTTCCCTCGTAGTCAGTGTTCAGACTTGTAAGGTCTAGAACACTGACAAACCTCCAGTCAGAGATCTTGTAAGACTCCAGTGGACTCCGACATTTGTCAGTCTTCTTTATTCTAACTTAAGTCTTTGACTTCAGTGAGAATGTCTTCAGTAGAATAGATCTGGACTGGGGTGAAGTCCAGTGAGCTAATCTGGAATACTCCAGATTTCCTATACAAGTATTTGCTCACTGGTCTTCCATTATTTCTGAACAAATATTCAGAGGGACTCCAGTTTCCAAGTCTGGAGTAGGTCCAGTAAATATCATTTCTGGACAGATCTTCAGTAAGGTTCCAGTAGTCGAGTCTGGAGCTAGTCCAGTAAATCTGGACCTAACATTATGGAAAAAGCATTTTGATCGATTCTATGAATCGACCCCTGAAGCAGAAATTGAAGAGCTGATTCAAGGATCAGACGAGTCGGGGAAAAGCTACATGCAAAGATTTGAGCGCAAACAGGGACCAACATTGAAGATCAAGAAGAATCTCTTGAAGATCAAATCATCTAACAAGATCCAAAAGGATTCAGGTATGGCCAACAAAGGTAAGAGTGATAAAAAAATATTTACAATTTTCTGATTATCATTTTACCACTGATATGTGTGGACTTCTCAATATTATGAAAAGTCTGGGGGACAAGGTTAATTGGCCAGAAACATTACCTAGAAAATTTTATGCTAAAAGAACTAAATGGTGTGTTTTTCATGGTATTTTTGGTCACGAAACTAAAGAGTGTGCAACATTTAATTATGAACTATGGAGATTAATACATGAAGGTTTATTGGATGAAATACTTCCTAATAAAAATTGGATATTAGCAAAAAAGTAATTTTCGAAATAAAAGTCAGTAGGTTTATTATGATACTAACATAAGCAAATGAGTAGTGTTAGCCATAAGGGCTAACATGAACCATTAGCTTGTATTTTGTCTTGATGCTCTTATGCAGGATCATCAACATTTAGGATCTTGACGGATGAAGATCACAAGCTATTATCCAAGGTACAGATCCTGAATCAGAACAGTTTCTCCTAAGTCTAAATCCTACAAACGGATTACAGTGGATTGAACTAAAACTTCATTCCTAGGTTGAAGGGATCACCTTCTCGAACGCCGAGGTTAACATTAACACCTCATTTCGCCCGGGACGCACGTCATAAAAAATTCTTGATTGTGGGTAGACCCTCATGGTTAGGAATTTTCAAAGGGTTGTTGATTTTGCAATCAACTCATTTGGTTATGACCACAAGTGATAAAAACGGTCATAAAAAAGAATAGGGATAATCTCTCTATTAAATACAAACGATTGACAAATGAATTGGCCAATAAACTAACAATTAGATTGATTAATTATCATTTGCAATGATTTATGCATTTGAACAGGAAATAAAGACGAAGAAGATTTGAGTACAAAAGACTTGTCCAAGGATTCACAAGGAACGAAGGTATGGAATAAAAGTCTTAATTTAATTTAGGAAACGGAATCATAAAAAATTAAAACTAGAATTAAGGGATAGGCCTCCTATTATTGCGGTTATGGGAAGGTGGCTTGCTATTGATCCCCAACTTGCTTTCTTCAACTGCTTCATTTTCCCCAAATATCTGAGGATATTTGACTTTTAGCCACCCTAAAAAGCTTTTTCAAATTGTTAACTTCTGCCTTTGTATCACTCAGTTCCTTCTTCAAACTTGCCATTTCTTTTAAAGTTTGATTTATGGTATCCATGACTGAATTTAAAAGACGATTAGCGCTTTTGATAGTTTCATTTTTGTACATGATTTCTACTTCGTAGGCATCGGACAATCTTTTGATGATCTATGAAAATAAAATGAAAAAGTTTAGAAACCAATAAGAAATTAAAATATATGGTTAAAGTAAAAAAAAAACTTACTGAAATGGATCGCTCCCTAAGTCTTTTAGGTGCCCTACTTCTAGATGATGACTCGCCCTCCATTGAATTATTATAGATATTAATAGAAAAGGAGAAGATAATTTTAATATATTCTTTGGGCATGAGAATGTATGTCTAGCAAAAGATTATCTCGGGTATAAATAAGTCAATTGGGGGTAATTTAATCGACAAAATGGAGGTTCACTGTCAAATCAAAGCACGTAAGGAACATTAATCGTTGAACATTGGGATACTAACATTAGGGATAAGATATTTCGTGGAAGATATGTCTTAAATGCAGGTTCTTAAGAGATGCGAGGATTAAATGCCTCAATTGATTAAAGATCAAATGTTATTCTCAAAAAGGAATAAAACAAAGGTACAATATTTAAAACAATTGTAGAGATTTCCTATGTTGATCTAATTTACTAGCAAATGCCTCTTTAGCAAATGATTCTTCTAAATTAGATAATGAACTAATCCACTTGTTAACATCCCAACTAGGAAACTCAAAATCCATAGTCTTAGCCTCTGCTGCCATTAGAAGTTTAGTTTCTAAGACTTGGATGGTTGCGTCCATATGAAAGGCCTTTAGTAATGCTTCATGTTCTGCGTAATGCCAAGCGATATTTTCATGAAGTTTGGATCTAGCTTTAGATGTTTCGGTAATAGCGTCATTTAATGCTTCTCTTCGTATGATAGAAAGTTTTCTTAGGCGAGCAATGGTTAAGTCTTTTTCTTGCAATTGATGCTCAAAACAGTCAATCATTTATTTTAGTTTCTAGAATAAAAAAAAATAAAAATTTGTCAAGACATTAGAAGTAAGGTGATTAGAAAAATAAGGGAATTACACTTACTGAATCGAATTCTTCCTTAACTTCGCTGAGCCTTTGATGGAAGACATCATCTTCAAACCGTCTACGATTAGTCTGTTTGGCTAGAGGATCAGTGTTGGGAGTATCGATAGCCTTAGAATTATTCATGACTAGAAAGTGATTGATGATAGATGCTAATGGGATGTAGGTATATATATAATCCAAGATCCCAAGATTATCTCAACCACATTTCAAAAACTCCTTAATACTGGGGACAGTTAGCTAAATTAGGAAAATATATAAAGTTATAGTAGCATAAGTTCAAAATGGCCAACATAAACCATTTTTAATACACCACCAAAACTAACCATTCCAGGTTAGTTAACCCCCACAGAAATTGTTTAAGGCACAAACCACTTGCCCTAAGAAAACTAATATATTGTTCATAACTTAAAAACATAAGATCAAGCGTCACCCATCTGTTCAACACCCTGATCCTCAGCAACTTCCTCCTCCTTCTTCTCTTCATCGTCCTCCGAGACATCTACTGGTTTGGATTGGTCACCTCCTTCGCTCAGGGCTGTGTCTTTCTCAGATCCTTCATCTTTAGATTCAGCTGTTTCAGAGTTCTTTTGAGAAAACAAAGCCAATTTCTCCTCCCAGTCCGCTACATTCCACTTGTCAGTTTCAAAACCTTCTGCTTTTGCTTCAGAAGCCATCTCGATCTTAGCCTTAAGAACACTACAAGAAGCACTATTGATACACATCTCCTTTTCAGCATGCAGAGCTTTCTTCATCTTCTCATCATTGCCCTTTTCAGCTTCCTTTGACCTCGCCATATAATAATCACTCTTCTTGGTTAAATTAGCCTTAACCTCTTTTAGTTTCTTTGATTCAGTCTTCAAAGCCTTAATCTCATCCGCCATTGACTTCTTTTCTTCTAGTAAGCTGGTCATCCTTTGGTTCTCTTCCATGGCTCTGTCTTGAGCTGTTTTCAACAACTAGAGGAAGAGAAATAATTAAGCAAGTATCCTAGGAGATGAGTAAGGTAGATACTAGAGAGTGACTTACCATTGCATCTTGATCCAAAGCAGTGTTGAGAGTCATATTAGGAGAAATTTGATTAATAGGAATGGGATTCAAGGGTTGAACCAAATTATCAAACTCAGGGTTTGAACCTGAATGAGTAATCTTAGGACGCTTAGATGCCTTAGTGGTGGTTCCAGAAGTAGTTTTGCCTTTACCAGTAGATTCTGACTTAATATCCCCAATACGTTGATTAACAATATCTAGATTGAACACTCCAGAGTCTGCGGAAGTTAAAAATGTGTTAGTATAATATTTAAAATTTGAGACAATAGTTTCATAGAAGCATACCGGCCATGACAACAAGTTGGTTGAAATTAGAGGTATTAGGAGATTCTGGTAGAGCTTGAAAAGTCCTGATTTCTGCTGGAAGAGACAATATGTTTTTCACCCTGCTTGGTCCTGAATCTTAACTAGTAGGAAATCCTTCGAGATTAGCTGTACCAAAATTGATTAGAAGCAAATAACCATTAAACTGAACAGATAAGATAAAGAGAAAAATGAGTCTCTACCCTTCTCCGTCCAAGCAGTAGGAAGATAGGATCCCTTAGGAAGAGACTTTTTTGAGACATAGAAAAATCTACTTTTCCATAATGGGTCATTTTGAGTAACACCCAAAGCCAACTTCTCATCCTTCTTAGGAGCCTTAAGCATGTAGTAACCAGGACCAAAAGTTTGCAAATTGTATGCTAAGGGAAGATCTGATAACTTAAATTCAATCTTTTTCTCCTTAACTAGGTTGTCTAAAACATATAGGGTTCTCCATAGCATAGGCATAGCTTGAGGATATGCTAATTTTGAAAACTTAAAGAACTGTTCGTACAATTTGGGAAAGGGGAATGATAGTTTTAGGTTTTCAAAAGGAAACCTGGGAAAACAAACCCATAGATCTGATTGCATGTCAGAAGTAAGAGTAGGATCAAAAGCCCTAAATTCAGTACCTTTAGGAAAGTAATCCTTAATCCTATCAATATCACTATCAACAAACAAACATTTACTAGGGTTTTTAGCGATGTAAGTAGGACTGAAGCTTTCGCTCACTTTGATTGAGGAACGGGAAGAAGATATTCGAGGCATAACTTAATAAACAAAAATAAAACAAAGAAAAACTTGAAAGATTGAAGAAAAAAGAAAAACTAACCTTTAGGGTTTGAAGAGATGTTGGCTCAAGATAAAAACTGAAAAAGAAAACTGTCGATATATGTGGAGATAAATGTGGGTAGTTGTAAAAGTCCCATCAATGCAGATTTCACCCCTTGACTTTCCTTTGACTGCTAAAATTAACCATGAATTATAAAACTTATATTTATTTGCAATGAAATATAAGTTTTGGGGACAATTGTTTGGGGTAGAATTTTCGCTACTAGGATCCTGAATAGAATTTACACTTTAGTCCTTTAGTAATAAACACTTAATAATGTGTAGTCTTAAAGGATCCTTGATCCCGGTTAGTTTATTAGTTCAGACTATGTTATGTTATTATCCTAATATAACAGGATCTTGATATCTTCAGGATCTATGATTTTACTAACGAATATATGTCTAGTATAGTAGATATTATATGCAGGATCGAAGTAAAAGCGTGTTACATAAAGAAAACGTGTTTCAACGGATAGTTTACCACTTCAACCACAAGAATCGGGATTGATAACAGATTTACCATGTGAAGAATAACACTCAACGGTCATCTATGCCACTTCTTCAGCGTAAAGAGCAAGTCCAGGAAGATCCCAGATATTTCGGAGATATGGTTCAACGTCTAGCTCTATAAATAGAAGAAGATCTCGTTCAGAGGGGGGACACATCATAGAGATCGCATACTTTACACACACAAGCAATCATCATACAAGCATTCACTCACTCAACAACAACAAATTAGTTACTTAGCTATTGATAGTTTTCTTATTCATTCATTCATTTCATTGTAATCATTCACAAACAAGAATAATAATAAAAGAACAACAGGTAGGATCGATTGAATCCTCCCAGGGTTTTTTTACCTAAGATCACTTAACTGGATCAAGGGTTTTTCCTCGTCAACAAAATTCTGGTGTCGTTGTGTTTTTCTGTTTTTCTTTAAGATCCTAGCTTTAATTCGCAGTGCTTTACTTTTATCTTCAACAGTTTTCTTAATTACTCAAAGTATTTCTGTCTCAAAGGCTTTCTTAAAACTCTTAGTTTTAATCGTTATTGTTAAGAAAACTTTACTTTTAATTGAAGATCCTTGAACACCAAACCCCACTTACAAATCTTCGGTTCTTGAGTTGTCTAAAATCCTTTATAAAATTATCTTAGGTAATTTTTGACCGAAACAGTGGAGTAGATAGTTATTTCTTTAATTCTTGGAAAGCTTCTCTTGTCTTTCTCCCCATTCAAACTTTTTGTTCTTTTTTAAGATGTCATAAAATTCTTTGCATCTATCAGAAGATCTTGATATAAATCTGTTCAAAGCTGCCAACCTTCCGGTTAACCTTTGAATATCTTTAGCATTTGATCGAGATTTCAGGTTTAAGATAGCCTTGATCTGTTCTGGGCTTGCTTCTATTCCTCTTTTTGTGACCATGTATCCTAGGTATTTTCCAGCGCCAACTCCAAAATTGCATTTTGCAGGATTCAGCTTCATATTATATCTGTCCAGGATGTTGAAGGCCACTTCAAGATCTTTCAAGTGATCTTCAGCCCTCTTTGATTTCACCACCATGTTATCTATATAGACTTCCATCGTATCCCCCAGTTGGTCTTTGAACATCATGTTGACTAGCCTTTGATATGTTGCACATGCATTTTTAAGACCAAAAGGCATAGCAATATAACAATAAATACCTGTCGGAGTCATGAAGGCGGTGGCTTCTTGATCTTCAGGTTCCATTTGAATTTGCTGGAATCCAGAAGAAGCGTCCATAAATGTGAGCATCTCGTGTCCAGAAGTTGCATCGACCATTGCATCAATATGTGGCAGTGGAAATGGATCTTTTGGGCAGGCTTTATTGAGATCAGTGAAGTCTACGCAAACTCTCCATTTCCCATTTTTCTTTTGTACTACTACCACGTTTGCCAGCCATTCAGGAAATTTTACTTCCCTAAACATTTTTTCCTTTAATAATCTCTCCACGTCTTCTTGGAATTTGGATCCTTTATGGAGACCTCTCTGCAAAGCTTGTATAGCGGTCAACATATCTAATTTAGGAATATTAAGAGATTCTTTTGTAAATCTAGTCATAAAATCTCTAAGCGATTCGTGTGGTTTTTGAGTAATTTTATAAAGATCATCAGTCAATTTTTCAAAAGTTCTACTGCATGAAAATTGACTATAAAATAAATTAGTTAAATCAGCAAAAGAGTTAATAGATAAAGGAGGCAAACTCTGCAGCCATTTTAAGGCTGATCCTGAAAGTGTAGATCCAAAGCTTCTACATAAGCAGGCTTTCTTTAGATTGGATGGAATATGTACTGTTTCCATCTTTTCCAGATATAGTGTAATATGCTCTTGAGGATCAGTAGTTCCATCATATGGCTTCATATTTGGAACTTGAAACTTCATTGGGATTTTTACATTCACAATCCTGTCACCATATCTGTTAATAAGATAGGATGCAGGGTTGACCTCTGGGATTGGATTGCAAAATCCAGGAACACTAGAGATCATATCTTTAAGCCTCTGAAACTCTCTTGCGATGTATTCATTTGGTCCTTGTCCCTGCGATGGATTAGTAAAAGCAAATAATCCAGTAAAATTATTAGAATTATGTAAACCTGCTCCCATAGTGGCAGATGTCCTAGCAACATGAGTATTTTGAGGAATGGTGTGCTAAACGGCGCAGATCCAGGGGTTGCAGATGCTCCTGGAGTTGAAAATAAATTTCTTGGGGTAATTGGAGGTCCATTTTCTGTAATCCTGGACTCCAAAATCCTAAATTGAGTCTGATTAAATTCTTGATTAGCTGCAACAGTATCGGTAAGTTTCTGCAAAATAGCAAACAAATTAGGAACTTCTTCATGATCAAGATTTTGAGCAGCTTCTTTAGATCCAATATTGAATGGGTCTGGATAGCCTTCAGCGTTGTAAAAGCCCGATCGTCCTGCTTGTCCAGATCCAGTATTCGTTTGAGATGGGTTTCTTGCTGGGATGTCACCAGCAGTGTTGAATTCAGTACTTTGATCAGCAGGCCCTTTGTCTTTGCTTTGATTCGAAATTCGAACAACATTATTCTTGTTTCTTCGATACGAATTATTTCCTGGAGGAGGAGGCATCATAGAAGAAGAAACAACAAGAGTGTTTTGTGAAGAGTTAGTTGGTTGAGTCGACATTATCGGATTTAATTTCGGAAAATTGGTTTTGATAAAAATTAAAGAATTTTTAATCAATTGATGAAATCACCTTTTGCCCCACGGTGGGCGCCAAATTGTTTTGGTCAAAAATTAAAGAATTTTTAATCAATTGATGAAATCACCTTTTGCCCCACGGTGGGCGCCAAATTGTTTTGGTCAAAAATTTACCTAAGATAATCTACGATGAAGACTTAGATTAATAATGTAACCAAACTTTCGTTGGTGAGGTTAAGGGCTTGTAAAATATGTTGAGATTCAAAGATGCGTTTAATAAAAAGATTTGATAAACGATTATGTCGACTAAACAAGAAATTAAGGTCTAAAACAATGATAATCAGAATTATAAGTATCGAAATAAAAGAACTAATGATAAATATTGCTAATCAAAGTAAAGATCTAATAAATAATGCTTGAAAAGTAAAGAGTAAAGAGCAAGAACACCGAGATTTGTTAACGAGGAAAAGCCCTTAATCCTTTAAGGATCGCCGACATAAAAACCCGGGAGGAAGCAATCGTCCCTGCCTTTGTTCTTTTATTAATGGTTGTTAAAATGTTTACAATGGTGGAATTCGGTTGATCGATGTATCTAAGTGTGTGAATGAAGTAGCGAGAGCGGTGTGTGTGTATACAAGTGAGTAATATGCAGTGAATAAAAAATACGATCTCCTAAGATCGATAAGCCTCATTCATTATATAGACCTAGGATCTAACTAACTATGCGAGATTGTAGGGATCTTCCAGGTCTTCGTTGATTTGAACGTTGGAGCATATCTTGACCAGTCTTGTGAACGTTGAAGCTTTTCTCCTCATGCTGAAATCAACTTGAAGTCCGAATATCTTGGCAGACTAAGTCTTCTTTGCGTGTTGAAGATTAATCCCATGTGTGAAATCCTTTCTTTACCTTTGGAGATATTTTCCTCGGCTTTATATCGAATATTCTGGAATCTGCATGCTTATCTCATGTGGAAATGATAATAATAGTTGAAACATAACGTTAGCAAAATATTAATAAGTAATCAGAATATTCAACTATGTCAAGATCCTAGTATGTTAAGATCTTGGACCTTCAGGATATTGGTACTTGAAATTTCACCCATAACAATATCTTTAGTAGATCTGATCATTTTATCATCACTACCCACAATGAGCATGTCATCTACATAAAGACATAGCATCACATAGCCTTTGGACGTGTCTTTCACATAGACACACTTATCACACTCATTTATTTTGAAACCATTTTCAAGCATGACTTGGTCAAACTTTTGGTGCCATTGCTTAGGAGCTTGTTTTAAACCATACAGTGACTTGACAAGTTTACACACCTTGTCCTCCTGGCCAGGAGATGAAAAACCCTCAGGTTGTTCCATGTATATCTCTTCATCTAGCTTCCCGTTGAGAAAAGCGGTTTTTACATCCATTTGATGTATTTCCAACTTTCTCATAGCAGCAATAGCAAGCACCAACCTAATAGAGGTTACTCGAGTTACCGGCGCATAAGTATCAAAGTAGTCTAGACCTTCCTTTTGTCTATACCCTTTGATTACTAGCCTTGCTTTGTATTTTTCAACTGATCCATCAGCTTTTATCTTCCTTTTGAATATCCAACAATGTCCAAGTGGTTTACAACCAGGTGGAAGATCTACAAGTTCCCAAGTATGATTCTGCAAAATAGAATCAATTTCACTCTTGATGGCTTCTTTCCATTGAGGCGCTTCCAATGAGGTGACCGCTTCTTTATATGTTTGGGGTTCACTCTCAACCATATTAGAAACAAAATCAGGCCCAAAAGATTTCTCAATCCTTTGCCTTTTGCTTTTTCTCGGCTCCACCTCTTCAGCCTCTGATTGTTCTTGAGGTGCATCATGAACAATCTCATCAACTGGAGTTGATGAACTTGCAATTCCTTTTTCCAAGCGAGGAAATACATTTTCAAAGAATGTTGCATTCCTTGATTCCATTATGCTATTCTTGTGTATTTTAGAGTTCTTAGACTCATGCACAAGAAAGCGATATGCACTACTATGTTCTGCAAGACCGGTGGATACACAATCACTACCATGCTGAGCATACCCTATGAATACACAATCCACAGTTTTGGGTCCTATCTTTTGTACCTTTGGTGGTGGCACCACCACTTTTGCTAGGCACCCCCACACTTTCAAGAATTTATAGGATGGTTTTCTTCCCATCCACAACTCATAAGGAGTAACATCCTTATTCTTGAAAGGAATCTTATTCAAAAGATAGTTAGCCGACAAAATGGCATCCCCCCACATGTCCTGGCCCAACCCAGAACTTATTAACATGGCATTCATCATTTCTTTTAAAGTTCGATTCTTTCTCTCAGCAATGCCATTTTGTTGTGGGGAATAAGGAGCAGTGGGTTCATGAATGATTCCATTTTGAGCACATATTTCCGTAAAAGGAGAAACATATTCACCCCCTCTATCACTCCTTAATCGTTTAATCCTTTTGTTGAGTTGATTCTCAACTTCAGTTTTATACAAGACAAACTTGTCTATTGCTTCATCCTTGCTTTTAAGCAAGTACACATAGCAATATCTAGTACAATCATCAATAAAAGTGATGAAGTACTTGTTACCACCTCTAGTGGGAACTGATCTGAAGTCACACACATAAGTGTGAATTAAATCAAGGGGTTCAGTGTTTCGTTCAATGGACTTAAAAGATGATTTGGTTTGTTTGGCTTCAACACAAGTTGTACATTTTGAATTTGAATCAATGACAAAAAAAAGGTATGCAATCTAATTTAATCAAACGACGCATTGAGTTAAAATTTACATGACCGAGACGACCATGCCAAATATTAGAAGACTCAATCAAGTAAGCAGAAGTAGAAGCATTTTCATTAATCATCTTCTTAACAGCCATTACATTTAGTTTAAACATACCATCTTGGACATAGCCCTTACTAATAAACAAACCACGCTTAGTTAACACAAATTGATCATTTTATCATCACTACCCACAATGAGCATGTCATCTACATAAAGACATAGCATCACATAGCCTTTGGACGTGTCTTTCACATAGACACACTTATCACACTCATTTATTTTGAAACCATTTTCAAGCATGACTTGGTCAAACTTTTGGTGCCATTGCTTAGGAGCTTGTTTTAAACCATACAGTGACTTGACAAGTTTACACACCTTGTCCTCCTGGCCAGGAGATGAAAAACCCTCAGGTTGTTCCATGTATATCTCTTCATCTAGCTTCCCGTTGAGAAAAGCGGTTTTTACATCCATTTGATGTATTTCCAACTTTCTCATAGCAGCAATAGCAAGCACCAACCTAATAGAGGTTACTCGAGTTACCGGCGCATAAGTATCAAAGTAGTCTAGACCTTCCTTTTGTCTATACCCTTTGATTACTAGCCTTGCTTTGTATTTTTCAACTGATCCATCAGCTTTTATCTTCCTTTTGAATATCCAACAATGTCATCAACTGGAGTTGATGAAGTTGCAATTCCTTTTTCCAAGCGAGGAAATACATTTTCAAAGAATGTTGCATTCCTTGATTCCATTATGCTATTCTTGTGTATTTTAGAGTTCTTAGACTCATGCACAAGAAAGCGATATGCACTACTATGTTCTGCAAGACCGGTGGATACACAATCACTACCATGCTGAGCATACCCTATGAATACACAATCCACAGTTTTGGGTCCTATCTTTTGTACCTTTGGTGGTGGCACCACCACTTTTGCTAGGCACCCCCACACTTTCAAGAATTTATAGGATGGTTTTCTTCCCATCCACAACTCATAAGGAGTAACATCCTTATTCTTGAAAGGAATCTTATTCAAAAGATAGTTAGCCGACAAAATGGCATCCCCCCACATGTCCTGGCCCAACCCAGAACTTATTAACATGGCATTCATCATTTCTTTTAAAGTTCGATTCTTTCTCTCAGCAATGCCATTTTGTTGTGGGGAATAAGGAGCAGTGGGTTCATGAATGATTCCATTTTGAGCACATATTTCCGTAAAAGGAGAAACATATTCACCCCCTCTATCACTCCTTAATCGTTTAATCCTTTTGTTGAGTTGATTCTCAACTTCAGTTTTATACAAGACAAACTTGTCTATTGCTTCATCCTTGCTTTTAAGCAAGTACACATAGCAATATCTAGTACAATCATCAATAAAAGTGATGAAGTACTTGTTACCACCTCTAGTGGGAACTGATCTGAAGTCACACACATAAGTGTGAATTAAATCAAGGGGTTCAGTGTTTCGTTCAATGGACTTAAAAGATGATTTGGTTTGTTTGGCTTCAACACAAGTTGTACATTTTGAATTTGAATCAATGACAAAAAAAAGGTATGCAATCTAATTTAATCAAACGACGCATTGAGTTAAAATTTACATGACCGAGACGACCATGCCAAATATTAGAAGACTCAATCAAGTAAGCAGAAGTAGAAGCATTTTCATTAATCATCTTCTTAACAGCCATTACATTTAGTTTAAACATACCATCTTGGACATAGCCCTTACTAATAAACAAACCACGCTTAGTTAACACAAATTGATCACTTTCAAATACTAAATGAAAACCAAACTTATTGAGCAGCCATCCTGACACAAGAATCTTGCGCAAATCAGGTACATACAATACGTTGCTCAATGTGAGCTCCTTCCCAGAAGTCTACTTAAGGATGACATCACCCTCTCCCTTGATATCAGTTGTAGTAGCATTTCCCATGTATAACTTATCATCACCAGATGCCTCTTTGAAAGTGTGAAACATGGTCTTGTCTGGGCACACATGGCGGGTAGCACCAGTATCAACCCACCATCCCTTAGGACCATTAGAAGTCAGATTGACCTAATCCAACATGGCAGTGAGGTCAGAGATCATAGCAATAAGAGGCATATCATCCTCAACCATGTGAGCTCTTTCCTTCTTAGGATTTTTGCATTGATCAGCCCGGTGACCAGATTCACCACAATTGTAGCACTTTCCTTTAAAAGCGCTGACCTTCTTATTCACACCACCCTTTTTGGGACCCAAATCCACAGCTTTGGCCTTGGCTGCTTTATCAACCTTTTTTCCCTTTCCTTTATTATCCCGGGAATTATGACCATACTCCACTATGTTTGCTTTAGCATAGCCCTCAATTTGACCACTTTTTTGTGCCAACCTGTTGTCTTCTTCAATTCGAAGACGAACCACAAGATCTTCAATAGTCATTTCCTTTCGCTTATGCTTAAGGTAATTCTTGAAGTCTAACCTGGAGGCAATTTTTCAATAATGGCAGCAACCTGAAATGTTTCACCAAGAACCATTCCCTCTGACAAAATTTCACTAAGCATAATATGTAATTCTTGAACTTGATTCATGACAGTTTTAGAATCAACCATTTTGAAATCCAAGAATCTTGCCACAAAGAACTTCTTAGTCCCGACATCTTCAGTTTTGTATTTGCGATCCAACGACTCCTACAGTTCCTTGGCAGTTGTTATTGTGCAATACACATTATACAGTGAATCAACAAGGCCATTCAACACATAGTTTCGGCAGAGGTATTCAGAGTGCTTCCAAGCATCAACAGCATTGACTAATTGAGCATCCTCTGACCCTTCAGGAATTTCAGGGGCTGTCTCAGTCAAGAATCTCGCAAGATTCAGAGTAGTCAGGTAGAACAACATCTTTTGAAGTTAGTACCAGAAAACTTTTCTGGTCTTTCAGCATGGTTGGCCACAGTTTGGGCAGCCTGGGTACCTACCAAAGGTCCCATGTTAGTGGAGTAAGTATGTCCCACGGTCTGAGAGCTTGAAAGACCCGTGGTGGTGGAGACAGGAGTTCCATTGGTGGAGACTGCACCAACAAACTCAGTAGCCATTTCTGAAACAAAGAGGGATAATCAGAAATGCTGGTTTACTAAAAACCAATTAGCAAAGTTTTACTCAAAAACTTGCATGCAATGATTTCCAAGAAGTTATAGATAAACAATAGTAATGAAAATAAACAACTTTACTAAAAAGTTGTGAAGTTAATCAATAAAGGAAATCAAAATAGTTTTGAAAAACTAGTTTTTGCAATTCGATTTTATAAACGGTGAAGAAGCAAAAGTCTGTTTTAAGATTGTAGGAACACCGTTCACAAAATGAAATATTTATTCGAATTATAATACAAAACTACAAAGAAATTTAAATAAGAAAAAGATATATATAGTGACAGAAAATAAAGTACAATAAGTAAAGAAAATTACAATAGTTAAAAGGAATTAGAAAGTGAAAATACTTTTAGAAGAACATAAAGTAAAGTTAAAGTAAAAGAAAGAAGGTGCTGGCTGAGGATTTCTGTTTAACAGAGGTCCCTTAAAACAGATTTCGGGCCATCCAAGTGAACCTGTCTGTCTCCCAGGGTACAACAGCCTAAGCAGTATGTACTGCCGGTGTTCACCTAGCACCTGGAACTATACCTTCAACAAGAGAACGTAAGATGGAGAATGCTGGAAAAGGCTCTGGATCAGCCAGAGTGTTGTGTGTGTGTGTTTTTGTGATTGTGTTGGTGATTATGAGGTTACTAGCCTCCTTTATATAGGAAGCCAGATGCCCTTTCAAGTCATCAAAAGACACTCTTTCAAATCACCAAGGGACACCCTTTCAAATCACGAAAGGACACCCTTTCAAGTCACAAAGGGACAACCTTTCAAGTCACGAAGGGACAACCTTTCAAGTTACGAAAGGACACCCTTTGAAGTCACGAAAGGACAACCTTTGAAGTCACGAAGGGACACCCTTTCAAGTCATGAAAGGACACCCTTTGAAGTCACCAAGGGACAACCTTTCAAGTCACCAAGGGACACTCTAACTCATAACACAACTTTGAGCATCGATATCACATTCATCTCAACTCCGTTTTGAACATTGTTATATGCTAGCAACAAATGCTATATATTATTTGCGTCCAAAACAACTAATTTTCCAACAGTTTAAACATCAATTATCTAAAAATATAAACCAATTTTGGAGTTTTGTTAAAAATACAACTTAGGGGCTGTAGTTAAGATACATAAAATAGTTATACACTTATTATAAAATTCAGCGTGAACTTTTGATATGAAACGTATATTTTTTTTATGCGTGTTAGGTATAATCCTTAAAGTTGTATTTAACATTTTTTATAATTTTATCATTAAGACAATAGAAAGACGATTACTACAAATATGATGACAGAACGTACGAGAGATAAAAATAAGATGCTCATATTTTTGAGGTGTCAACTAAAACAAATCGTAATAATATATATTATAGGAAAAAGTTCAAATGAGAACCATTTGAATTGGAAGAACCATGAGAACCTTGTAATTATAACTTGGTGTTCATATGTTAATAGTCTATGTGAACAAATTCATGCACATATGAACATGTCAAGTTATAACTAATATTACCTACGTTCATATATGAATGGTTCTCAAATGAACCTACGTGAACGAATTTGGTTACATATACCTATCACATATGAACATCAAGTTATAATATAGTGGTTCTCATGGTTCTTCCAATTTAAATGGTTCTTAATTGAACCTTACCCTATTGTTTGTTGTATATCATTGAAGTCACAAGAGTTGATGAACGCATGTTGGACTATAAACAAGTCCATTGTCAAGGTCCCCATCATCATAACTAATAACTTATCAGTTAAACATGGTTATCATTATGACATTCCCTACCTACTAAATTTTTCTAGCACACAATAACAAACTTCGGATAAACTATGAATTTGTATGTGCATATCAGCATACGGGGAGCTTATTTTTAGTTCTTAACCATAGTTGTTAAACTCTTACGAGTCACGAGTCGACTCTTACGAGTCGAGTCGATTTACACCCAAAACGAGGCGACTCGCTGGGTGACTCTTTTTTCTCTTGACTCTTACGAGTCGCGGTGTGAATTTGAAACGAGTCAATACGAGTCGCAAACTTATGATTGTTGTAGTTTGATAATATGATTATATATTATATATCGTATTTATGGTTACATTATTTTGTATGTTATATATGTATTTTTGATCCTTTTAGTACGAATTTGGAGATAAACTGTAAGTTTATGACTCAAAAGTGTCGATTATAATATTTTGGTAATGTATTAAGGTAATCAACTTATATTTTGTTTATAAATACGTCAAATATATATAAATTATACAATATTATGTAGTATATAAAAATGTCCAGACTCTTACGAGTCGAGTCACGAGTCAAAAATCATGTTTTCGAGTCGAGCGAGTCTACAACTATAATCTTAACACAACAAATCAACATTTTTTTGTTAAACTTAATTGGGCCGGGCTGAGCTGGACAGAGTCATATTGTATGGATGATATATAATATGAACCAAATACTCAAACGGTATAATTTAACGTATTTAAAACTAAAATATATTGAACTCCACCTATTATTAATCGAGGATCTTCATTTTATACGGTTACTGTTTACTGAATGAGTGAGTGGATGGTGTAACAAGTTAGGTTAGGTATTGGGCTATTGGCCGTCCAATTTGTTAGGTTTTGCTTGGTTAAAATTGTTGCAGAAATATAAACATAATCATAATATTGATAGCCAAAGAACATAACTAATCGGCTATATGATTTATTCATAGAAAACGATAATAGATCCATTAATATATAAGAAAGGAATACCCAAAAGTGATATCCTTCAATATAGATGATGTTTACATTGTATATCGAATATGAGATGTTGACAGTACAAGGAATAACGACTAATCAATGATAACGGTAAAATAGGTATGACAGAGAGAATGTTTAGGGTTGAAGATCCAAGAGCAGCAGCAGTTTGTATATATATAGATCCAGAGTTCTTGTTTCACCCTTCTTGAATATCTTCTTGTCACCTTCAGTCCTTGTCTTCATACTTCTTCAATTCTTGACTGCTTCAGTCCCTCATCTTTATTCTTCTTACAGCAATAGTCCTACATTAAGCTAAATTAAGTTAAGCACAATTAAGGTGTAATTTCAACACCCTCCCTCAGCTTAATTGGGTGAATATGTCAAACAATCCAAGTTTGGTACAAAATTAATTGTGTTGTGTGACTGAAAGACCTTTTGTGAACAAATCAGCAGTATTCACTTCAGACCTTATTTTGATAGGCTCAATTATTCCAAAATTAATTTTCTCTCTAACAAAGAAAAGGTCAATCTCAAAGTGCTTGGTTTTTTCATGAAAAACTGGGTTTGCAGCAATCTGCAAATCCCCTTTACTGTCACAAAAGATCTTTACAGGAACATCCTCTTTCATACCAAGTTCATCTAGAATCTTTTGTACCCAAATGATTTCACAAGTCACTGAAGCCAAGGCTCTAAATTCTGCTTCAGCAGAAGACCTTGATATGGTGGACTATTTTTTGCTTTTCCAAGAGATAAGGGAACCACCAAGGAAGAGACTGAAGCCAGTGACACTCTTCCTGGCAGTTACACTCTTGGCCCAATCAGAGTCAACAAAGGCAGTTAAAGAGAGAGAAGCATTGCCTTTAAATAGGATGCCTTTACCTGGTGACCCTTTTAGGTATCTAGGAACTCTCATAGCAAGCCTTAGATGTGAGTCATAAGGGTCATGCATAAATTGGCTCAGAATATGGACAGCATAAGCAATGTCAGGTCTTGTGAGGGTTAAGTAAATGAGTTTCCCAACAAGTTTTTGATATCCAGTAACACTCTCTAAAGGATGATCACTTGGGCTGTGTTTGCCAATAACAAGATTGCATTCAATAGGAGTTTTTGCAGGCTTACAACCCAAGAGACCATATTCAGAGATCAAATCAAGGTAGTACTTTCTTTGTGTAAGACAAATATCATTGTCATTATACATAACCTCTATGCCTAGAAAATATTTCAATATGCCTAAATCTTTGATAGAATATTTAGAGTTCAGAAAGGACTTTACCTTGTTAATCTCTTCAACACAGTTTCCAGTGACAACTATATCATCAACATAAACAAGCAAAATAACAAGCACAGAATTCACAAATTTCACAAAAAGAGAGTAATCACTCTTGCTTTGCTTAAAACCATTTTCAAGAAGGGCAGAGGTAAGTTTTTCATTCCATTTTCTGGGGGTTTGTTTCAAGCCATAGAGAGACTTATTCAATCTACACACTCTGTTATCAGAGGCAGAATGAAATCTAGGAGGAGGTGTCATGTAGACAACCTCATCAAGATCCCCATAGAGGAAGGCATTGTTAATGTCCATTTGAAAGATAGGCCACTTATGTTTGGCAGCAATAGTAATAATGCATCTTATGGTAACCATTTTGACCACAGGAGAGAAGGTTTCTTCAAAATCAACACCTTCTCTCTGACTGTAGCCTTTGGAAACTAACCTAGCCTTGTATCTATCAACATCACCATTAGATTTATATTTGACCTTAAACACCCACTTACATCCAATGGGTTCTCTATCAGAGGGTAACTCAGCTAAATCCCAAGTTCTGTTTTTAAATAGAGCAGTCATTTCAGCATTCATAGCTTCCACCCACAGTGGATCGGGAAGCTTCAAGATAAGAAGCAGGTTCATGATGTTTATTAAGGTTTGACACAAAACACATACTTTCAGAATTCAACTTAGAGTAATTAACAAAGTTTGATATGTTGTGTTTAGTTTTGGTTTTGGTCCCAAGAATAAAATCATGGTACTTCTTTGGGGTTCTGATGTTCCTACCAGATCTTCTAAGACCAGTAGGTTCATCATTGTTAAGGTCAATATCATTAGGAGGAAGATGGTTACCCTCAGAATTTGTGTTTTCTTCATGAAGTGTGGCTGTTTGGTCATTGGTAACCATTTGTGGACTGCCACTGTCATCATGAGCATCAGTAACCAATGGTTGGCTGCCAAGATGTTCAGGTTCACCAGTAGTCCTATCTTGGCTGCCAAAATGATTAACAGAACCATCACTATCACTAGAGTCTCTCATTTCATCATTGGGTTTTTGGGTGTTTGGTATGTCAAAGTTTTCAAAAAACATTTTATTAAAGGAATTTGGGAGAGAATTATTTGGTTCAGAAAAGATACTACTTTGTTGTTTCATTCTTAAAGGAAATATGTTCTCATAGAATTTAACATCCCTAAAATAGAGGATGCTCTTATTTTCAAGACTAAGAAGTTTATATCCCTTCTTAGAATCACCATAGCCAACTAAAATACACTTCTCAGACCTACTTTTAAACTTATCAGAATTATTTAAATTAGTTGCAAAACAAAGACATCCAAACACCCTCAAATTAGAGAGATTAGGTTGACATTTAAAAACAAGATCATAAGGGGACTTTCCATTTAAAACAGAAGTGGGTAACCTGTTGATGAGATAAGTAGCAGTTAGAATACATTCATTCCACATATTGAGAGGTATCCCCCCTTGAAACATAATGGCCCTTGCAACATTTAGCAAGTGTCTATGTTTCCTTTCAACCACCCCATTTTGTTGGGGTGTGTAAACACAAGAGGTTTGGTGTATGATTCCTTTTTGACTTGTAAAAATATGCATTTTATGGTTTATAAACTCACTACCATTGTCACTTCTGAAAATTTTCACTCTTTTAGAGAATTGGTTTTGAAGTAAGTTATGAAAGTGGACAATACTGACAAAAACTTCATCCTTTCCTCTAAGAAGAAAGGTCCACACAGCCCTAGAGAAATCATCAACAATGGTCAAGAAATACTTGTATCCTTCCCTACTAGGAACCCTATAAGGTCCCCAGAGATCACCAACGGATTTGGTGATATGATCACTTAATGGGAAGGGTTCTCTAGTTTGTTTTGCTTTGTGGCAGACTTCACAACAAGATTGATGAGAATTATTATCAAGTTTTAGTTTGTTCTTTAAAACAGTGAGGACATGGTCAGAGGGGTGTCCCAATCTACAATGCCAAGTGTATTTAGACACATTGCACACAACAGTGGAAGCATAACAAGAAGCAGTTAACTTACTATTACATTCATCAAACATATAAAGTCCATCAAACTGACTACCAGTCCCCACAGTGGTCCTTGTTTTCAAATCCTGGACATAGCAGTGATTCTCATCAAAACCAATAAAGAGCTTGCTATCTCTAGCAAGATTATGAACATAAAAAAGACTAACACAATACTCAGGAACAACCAACACTCCATATAGAATAATCCTATCAGTTAGTCTCAAGTTTCCAATTTTCATGACTTTGGCTTTATTGCCATTTGGGTGTCCAACAGTTAGACCAAGACTAGAAACATCTTCAAACATATTCTCAACAGAGCATGTCATATGTTGAGTGGCACCAGAGTCAATGATCCATTTTAAAATGGTTTTGGTTTAAAGCTGTTGGCACAGAAAAATCTATCAATGTTGGCATTAAAGAAGGTGTTATAGTTGAAAAAATTACCTGCCATATTGGCTTGAGAGAGTTTTGAAACAGAGGCATCATTAAGCATTCTTATAATTGAGAGACTTGTTCATTTGTGAATTGAGGGCTGGTCACATTAGGTCCAGAGTTACCGCCTGGACTAGGATAGTGAGAGACAGAACCTCCAAGCTCAGTGGAAGAAGAAGTATGATTGCTTGAAGCATATTTAGAATAAGATTGATGGTTATTTCTTTTGACAAAACCAGTGTTACCATTATGAGGTCTATTATTAGAATAACTTCCAAGATTAGAGGGAAACTGATAGCACCTATCAGAGGTGTGACCAATTCTGTCACATCTTGTGCATTTTAAATTTGGGTTAGGTCCTCTTCTGGTTTCAAAGTTCCTGTTTTCAAAAGGTTTTCTCTTATTTTTAAAGGTTTTGGACACAAAAGCAGAATTCTGAGGTTTAACAGGGGTGTCATTCAAATTGGTATTTCTGTGGGATTCCTCCCTTGAGATAATAGCAAAGGCAGTCTCAACATTGGGTAAAGGGTCTCTGGTCAAGATACTGCTTCTTATGGGAAAGTAAACATCATCAAGGCCCATAAGAAACTGCATAAGTCTAATCAATTGGTGACGTTCTTGAAGCTCCTTAGCTGCATTGCAAGTGCAGCTAGGAAGCTTGATTAAAGAGTCATATTGTCTCCAAAGTGCATTTAACTTATGGTAATAGTCAGAAATAGGTGCACCATTTTGACAAAGAGAGTTGATTTTATGATGAAGGTTGAAGGTTATTGACCCATCAACCTTATCATATGTTTCCTTTAGTTCTTCCCAAACCACTTTAGCTTCTTTAGAAAAAATTTGCCCAAGATATAATTCTTCTGAGATAGAACTTAGGATCCAAGAGAGGACCACAGAGTTGCACATATCCCACTGTTTAGCCAAAATGTCATTTTCATCAGATTTAACACAGGTGCCATCAATAAAACCCATCTTGTTTTTTGTTTCTAAAGCCAGTTCCATAGCACAAGCCCACACCCTATAATTTTCAGTACCCTTTAGCTTTAAACTTATTAAGGGTGCACCTGTGGTGTCACTAGCATGAAGATAAAGAGGGTCTCCAAAATCAAGTCTACTTATTAAGGTCCCAAAAACATTTTCTTCCTCAAAAGGATTAACATCAGCCATCATAACAATAATCAACACAGAGAGCAAGCAAAGAACCAAAGAAGCAAATAAAGCACATAACAGATAACACATATATAAATTAAGAGGGATCCCAACCTATAGGCCAAACTTTTAATCCCGGAGCACTCCAAGATCAAACAATTTGCTACAGAGAGGGTAGGAAGAGATATCTTACAGTGGGGTCGCCAACAGTAATTCCACAGGAACAAATAAGGGACAATAAGAAGGGACAAAGGGTCAATGAAGGTTTCAACAGGTTTGGTCTTGATTTCTTGGAAGAGAAAAGATCAAGACAGAATAAAAGTGAAACAATCTATATATCTCCTTAAAAGACAATGGATCCAGAAATCTTATAATAAAGATTTGGTTCCAAGAACAGGAGAAAGTAAAGATGAAGGTAAAAGAAGATATGATTAAACATAAAATAGAAAGTGAATTTGAAAAACAATATTTTTGTGGTTTTTGATTTTAAAATAAGGAAGAACAAAGATTCTTGTTTTGTTTTTTTTTAATCGGAAATAAAATACGAAACAAAAAGAAACCCTAGAAAATTGATTAAAAGGATTTGAAGAAAAACGAGCTGTAGCTTTGATACCATGTTAAAATTGTTGCAGAAATATAAACATAATCATAATATTGATAGACAAAGAACATAACTAATCGGCTGTATGATTTATTCATAGAAAACGATAATAGATCCATTAATACATAAGAAAGGAATACCCAAAAGTGATATCCTTCAATATAGATGATGTTTACATTGTATATCGAATATGAGATGTTGACAGTACAAGGAATAACGGCTAATCAATGATAACGGTAAAATAGGTATGACAGAGAGAATGTTTAGGGTTGAAGATCCAAGAGCAGCAGCAGTTTGTATATATATAGATCCAGAGTTCTTGTTTCACCCTTCTTGAATATCTTCTTGTCACCTTCAGTCCTTGTCTTCATACTTCTTCAATTCTTGACTGCTTCAGTCCCTCATCTTTATTCTTCTTACAACAATAGTCCTACATTAAGCTAAATTAAGTTAAGCACAATTAAGGTGTAATTTCAACATGCTTCGTTTTTTTTATTTTTAAAAGATGCCTATCATTTGCTCGCAACATGGGATCTAGCTTACGTTGTCTTAACCGAGTCCGCGTTAGAGAGTCCCCTCACCCTCAATACCTTGTAGAAGGAAAATCCCCCAATTAAACTATTTAAAGACACAACATTTATCTGAGATAAAACCTTGCCCCTCAGCAACACTCGAACCTGGGTCTAGCATCATTGAGAAACTTGTGTGACATACCTTGTACCATTGAGCTATTTGCTCGTTGGTGGTTTTGCTTCGATCTACTATCGTTCTTTTTTATTGTATATAGTTTGTTGATAATATTATATTAGGGCCATTAGGGGGATGGTTATAAAGGCTTTTAGGTATCTAAGCTTAGGTGTGGAACACACACATATTTATTGTTTAATCCATAAAATCCATAGGGGGCAATAATTTATTTATTAAACAAAAAATATTAAAAAATTAGTATGTGAGAGATTTCACAGCTAAGCCTAATTGTCGGACAACCTTATATTTACATTTTTCCCATTATAGTATTATAATTGTTATATGTGTTATGTTAGTACAAGATTAAAGTAACATATAGATAGGTTTAATGTAACACCCATTTCGTAAAAATATGGATTTCCAAAAATTTTCGCCTAACGGCGTCAATAAAGCGGAAACAGTTTATTAAAAACCTCAACCAATGAAAACAGTTGAGAAACATAAGTGGTGTTACTAATAGCATCAAATCAGTAATAAAAGAAATCCATAAGATTGCCCAACATAAAGCAACCATAACATAGTCATTACAATAGTTCCATAAGGAAATCATTAACATTAAGTCTATGCGAAGTTATTGGGTAAACTAAAGCCATCCTGATCATCTACCCATCTCTCGCCAAAGCTCCACACGACATCTCACTGCTTAACCTGAGGGGTGTCAACACATAAGAAGAAACAAGTGTTAGCTATAAAGCTAAGTAAGATAACACCAGGTTTAAGCAAAACATTTCATCCATTAAACACGTCACTTTAAAACATTACGTCATTTGATTTAGGCATTTATATCACCACATAACGTATCCATATCACATGTAAGCATAGAGTCCATGACCCTAAGTGTGCCTAATCAATTTCGTCATTTCATCTCATCTCATTAAGTTGTGACTAGGTCACCGTTAAGTTGTAACCGAAGTTACCGTTAAGTTGTAACCGAAGTTACCGTTAAGGAAAGACAATGTCGATCCATGAGTAGCACGTTATGTTCACGACATTAGGTGGGTCATCAGGCCACCCGAACTACTCGCCACATATGACTTGTTGCAAGGAGCCACCCGAGCAACCATTTTAACGTACCCTCCCACATACGGGCACTACGTACTCTCCCACATGCGAGCACGACGTACTCTCCCACATGCGAGCACGACGTACTCTCCCACATACGAGCACGACGTACTCTCCCACATGCGAGCACGACGTACTCTCCCACATGCGAGCACTACGTACTCTCCCACATGCGAGCACGACGTACTCTCCCACATGCGAGCACTACGTACTCTCCCACATGGGCACTACGTACTCTCCCACATGCGAGCACGACGTACTCTCCCACATGCGAGCACTACGTACTCTCCCACATGCGAGCACGACGTACTCTCCCACATGCGAGCACGACGTACTCTCCCACATGCGAGCACGACGTACCCTCCTACATACGGGCACTACGTACTCTCCCACATGCGAGCACGACGTACTCTCCCACATGCGAGCACGATTTATACGTACCTATCACATACGGGCACTACGTACTCTCCCACATGCGAGCACGACGTACTCTCCCACATGCGAGCACGATTATACGTACCTCCCACATGCGAGCACGACGTACTCTCCCACATGCGAGCACGACGTACTCTCCCACATGCGAGCACGATTTATACGTACTCTCCCACATGCGAGCACGACGTACTCTCCCACATGCGAGCACGACGTACTCTCCCACATGCGAGCACGACGTACTCTCCCACATGCGAGCACTACGTACTCTCCCACATGCGAGCACGACGTACTCTCCCACATGCGAGCACTACGTACTCTCCCACATGCGAGCACGACGTACTCTCCCACATGCGAGCACGACGTACTCTCCCACATGCGAGCACTACGTACTCTCCCACATGCGAGCACGACGTACTCTCCCACATGCGAGCACGACGTACTCTCCCACATGCGAGCACGACGTACTCTCCCACATGCGAGCACGACGTACTCTCCCACATGCGAGCACTACGTACTCTCCCACATGCGAGCACGACGTACTCTCCCACATGCGAGCACGACGTACTCTCCCACATGCGAGCACGACGTACTCTCCCACATGCGAGCACGACGTACTCTCCCACATGCGAGCACGACGTACTCTCCCACATCGAGCACTACGTACCCTCCCACATACGGGCACTACGTACTCTCCCACATGCGAGCACGACGTACTCTCCCACATACGAGCACGGTTTATACGTACTCTCCCACATGCGAGCACGACGTACTCTCCCACATGCGAGCACGACGTACTCTCCCACATGCGAGCACGACGTACTCTCCCACATGCGAGCACGACGTACTCTCCCACATACGAGCACGACGTACCTCCCACATACGGGCACTACGTACTCTCCCACATGCGAGCACGACGTACTCTCCCACATCGAGCACGACGTACCTCCCACATACGAGCACTAGTACTCATCCCTCATAAACGTATTTACGGGGAAGCATTTTAGGCATAGGCATCGTCATCTTTAATCCCCGAATACCTCCCATATCAACCCAACCACAATATAGGTTATACATTACCGTTATGGAGGTTATAGTTTATGAAACCATTTTTGTTGCACCCTCAGCGTGACAAAAGTAGTGTATCTTACCTGGTAGTAGAATGTGCGCGCAAACAAAAGCTAACAGTGCTTAATAGTAATCCCCGACACCTATCGTACATTAATATATGAAGTATAAGTCATTTGGGACCTTAAATGGACTTGAAAACGAACTTAAGCTACATTTCAAGCCAAAACGAACTTAAGCTACATTTCAAGCCAAAACGAACTTAAACCCTTTCAAGCCAAAACGAACTTAAGCTACATTTCAAGCCAAAACGAACTTTAGATCCCCCAAACGAACTTAAAGTTCGTTTTGAACCTTAGCTGAACCAGAAAACGAATTTCATCTTATTTTCGTCCAGAAATCATAAAACGACTTTGTTCCTCATTTTTCCAGAAATCAATCGACTTTGGCTTCACCCAAAACATGTTTTTGACATATATAAGCCTATTTTGATCATCAAGATCGATTATAAACTCGTTTAATTCCGTTTTGATCATTAGTTGGCTTAAACACATTATGAACCCTAATTTATTAAAACTCCTTTATAAAATCAGATTTAATCCTTTACAAAACATCATTAGATCTGAAAATATAGCCAACGAATCATTGATTACCTGTAGCAAATGATGGCCAATCCGATTCAATGCCAAACACACGATTTGATTGACCAAAACTTGAAGATTATGCTTAAGAATTCAATTAAGGAATTGGGAAGGCTGATGTATGTGTTTTCAATAAGATTAGTGGCTGGAAAATGACCCAAGATTAGGCTAATCCTAACCTAATCCCGTTTTTAACTTTACACCTTTGGCAAAACTAGTCCCTGGACTTCATATTGACTTTATTTCGCTTTAAAACACCTATTGGGGATACATATAACACACTAAAGCACTTTCGCACACTACAAAGGCCTTTTACACATCATTTAGTCCACTTTATTGTCACTCATTAAAGATAATTAAATCTCACATATAGGGCACATAAACATATAAACACACATTTTACCACATAACATATCATATCGTTAAACATATCATCACATATCATATCATAAACGTATTTACGGGGAAGCATTTTAGGCATAGGCATCGTCATCTTTAATCCCCGAATACCTCCCATATCAACCCAACCACAATATAGGTTATACATTACCGTTATGGAGGTTATAGTTTATGAAACCATTTTTGTTGCACCCTCAGCGTGACAAAAGTAGTGTATCTTACCTGGTAGTAGAATGTGCGCGCAAACAAAAGCTAACAGTGCTTAATAGTAATCCCCGACACCTATCGTACATTAATATATGAAGTATAAGTCATTTGGGACCTTAAATGGACTTGAAAACGAACTTAAGCTACATTTCAAGCCAAAACGAACTTAAGCTACATTTCAAGCCAAAACGAACTTAAACCCCTTTCAAGCCAAAACGAACTTAAGCTACATTTCAAGCCAAAACGAACTTAAGCTACATTTCAAGCCAAAACGAACTTAAGCTACATTTCAAGCCAAAACGAACTTAAGCTACATTTCAAGCCAAAACGAACTTAAGCTACATTTCAAGCCAAAACGAACTTAAGCTACATTTCAAGCCAAAACGAACTTAAGCTACATTTCAAGCCAAAACGAACTTAAGCTACATTTCAAGCCAAAACGAACTTAAGCTACATTTCAAGCCAAAACGAACTTAAGCTACATTTCAAGCCAAAACGAACTTAAGCTACATTTCAAGCCAAAACGAACTTAAGCTACATTTCAAGCCAAAACGAACTTAAGCTACATTTCAAGCCAAAACGAACTTAAGCTACATTTCAAGCCAAAACGAACTTAAGCTACATTTCAAGCCAAAACGAACTTAAGCTACATTTCAAGCCAAAACGAACTTAAGCTACATTTCAAGCCAAAACGAACTTAAGCTACATTTCAAGCCAAAACGAACTTAAGCTACATTTCAAGCCAAAACGAACTTAAGCTACATTTCAAGCCAAAACGAACTTAAGCTACATTTCAAGCCAAAACGAACTTAAGCTACATTTCAAGCCAAAACGAACTTAAGCTACATTTCAAGCCAAAACGAACTTAAGCTACATTTCAAGCCAAAACGAACTTAAGCTACATTTCAAGCCAAAACGAACTTAAGCTACATTTCAAGCCAAAACGAACTTAAGCTACATTTCAAGCCAAAACGAACTTAAGCTACATTTCAAGCCAAAACGAACTTAAGCTACATTTCAAGCCAAAACGAACTTAAGCTACATTTCAAGCCAAAACGAACTTAAGCTACATTTCAAGCCAAAACGAACTTAAGCTACATTTCAAGCCAAAACGAACTTAAGCTACATTTCAAGCCAAAACGAACTTAAGCTACATTTCAAGCCAAAACGAACTTAAGCTACATTTCAAGCCAAAACGAACTTAAGCTACATTTCAAGCCAAAACGAACTTAAGCTACATTTCAAGCCAAAACGAACTTAAGCTACATTTCAAGCCAAAACGAATTTAGATCCCACAAACGAACTTAAAGTTCGTTTTGAACCTTAGCTGAACCAGAAAACGAATTTCATCTTATTTTCGTCCAGAAATCATAAAACGACTTTGTTCCTCATTTTTCCAGAAATCAATCGACTTTGGCTTCACCCAAAACATGTTTTTGACATATATAAAGATAATTAAATCTCACATATAGGGCACATAAACATATAAACACACATTTTACCACATAACATATCACGGACTTAGAATTTGACCTAACGACGTTAGTCAACAGAAACGATTAAGTTTTGGGATGTTACATTTAAAAATGAGCTAAAATTTTTAAATTGACATATATAAAAATCAATAAATGAATATTCAGAAAAAAACATATAAATCCATAGAACTTTATTTGTTAATCATCGAGACATCGAGTTTACTACTTTACTGTACTATATATCATTTACAAACCAAGATGATATAATATAACAAGATAAAAAGTTAAATTTCCTCCTAAAACAAACTTCTAATATAGTAATATCATGATTCATGATGATCTACTAGTTCTTTTTGTACATCTTAATCACTTGATTTTTGTTATTACACATGTGCTAAAAGAAAAGGATATAACCAGGAGACGACCCATAAACAGATTGACACGTGTCTCACAATGCTCCGCTTCCCTCCATTTCTGTGCCACACATTATAAATTTATAAATAAGGGCAAACATAATAATCTTTATAATTATAATTATAATTATATATACCGGAAAAATCATACGACTGGTGGTCACAGCAGCCAGAGTTGCCGGATCTTTGTTTGCTCCTAGGTGAGTTTGTTTGTTTGTTCTATATCTCATTATAACTTTATATATTATGAAATAAGAATGCATTCAACTTGTTTGATAAAATGCCTAAAAGTGAGCTACTTGAGAGGGTTAATTAGCCAATTCATCTTGACAACAACAATGTATAGATTATTATAATTGCTTCCTATTAGCATGTTTATCGATAAGAACACGAAAATGCACCATTTTGCTGCCCGGTTCCTATCGTGCCGTATAATTCGTTCAGTTCCCACTTTTCTAGAGGGGTGTCTCAAGGGTAAAGATGCTAAGGCAAGGCCTTTAGGCCACTGATTTTTTGAGTCCCCACTTTTATATACATGTATGTCTATATAGAAGTTCGCTTTTTGAATCCAAAAACAAGTATGCATTTATTTTTGAAGGTCTCTTTTTTTTGCTCTTAATATGAGTTGTAAAGAAATGAGCAGAAAATGTATCTAAGTCCTCGTCTCACAAGTTCTATATAGGCCCCGAAAGCGGTTAAGACTCCCTGTCCAGTGCCATGGTATTGCATCCTATGGACAATGTCTTGTTGGTGAACCGACAAAGTAGGATACTGATTATTCCGTTAACATATTCTATTAACCTAAGAATAGATTGAACCCATAATCATTTTTATTTTTGTTGTTTGGTTTGTTAGTTACCAGTTTACCACTACATCAACTAGCTACTAATCTGAATGATGAGCATGTACTAATTGTTAGTGTCTTTGTATGTAAGTTAGTTTCTTTCAAAGCAATACTCAGTACTTCCAATCTTGTTCAAGGCTCATATTGCTATCTTTTTAATGACTAATGTTAGTGGAGAAGTGATTAAATATGGCATCTACAATAACTTTTCGAATCCCACTTTCTATCACACACAGAAAAGAAGCCTAATCAAAGCAATCAGTTGCAAAGCTGATTTCTATTTTTTAACTCGAGAGTTCTTTAAAGAACCTTTGCTTCTGTTTCCTTGCTTACTATTTCTAGCACGACAATTACTTTGACTTGCTCACTTATAATGAAGATCAATAATATTACACATATCTTCCTTTTACTCCAGTTACATTACGCCACCTTAATTATTGAAAATATAGACAAGCATACTGCATACAGGAACGAATTTGTATATATTACCGACATATTGTTCTGGTGTATTTCTAAGTATAATGCTACATGTATACACAATGACTGAAGTTTCTGGAACCCTACAGCCAATTGGGCTTTGGTCATTTGAACGTTAGATATTTTTAACACTTATGATGGTTCATAATCAGGTATACACTAGGGATGCCTTTGAGAAAATGTTCTCTTTTAGATTAGCAGAAGTTTAGATAAATCAAAGGGCATTTGACTTAGGGGCCATTTAGGATTTCTTATTTTTAGTGTTTTGTGCTTATCTGCAGATTTGCAGTTTTGAAGGAGTGTTTGTATTGCTTATGTATTGGAAAAATAAGCAACAAGCAGATAAACCCTCAAATGAGCAATCCCAAACACCCCCTTGGTGGTATGGAGGTGACCCAACCACTTATAGCCTCTTGAGGTTGTGGGTTCGAGTTTCATTGAGGACATATATGGGAATCTGTGGAGAAGTGTGTAATATTTGACTTTCAGAGTAGCTTCTGAAGTACACATGAATATCTTTGCACCAAGTTTAATAGCATTTTTAGATGATCTCAATGATTTTCTTTCCTTAATTCTTAATTGATGGGTGTTAGATTTCTAGATTTGATTAGTCTTTATAGACCAAGTGTTATACATTCATATAGCTACGTTCATTTCTGAAAGTATTGATTCATTGCTCCATAAGATATGCATTCTGTGTGTTCTAATATGTATAATTGTTCTGATCTTTGTGTATATTAGGATACCAACACCATGGACTGCCATACTATGAGCACTTCAACTCAAGGGCTGTTATCTGGGCAAGTCTTTATATTTGTACGGTTGTACCACTTGGCAACTGTAGCAAGCTTCTTATTTTCAGTTTAACATCTATTTTAATTAAGACTGATTTATATTCTGTTTTTCGTGTGACAGTCAATGTGGTTACACACACATATCATGGTTTTTATGGCCAAATAGAATTTCAAGTCTTGCAAATACACATGGATATCAGTATAATTTGGTTCCTTGGTGTTCGAGGAAGGATATGCGGAGGTTATCTTATATAGATCCAGATTGTCTGAAACATGGTATGCGCTATGCCCATTTGAGAGTATTTTGTTTGCCCACTACTCTTGAGGAAGAATTTTCGGCAATGCAGTCAAAAAATTACTCAAAAGGTGGTGAACACGGTTTAAAGGCATCCTCCGAAGACCTTCATGAACAACCAATTGATAATGATCAGGTTTAGAAACACTCAAATATCATATCATACATTATACGTGTTTAGTGGTTTACCTTTATTCCATTTTGCTTGCAATATGGTGTTTTTTCCCCATCAATGCTACATATAATTTGGATGGATAGTTAAAGTCACTTCTTGCTGATGCTGAGAGGTCAAAGCTCTTAAAGAAGCTGAGTGAGGCTAATCAGCACAATCGCTATCTCAAGCGCCAGGTCTGTAACAACTATTTTACAGGGATAACTACTGTATCTTGTGTTCTTTAACTCAAATCTATTGCCATGTGATTATTTTTCAGTACAGAAACTATCTTTACGATATTAGATCAAAGACATCTAGTAGATGTTGATGCAAGAGGAATTCTTTTGACTGATAGTTGAATATATGTTATCTGTAGATGCTTGTAAGGGAGGATGCTTTTGCTCAGTTTAAAAGTGAACTTGCTGTCACTGAACTCGAGATCCAGGTCATCTCCTTAACGCAAAATGTTCTCGAGTATGATAAATGGATTTCTAGTTATATCAGGTTATCAATAGATGGTGTGGCTTTATATGTTCAATTTAGTCTAACCTTTCGTATAACTTTGTGTCTTTGTCATTCCGAAGTAGACTTCTATTTGAAATAGTTGAATCATATTTATGTGATTTCCATCTTACGGGCTGTTGACCCGGTAAATAGTTGGTTAGAATCTCCAGTACCAAAAAGAAGCTATGTATTGTGATTAGAATTCCCTGAATCTTTACCTGTTTAAACTTACTTGCATGCTACCTCGCACCAGATAGATTCTTAGAAATCTCGGTTTTGTTGATATCCCTGCAGGCATTGGTAAATATGGCAAAAGAAATTGCTAGCTATGGAATCCCAGCAGGGTCAAGAAAAATTAATGGGAAATACATTCAGTCTCTTCTTCTTTTGCAATTACAAGGTATAATGATATGTTACAAGTTTTTACTGGGAAATGAACAATGTATGTTCAATCATTGACCTCTCTAACAAGAGTATGTTTCTATTTGTTTTCTTAATGCGTACAATAAGGCATCCAAGAGAAATTAAAGAAACATATAAAGGATGTAGAACTTGCACAGTCGAAAGAGGTGTCATTATTCTGGTCTGGCATGGCAGAGGTGCGTTACGATATATAATCTTCTGAATTCCACCTTTGAAAAGTTTTCCTTTCTATTATCTTTATAACTTTTATGAATATTATGTGTGATTCTTTTGTCAGTTAGATACTTACATCCCTGAACCTTGTGGAAATTATAAAGCTAAGGTAGCATATAAAAGAAAAGTTATTGGAAGTTGGAAAAGTAATTTAAATTATAGTTTGTATGGTGAAAAGTGTAAATTCAATATGGAATGAAGTCATGAACCATGTAGTGAAATTCCATTAATAACTTAGACTATTTTAAAAAAAGTTATAGGATATCAAGTTATTGGATCTCCTTTATTATCCTTTTTAGGACTCAACCTTATTAAATTTAAAATAGCTGATAAAATTTCTTTGCCGTTAATTAGCTCAATCAACCGTCAAATACATTCTGGTCTTTTGAAAGCGTAAACATTTCCCAAATTCGTGTCAAGTTTTCCATGTAAATACAATAACAGCAATAGAAAGCTATTGCAAACAAGGTTTAAGATTTTTGTAGATATTTTTCTTGTAGTTAAGTCCTTTAATTTGAACCTTCGTAATTGTATAAAAGGATTCTCATTTCAGCCCACATCTTTGAAGCGGTGATAATCAGTAATCATGTAAACTCACTAATCTTTGATGAATACACAACATTCAATTATGAACTGAAAGAACTCGCCTTCTTTTTGTTATTATAGGTAGCAGTTGAGGATGTGTAAACAGATATCACTTTAATTCTCAACATAATAACAAATATCCACATTATTGGTTTCAGAGTGTGCAAGTAATGGGCTCATTTGATGGCTGGAGTCATGGAGAATACTTATCAGCAGAGTATACCGGTTCTTACACTCGGTTTTCCACGTCAATAATGCTTAGACCTGGAAGGTACCCTCTAACAGACAAATACCCATCTCAAGATAAGTGCAAAGTTTAGCTTGACATGTACGTTAATGAAACTATCAGTCAAATATCTGTTAAAAATGACAGACCAAAATGATTATTGATGGCTAAATATGGACTATATATCTAAACAGTCACAAAGAGAAGCTAGTTTTATTGTGCAATACTCCAAGCAACAATCAAACAAATTGTGGCATTTCTTTTGAGATTGGCAGGTGTTTACATTATTTCCTTATTCAGTCATCTCCTTTGACACATTAATATATGTATAATGAAGGTATGAAATCAAGTTCTTGGTGGATGGTGAGTGGCTACTATCACAGGATTACCCAACTGTTGGAGAGGGCTTAATGGAGAACAACTTGTTAATCGTTGAGTAGCACTTGAGCGTGTGAAGCTAATTATAGATAACGTGCTAAGTGTTTGAACTTGCTTAATGGGTATGAATGCTTCGGTTTTTAGCCATTTTGTACTACTTTCTTGCGAACAGTGTATATATAAATGAAAGTTGAACATTCTACCATATATTTTGGTATATCTGCCCACTTTCCCAACTTCTTGTTTTGCTTCTCACTAACATTGTTGTTTCATGATTGATTGGCATGAAGAAGTCTAGGATATCATTTTCTTACGAAGCTCATGAATACAGTATTAATTAATAACCATTTCATTTGCAAACTATTTTTTTGAGTCATGAAGGTTGACCCACAGAAGAATAGACTATCATTACCAAAGTGAATCAATTCTCATTTGGAGATGAATGGAGCTGGTGTAGGTGAGAGATTTTTTTATTTGTTTAAAGATTTGAAGTTACGTTGGGTTGTGATTTGATAAGCTTAGAGATTTAATGTCTCACAACTCATTGGTGCAAAGTGATAGAAAGGTTAAAGGTGCATATTAGTTTTATTGGATACAAAGGGGATGTACACAGTCTAAGTGTAGTATCCAGCCATCGGCCAAATCAATAGGAAATGTAATTTGCTTCTTAAGAATAAAAATATATTTTTTCATGGATTTTTTTTAACGGCTAGTTGACTAACGACATCACCGAACACCTCACTTTACAAGGGTGAGGCTATGCTATTCTACTTATTCTCATAAGGTACATGAGATGTGCGGACTTGTTATTCCAAAGAGTTGAACCTAAGACATCAGGTTAAAATTGAGGATGTATTTACCAATTTGTGATAGGGATAAGTATCTTGGAATTAACAAACTTTGGACGAATGTCTATAGTGAGAAATAACAAAAGTTGTGTTCATTGTATGTAATAACTTTCAAATCTTGTCTATTGTATGTATCCGGCCAATCAAAAACTTACAAGTGGCGACTTATATGGTTGCCACATATACCCGAATACATACAATAGACATGATTTGAAAGTTATTACATACAATGAACACAACTTTAGTTTTTTCACACTATAGACATTCGTCCAAAGTTTGTTACATTCCAGGATACTTATCACATAGTGATATCATTAGTTTTTCATGGGAAGGGGTTGATTAATGGTATAACTGTAATGGATAATGACGTTAATATACTATAGACATATGATGTACGGAGTAATTAATTATAAAGAGAAAGGGACGATGCTATATATATTTGATTCCATGGTGATATCGAATTAGCTGTAAATTTATTTGTTTCCTAAATGGATACATATATCCGTACACCATACTCACTACATTGTTCTTCACAGCTAAGTTTAGCTTAGGAATTCTTGACACCAGCTAATAAGCCTAAACCAAAACATTTATCGTAGTCACTTAAAACAAACATATGTTTTAACCTTGTAGTATCTTTTTTGGATCCTGAATCTCATATTTTCCAGCCTTTTATACTTTTTAATTATCAATATTCTTCACCTTCATTTCCTAAGATTTGGTCATGGAAATGGAAAAGAACTTGAAAGGAAGCGTTTCGTTGAGAATGATATTACCCGGGAAGAAGAAGAAGAATAATGAAAAGGGTATTGCGTATGTGAAGAATAACCGGATTTTGATTACCGTGAATGTGGTTGGGAGTTCTGGTCCATTGAGATTTCTGGTGAACGAAGACGACAAAGTGTCAAAAGTTATTGAGTCGTCATTAAAGTTTTATGCTCGTGGTGGTCGCTTCCCCATTCTTGGGTCCAATTTCAAGAGTTTTATACTCCATGCATCGGATGCAGGATCAGGTAGCTAGCTAGGGATTTCAATCCTTGCAATGCGTTTCATTCTTTCTTTCTTTCTAATGATTGGACATCTAATGTGACAAAAACACCAATCTTATGTTGGTTCCTAATCTGTTAAACACAATGTTTTTCTTTTGCTTTCCTAGTTGCATTGAATTCAAGTGAAGAAATTGGGTCTTATGGCGGGAGGAATTTCATGTTATGTAAAAAGAAGAATCAAGTACCCGAAGAAGCTAGGTCACGGATGATTGCACGACAACAGAGTGGACGCTGGAAGTCGTGTATCTTATGCATAGCTCAATGATCGATCATTGGATTCGTGGCATGTTAATTGGAAGTTGTAACTTATGAATCTAGATTTCAAGATCATCCAAGATTATCCTAAGTTTGGTATAATCAATGGAGTTCCCAACAACGTGATAACAAAAGATTTTGATTTCAGTAAACTTGAAGTAAATATATATATCATATGGATCGAGTTAAGTGTTCAATATAGTTTTAATCGTGTAGTTGTGCATACAACTTTTTTGAAACGAAGAGAGTATTATCAGTTAATAGGTTAACATATATGTAAAGATACAATAACTTTTTCTATCACCAACCATTATAAAAGATTGATAATTAATAAATAAATTATCCACGGCATATGGCGGAGGTGGTAGAAGCGACAGTATACTGTTGACGGCGGTGACCGGTGGTTGTGAAAGCGGTGGCAAATAGTGTAGATTATTGATGTTCGATTAATCGTGTTAGTTTTATAATACCTTTTATATTTGTATTACATCAGTATTAATTTTACTTTTAGAGATATATGTAGTTCTTCTAGTACTTTTAAATAAATTAGATTATTTTCACGTGTAATATGCGGTATGAATATATTAAGTTTTCATGATACATGATCAATAGTTAATACATGTTGAAATATGGTGATATTATTATTCGAATTTTTTTTGGGTATCGAAGATGATTAATAAGATATGTATGTTATATTTTTGTATAATGGTGTAAAGTTGGTTATAGATAATACAACTTTGCAAAAAAAAAAGTTATAGATAATACATGTTGAGGCCAGCATAAATATATAGATTGGTAAATACACGTATTTACGATATTTTCAAGTTAAGATGATTTATTAATATATTTGAACCAAAACACTTCAAAAGTTCAATGTATAAACATATGAAAAAACGAATTGGTACATTCATATGTAAAGAATGTAAAAAAAATCAAATTAAAAGAATGTGATATCGGAAATTGAAAGCGTAATTCTATACATCTTTGTAATAACTTTTGAAGGACGACATTTGATATAATATTTTTCGACCCGTCATCATTTTTTTAACAGTTATTGAGTATTCGGCGTTGGCGACGAATGGTGATGGCGTTGGCGGCGGCGACAGAGGCGGTGATGTGGTTATTAATGTAAAAGTAATGGATGTAGTTATTTTAAAGGTTGAAAGATGTATATTGTAAGACTAGTATTAATACTCGTACAATGTACGAATTGCCTATATATTATATGATTGATTGTAATGATTCACAATATATATCGATATATTGTACGACTAATCTTTTATAAAGATTTTTTTTTTTTGAATACGTCCCATCATATGCATTTGGTCTTTCAACACAGACCTAATAGTAAATCATAAAAGTATTAACCAATATCTAATATTACTTTTGATATTGGTAACTATATCATCTAATCTAAAGTGATGATGCTAAAACATGGTCCGTAACATTCGATAATTTTTAACCACGTTTCGTTGTATCAGTAGATGGATAAGTAATCAATAAGTTAGAAATATAAATAACTAATTTAAAAATTATAGATAATAAATAAGTTATAAAATATATTATTATATATTATAAATTATAATAATATAATATATATAAATATATCTCATTTATGTCTGTCAAATACACAGATTGTTTATAATATTTTAAAGATAAGATAAATTATTAAATATATAAATTTAAATGTAAAAAATGTAAGTAAAACAAATTTAAAAGAATATACTTCTAGAACATTAACACATATATTGTATTTCATCTTTTGAAATATTTTTTGTAGACAATATTTCATATGTTGATTTTTTTTAATTAATTAAATGATAAAATTAAAAAAAAATTTCTCAAGTTGATGGCTAAAAGTAATAAATATAAATTAAGTATTTATGGCTAAAAAGTGTAAATTATTAATGGAAAACAAAAAAAAAATTAGTGAAGACTTTATACAAATATTAATATAAATACTAATATAATAATATATTTGGATAATGATTATTAGAAATTTTAATTTATAATTAAACTAAATGATGACATAAGCGAGAGTCAATTTGATGAAATCGAGCGAATGTGATTGGTCAATAAGTCATTAGTTCAACTGTCTTTTAGTATATATAAAGATAAAGATAAAGATTACCACCATCAATAAAAATGATATGAAAATTTATATTTATGGTAACTATGAATATAATATAATTTTTTAGTGTAAGAGTTTTATTTATATTAGGTATGATTTTGAAAATAGATTTAAAAGGACATGTTTTGGTAAAATAAACATGTAGATTGGTAAATACTAATATAATAATATATATGGATAATGATTATTAGAAATTTTAACTTACTAGACTTATGTCCACGTAATGCGACGGCGGTGGGGGTAGTGATGGCGGAAGTGGTGGTGGTGACGGTGGTGGGGGCGGTATTGGGGACAGCTGTGGGGCGACGGTGGGGGCGACGCTGGTGGTGAATGTAAAAGTAATTGATGTTAAAGGTGGTAGTGTAGTTATTTTAAGTGTTGAGGGATCTATATTGTAAATTATTTCATTAAGGGTATTATAGGTATATTAGATGGAGATGTTTAAATTAGTGAATAAAGGAGAAGGGTATTTTTGGTTTTTCAAAGGTAGAAAGTTTAAGGGAAAAAAGAGGTGGTTTGTTTTATTAGATAGTATAGAAGTATAGATAATTAAACTAAATAATGACATAAGCGAGAGTCAATTTGATGAAATCGAGCGATGTGATTGGTCAATAAGTCATTAGTTCAACTGTCTTTTAGTATATATAAAGATAAAGATAAAGATTACCACCATCAATAAAAATGATATGAAAATTTATATTTATGGTAACTATGAATATAATATAATTTTTTAGTGTAAGAGTTTTATTTATATTAGGTATGATTTTGAAAATAGATTTAAAAGGACATGTTTTGGTAAAATAAACATGTAGATTGGTAAATACTAATATAATAATATATATGGATAATGATTATTAGAAATTTTAACTTACTAGACTTATGTCCACGTAATGCGACGGCGGTGGGGGTAGTGATGGCGGAAGTGGTGGTGGTGACGGTGGTGGGGGCGGTATTGGGGACAGCTGTGGGGCGACGGTGGGGGCGACGCTGGTGGTGAATGTAAAAATAATTGATGTTAAAGGTGGCAGTGTAGTTATTTTAAGTGTTGAGGGATCTATATTGTAAATTATTTCATTTAGGGTATTATAGGTATATTAGATGGAGATGTTTAAATTAGTGAATAAAGGAGAGAGGTATTTTTGGTTTTTCAAAGGTAGAAAGTTTAAGGGAAAAAAGAGGTGGTTTGTTTTATTAGATAGTATAGAAGTATAGATAATTAAACTAAATAATGACATAAGCGAGAGTCAATTTGATGAAATTGAGCGATGTAATGATCAAGAAGTCATTAGTTCAAATATCTTTTAGTATATATAAAGATAAAGATAAAGATAAAAATAAAATTACCACCAACAGTAAAAATGATATGAAAATTTATATTTATGGTAACTATGAATATAATATAATTTTTTAGTGTAAGAGTTTTATTTATATTAGGTATGATTTTGAAAATAGATTTAAAAGGACATGTTTTGGTAAAATAAAATTTCACGTGTCGATTGGTAGGTAATAGATTTAAGGGAGAATTTGATATATACCCCATATTAACAACTTAATTACATATATACCCAACAAAAAATAATAATTTCATATTTACCCAGCTGTAATTTAAATTCTATCAAAATTACCCGATCTATTATAAATGATTCATATAAATAACTCATAGACGTAGATATAAGAAACAAAAGTAATATTTTTAAAACGTGATATTGGCTTTCATAACTGAACCAAACCCTGCTCCCCAAAAGTAAAACCACCCAACAGCCGCCCCTCTTCCTCTCCAAACCAAATCCAAAATAATGTCGGACAACATATCTTTCGAAATCCAAATGGAAATTCTTGAGAGAATCCCGGATGTAAAATGGGTTATGCAGTACAGATCGGTGTCAAAGGCATGGAAATCTGTGATCGATAGCAAGGATTTTGTTACTGCTTATACCCTCCGCCATCATCAGGCCCACAACAATCGTCATCATCTTCTTATAAGATCATTAGACTGCCAAGATTGCACAGGTGATGTACCTACTTCTAGACATTGCGATCATTGCAATTATACACCTGTAAAATATGTTTCCATTTTCGATGATGACGTCACTTTCCCACATCAAAAGGTTAGTGTCTTGGTTTCCGATTCAGTTGACAAATTATTTAGTCGTAATCTAAGTGTACTCGGTGGTTCGTATGGCTTGTTTTGCTTGTATGAATATGGAAAGTCATTAGTTCATCTTTTAGTATATATAAAGATAAAGATAAAGATAAAGATAAAGATAAAGATAAAGATAAAGATAAAATAAATATAAGATAAAGATTAAAGATAAAGAAGTAAAAATAAGATATAGATAAAGATAAAGATAAAGATAAAAGATAAAGAAGTAAAGATAAAGAAGTAAAAATAAGATATAGATAAAGATAAAGATAAAGATAAAAGATAAAGATTAAAGATAAAGATAAAGATAAAGATAAAGATAAAGATAAAGATAAAGATAAAGATAAAGATAAAGATAAAGATAAAGATAAAGATAAAGATAAAGATAAAGATAAAGATAAAGATAAAGATAAAGAAGTAAAATAAAGAAGTAAAAATAAGATATAGATAAAGATAAAGATAAAGATAAAGATAAAGATAAAGATAAAGATAAAGATAAAGATAAAGATAAAGATAAAGATAAAGATAAAGATAAAGATAAAGATAAAGATAAAGATAAAGATAAAGATAAAGATAAAGATAAAGATAAAGATAATAGATAAAGATAAAGATAAAGATAAAGATAAAGATAAAGATAAAGATAAAGATAAAGATAAAGATAAAGATAAAGATAAAGATAAAGATAAAGATAAAGATAAAGATAAAGATAAAGATAAAGATAAAGATAAAGATAAAGATAAAGATAAAGAAGTAAAGATAAAGAAGTAAAAATAAGATATAGATAAAGATAAAGATAAAGATAAAGATAAAGATAAAGATAAAGATAAAGATAAAGATAAAGATAAAGATAAAGATAAAGATAAAGATAAAGATAAAGATAAAGATAAAGATAAAGATAAAGATAAAGATAAAGATAAAGATAAAGATAAAGATAAAGATAAAGATAAAGATAAAGATAAAGATAAAGATAAAGATAAAGATAAAGATAAAGATAAAGATAAAGATAAAGATAAAGATAAAGATAAAGATAAAGATAAAGATAAAGATAAAGATAAAGATAAAGATAAAGATAAAGATAAAGAAGTAAAGATAAAGAAGTAAAAATAAGATATAGATAAAGATAGAAGACTCAAAATGCGTTATGATAAGTAAAGATAAAGATAAAGATAAAGATAAAGATAAAGATAAAGATAAAGATAAAGATAAAGATAAAGATAAAGATAAAGATAAAGATAAAGATAAAGATAAAGATAAAGATAAAGATAAAGATAAAGATAAAGATAAAGATAAAGATAAAGATAAAGATAAAGATAAAGATAAAGATAGAAGACTCAAAAGTTATAAGATAAGATAAAGATAAAGATAAAGATAAAGATAAAGATTAAAGATAAGATTAAAATAAAGATAAGATAAAGATAAAGATAAAGATAAAAGATAAAGATAAAGATAAAGATAAAAGATAAAGATAAAGATAAAGATAAAAGATAAAGATAAAGATAAAGATAAAAGATAAAGATAAAGATAAAGATAAAAGATAAAGATAAAGATAAAGATAAAAGATAAAGATAAAGATAAAGATAAAAGATAAAGATAAAGATAAAGATAAAAGTTATAAGATAAGATAAAGATAAAGATAAAGATAAAGATAAAGATTAAAGATAAGTTAAAATAAAGATAAGATCATAAAGATAAAGATAAAGATAAAAGATAAAGATAAAGATAAAGATAAAAGATAAAGATAAAGATAAAGATAAAAGATAAAGATAAAGATAAAGATAAAAGATAAAGATAAAGATAAAGATAAAAGATAAAGATAAAGATAAAGATAAAAGATAAAGATAAAGATAAAGATAAAAGATAAAGATAAAGATAAAGATAAAAGATAAAGATAAAGATAAAGATAAAGATAAAGATAAAGATAAAGAAGTAAAGATAAAGATAAAGATAAAGATAAAGATAAATGATAAAGATAAAGATAAAGATAAAGATAAAAGATAAAGATAAAGATAAAGATAAAAGATAAAGATAAAGATAAAGATAAAGATAAAGATAAAGATAAAGATAAAGATAAAGATAAAAGATAAAGATAAAGATAAAGATAAAAGATAAAGATAAAGATAAAGATAAAAGATAAAGATAAAGATAAAGATAAAAGATAAAGATAAAGATAAAGATAAAAGATAAAGATAAAGATAAAGAAGTAAAAATATATTAATAAAGATAATATGGAAAGGATACCGCTGTTATCTGGAATCCTTCCCTAAGAAAAACTGTTGTCATTCCAGTACCCAATGTAGACCCGTGTAATACTGATGTTGGGTTTGGAGTTTCTCCTCGGAATCTTGACCCTAAGCTTGTCAAGATTACACATGTTGATGATGTAAATGTTGGCACCCAAGTTGAGGTATTTTCGTTAAGTTTGGGAGGGAGATGGAGAAGTCCACTAGGTAGCAATGTTCCTGATAGATTGATTGAGTTTGGATATGGTCAGGTAGTTGTAGACGAGTTTATTTATTGGTTTGCCTGGGATAGGATTAATGAGGATGATGATACATTTAGGAATCCCAATCTGATCATGTCATTTGATTTGACAAGTGAAGAATTTACCAAAGTAGACCTACCTGATTCTTTAGCACTCGACAACCCTGATACTTGTTTGTCGCTATATAACCTAAGGGAGTCGCTTGTCGTTCTAGAGAGAGAGTTCAATAGAGTTTTCAATACAGAAATTTATCATGTATGGATGATGATTGGGCATGATTGTACTAGATCCTTCAATAAGCTATACTCCATTAATGCATCTCCTGATGCTGCATCGATACATCCAATACTGGGATTCCGGAACACTGCTGCACCCATAATCGAAGTGGATAACGACAAGAAACATTATTATCCACATGAACGTGCACTTGCTGTGTACGATCCAGAGTCAAAAAGCAACACTAACATCGGAATTTATGGATTATATGGTAGCTTTTCTGTGCATTCTTACATGGAAACACTACTTTTGCTTGATCATCAAGATATAGGACAGAGATAATGACCACATTGCAAAGTGTGCATTTGAATAGAAGACTTCTCAAAGAAAGACTCAAGCAAAGTTCTGGAGATTCGAGTACAACTTTTATGCATATTAAAAGTTCAAACTCTTTACCTATAGCTTCATGCTTTTGTTATCCGTGAGATCTATATTTAGCATTAGTGTTGTTGAATCTCACTTCATTGTAACTATTATGCACTATTACTTTGTTGACATTTAATCGTTATGTTTAGTATCTGTGCTTCAACTCTTTTCCAGTTGCCATGCTCACTTTGCCAGAGACGTATAGTATATATGTTTTGTTATGTCCGTTTTTTCAATTATGGTATACTAGATGATGTTTTATCTCATTAAAATACTAGGAGAGTACCATCTGAGTAAGACCCTTCAAGTTTTCCTTATGTTTCAAGACGTTTTGGGTTTATCTTATTCCATTATTAATTGGATCTGACAAAACCGATCATTGGATCTTCACCTGCCCTTCCAAATCTTCTTTCACTGCAAACACAATCCAAACCCTCATTGATTCTAACTTAATCTGAACACTTGGTGACTCGGCTAGATAGATTACTAACTCAAACCTTACCGCCCGCAGTATCGTTAACCATCTGATGTGTGTAGACAGAAAAGAAGCTTTGCAGCAGCAGCTTTTCATCATCACGAGATACAACTTATAGAAGAGTTGCATAGAGTGAACAAGTAGGGGGGTGCTTTAACTGCTGAAGCCAGTTTATCTGGCATTCATATCTCTGGATTCAGTGGGCGGGTAAGTTTTCTTACGTATTTTGCTTCATACAACTGATCCAGTGAGTGAGACATGGGTGTAAAATTTATATTCGATAAGGCCCCCCTTTTTAGAAGTTCGCTTTAGGCCCCTAAAGCGCTAGAGGCACCCATGACTCCATGAGTGAGAGATCACACACTTTAACAATCATATCACACTTTTTTCTTGTTTTATTCATCTACTGTTATTTCTTGACAAATCCTTTATACGGGTCACTTTAATCTGGCTAATTTAATTTCACTAATTGGATTTCTATGACTACCTTGTGTATTTGGGAGGTCAATAGGGCCAAGCTGCAACATGTAATTTTTTTTTTTAACTGCGGTTATGTATTAAACAAAGTGATCCGACAAGTTGCTTAGATCGTAAAGTGACAACGAAGTAGTATATACATATATAATTACTGTTGGCGATGAGGATTTTGGTATATAGATGTACAGATCAGTGCACCAGTCTAGCACAAGGGCTATTATCTGGGTAAGTTTTCGTATTTTTTTAGTTGGAAACTGTAACAAGCTTCTTATCTTGATTAATTATATTCTGTTTTTCCTGTGACAGTCAATGTGGCTACAAACACATATCATGGTTTTTATTGCCTAATAGAATTTCAAGTCTGGCAAATACACATGGATATCACTATAATCAGCACAACTGCTATCTCAAACGCCAGGTCTGTTACAACTATTTTACAGGAATAGCTACTGTATCTTGTGTTCTTTAACTCAAATCTATTGCTATGTGATTATATTCCAGTACATAAACTATCTTTACGTGATAAGATCAAAGACATCTAGTAGATTTTGACTGATAGTTGAATATACGTTATCTGTGGATGCTTGTAAGGGAGGATACTTTTGCTCAGTTTAAAAAGTAAACTTGCTGTCACTGAAGTTGAGATCCAGGTCATCTTCTTAACGCAATATGTTCTTGCATATGATGACTGGATTTCTATAAATAGGTTTACTTCAACAGATGGTGTGACTTTATATGTTCAATTTAGTCTAAAGTTTGTGTCTTTGCATTCGGAAGTAGACTTCTATTTGAAATAGTTAAATCAGATTTACGTGATTTCCATCTTACGTACTATTGGTCCGGTAAATATTGGTTAGTATCTCCAGTGCCAAAAATAAGCTATGTGTTGTGAGTAGAATTCACTGAATTTTTACCTGTTCAAAGTTCAAACTTACCGGCATGCTACCTCGCACGAGATAGCTTCTTATAAATCTTGGTTTTGTTGATTTCCCTGCAGGCATTGGTAAATATGGCAAAAGAAATTGCTAGCTATAGAATCCCAGCAGGGTCAAGAAAAGTAAATGGGAAATACATTCAGTCTCTTCTTCTTTTGCAATTACAAGGTATGGTGATGATATGTTACAAGTTTGTCCTGGGAAATGAACAATGGAAGTTCAATAGTTGACCTTTCTAACAAGAGTATATTTCTAACTAATGTCTTAATGCGTACAGTAGGGCATCCAAGAGAAGTTAAAGAAACAAATAAAGGACGTAGAACTTCCATAGTCGAAAAAGGTGTTGTTATTATGGTCTGGCATGGCAGAGGTGCGTAACGACATATCATTTTCTATATTCCACTTTTCTATTATCTTTATAACTTTTATGGATATTATGTGTGATTATATTGTCAGTTCCTTAATCGACATCCCATAACCTTGTAGAAATTATAAAGCTAAGGTAGCATGTAAAAGAAAAGTTATTGGATCTCTTTTATCAAGCTTTTTAGGACTTCAATTTTATTAAATTTTAAAATAGATGACAAAAGTTCTTTTCCATTAATTAGCTCGATCAACCGTGAAAAAGCCAAGACCTGTCTTAAATTTTGACTGCCATTTGCAAAGTTCTGCAAAGTGCAAAACACATTCTGGTTTATTGAAAGCGTAAACATTTCCCAAACTCGTGTCAAGTTTTCCATGTAACTACAAAACCAGCAATCGAAAGCTATGCCAAAGGTTTTATATTACTGTAGATATTTTCTTGTAGTTAAATAATCCTTTATACCTTTGTTATTGAATATAAGGATTCTAATTCAGCCCACATCTTCGAAGAGGTAATAATCAGTTGTCATGGAAACTCGCTAATCTTTGATGAATACACAACATTCAATTATGAACAGTAAGAACTTGACTTCTTTTTGTTAATATAGGTAGCAGTTGATTAGTGGTGTAACTTTGATGAAAATAGTTATAAAGAGAAAGCGACGATGCTATATATCTGATTCGATGGTGATATATCGAATTAGCTGTAAATTTTATTTGTTTACTCGATGGATACATATATCCGTACACCATACTCACTGCTATACATTGTTGTTCTCTGCTAAGCTAAGCTTAGCTTAGGAATACTTGACACCAGCTAATAAAGCTTAAAACAAATCATTTATTGTAGTCGCTTAAAACAAACATATTTTCCAACCTCGTAGTATCATTTTAGATTCTTGGATTACTAGAATATCATATTTTCCAGCCTTTTATAGATTTTAATTATCATTATTATTCACCTTCATTTCCTAAGATTTGATCATGGAAAATGAAAAGAACCCGAAAGGAAGCGTTTCTTTGAGAATGATATTGCCCGGGAAGAAGAGGAAGTATAACGACAAGGCTGATGCGTATGTGAAGCATAACCGGATTTTGATTACTGGGAATGTGGTCTGGAGTTCTGGGCTATCGAGATCTCTGGTGAACGAAGATGAGAAAGTATCAAAAATTATCGATTTGTCATTGAAGTTTTAAAAGAAACAAATAAAGGACGTAGAACTTCCACAGTCGAAAAAGGTGTTGTTATTATGGTCTGGCATGGCAGAGGTGCGTAACGACATATCATTTTCTATATTCCACTTTTCTATTATCTTTATAACTTTTATGGATATTATGTGTGATTATATTGTCAGTTCCTTAATCGACATCCCATAACCTTGTAGAAATTATAAAGCTAAGGTAGCATGTAAAAGAAAAGTTATTGGAATTTGGAAAAGTATGTTAAATTATAGTTTGTATGGTGAAAAGTGCAAATTCAATATGGAATGAAGTCATGAACCATGTTCTGAAACTGCACTAAGAACTTGGAGCTAGGGACTTCATTATAAAAGGTTATAACAAAAAAAGTTATTGGAATTTGGAAAAGTATGTTAAATTATAGTTTGTATGGTGAAAAGTGCAAATTCAATATGGAATGAAGTCATGAACCATGTTCTGAAACTGCACTAAGAACTTGGAGCTAGGGACTTCATTATAAAAGGTTATAACAAAAAAAGTTATTGGATCTCTTTTATCAAGCTTTTTAGGACTTCAATTTTATTAAATTTTAAAATAGATGACAAAAGTTCTTTTCCATTAATTAGCTCGATCAACCGTGAAAAAGCCAAGACCTGTCTTAAATTTTGACTGCCATTTGCAAAGTTCTGCAAAGTGCAAAACACATTCTGGTTTATTGAAAGCGTAAACATTTCCCAAACTCGTGTCAAGTTTTCCATGTAACTACAAAACCAGCAATCGAAAGCTATGCCAAAGGTTTTATATTACTGTAGATATTTTCTTGTAGTTAAATAATCCTTTATACCTTTGTTATTGAATATAAGGATTCTAATTCAGCCCACATCTTCGAAGAGGTAATAATCAGTTGTCATGGAAACTCGCTAATCTTTGATGAATACACAACATTCAATTATGAACAGTAAGAACTTGACTTCTTTTTGTTAATATAGGTAGCAGTTGATTAGTGGTGTAACTTTGATGAAAATAGTTATAAAGAGAAAGCGACGATGCTATATATCTGATTCGATGGTGATATATCGAATTAGCTGTAAATTTTATTTGTTTACTCGATGGATACATATATCCGTACACCATACTCACTGCTATACATTGTTGTTCTCTGCTAAGCTAAGCTTAGCTTAGGAATACTTGACACCAGCTAATAAAGCTTAAAACAAATCATTTATTGTAGTCGCTTAAAACAAACATATTTTCCAACCTCGTAGTATCATTTTAGATTCTTGGATTACTAGAATATCATATTTTCCAGCCTTTTATAGATTTTAATTATCATTATTATTCACCTTCATTTCCTAAGATTTGATCATGGAAAATGAAAAGAACCCGAAAGGAAGCGTTTCTTTGAGAATGATATTGCCCGGGAAGAAGAGGAAGTATAACGACAAGGCTGATGCGTATGTGAAGCATAACCGGATTTTGATTACTGGGAATGTGGTCTGGAGTTCTGGGCTATCGAGATCTCTGGTGAACGAAGATGAGAAAGTATCAAAAATTATCGATTTGTCATTGAAGTTTTAAAATGACTTTCGGCCTTGGGCTTTCATCCTTGTAAAAAATTCTCTATGGTTTTATCTTGATCTCAGATCTAAATCAAGAGAGAAAATTCTTGATCTAACGAATATTGCTAGAGAGTGTGTAAAAATTGTTTTTAAAGTGTCAAAACATATATGTAAGATAAAATAATTTAAAAGAAAGTTTCAAACTAAAAAAATCAATTAATCAACTATATATATATGATATAATATAATATATTGCCATTTATTTTTCCTATTTACTTTTTCATAAACAACCACTATAAAAGATTGATAATTATTAGTACTACTTATTTTGGTATATCAAACAAGAAATATTGGTACATTTAAGGAGTCAATTATATTAGAGATATTAGCATGATACCTAGCAACAAATAAACATGTTGTGGTTAAATATTAATTATAATTCTTGTTGATAATATATTGATTGCCATCTATAAATGATATATACTTAAGTGTTATATGTCGTCTTTGAGAACTTGAAAAACCACAAATGTATCATATTCAATAAAAAATAAACTACTAAGAAAAATAGAAATTTAGTGGTACCTACTTCTAATAGAAATTGCAACTTTTCTGTCAAAATCTCACATGTTAACTTCTTTAGTGACACCTACCTCTTATTTCTCACACCCATTGTTAAGTTCTTTAGTGACACCTACCTCTTATTTCTCACACCCATTACACTCATATGCAAACAAACCATATGTCATATGGGTTTGTATCAAATGATCAAGTTGCCTTTTGTATGGATGAAAATGAATTATTTTGATTTATCATATTAGGGATAAATGACTCAGATTGTGTTTTACCTTAAAGTCTTAAAACTTTAAGTAGGGGTAGAGGAAATGTTTTATATATGAGTATAGATATAGATATTTTTGTTAAAGTAGATTAAACAACAAATTTTTACATAAAACCTTCATATTATCTTAGTTTATTGATGACCTATCATCACTTCACTTATACTAATATGATAAAATACTTTTACATTAAATAATAAATACATTAATTGAAAATTTTATTAACAATAACCATAGATTAATCTATACCATCCTATAAAAAAAATGTCATTTTATTTTTGGTAGTGTTGAAAATATGTAATATTTTCATTTAGCACCTTTAAAATATTTTCACCTACATCTACCGTTGACATTAATGACTAAATTACACTATTAATCTTTTATCTTTTAAATTATTTCCATTAACCTTTTACATCAATTATCTACATCACTCAACGTCTCATCCACCACCAAAAGTCACCCCACAAATACGTCGTCGCCGCCACGACCACCTCTGCACTACGTAGGTACCGTGCTAGTACAAGTTTATGTAAAAATATATAGGTAACATTGAAGAATACTAGAATAGGGTTTAAAAAAAGAGTTTTCAAAACTATTAGAATATCTCCAATGAGGGTGTATTTGGGTGCCCTTAGTTGTCCATAAATATCTGTTGTCGTTGAAGCTTGTCCAAAACTAAAGATTTTTTGATGTATGCCCTTAGGCTTTTTCCAATACTATTTTTTTGTTTGTATATAGATGTAAGGATATGTAAAGATATTTGTATGGTAAAACTAAAGGTAAAAGATTTGAAAGGATATGATAGTTCAAGCTTCATCCGTAGCACTAAGAAGCCTTTAATACTAGTCCAGGGACTAAAATGAAAATTTAATACAACTTTTAATCGTCGTCTTCTTCAATCTTAAACCTGCAAGTCCAGCCGCCACACACAAAGCTTTGAGATTTTTTATTTATTTTAACAATCCTTTTAATAGCTTCAGTAAACAAAACCAAAAAAAAAAGTAACCACCCAACAATGTCGGACAACATATCTTTTGAAATACAAATGGAAATCATAGAGAGAATCTCCGATATAAAATGGGTTATACAGTACAGATCGGTCTCAAAAGCATGGAAGTCTGTTATCGATAGCAAGAAGTTTGTTACTGCTCATACCCTCCGCCATCATCAGTCCCACAATCGTCATCATCTACTTATAAGGACACTAGATTGCACAGGTGATATAAGGTCGGGACATTGCGATCATTGCAATTATACACCTGTCAAATACTTTTCCATTGTCGATGATGACGTCACCTCCCACATCAAAAGGTTAGTGTCTTCGTTCCTGATTCAGTTGAAGAATTATTTAGTCCTTATCTAAGTGGTTCTCATGGCTTGTTTTGCTTGTACGAATATGGAGAGGATACTGCTCTTATCTGGAATCCGTGTATTAGAAAAACTGTTGCCATTGCAGTACCTAATGTGTTATTCAATCCGCAGTATATAACTGTTGTCGGGTTTGGCGTTTGTTCTAGCGGCAGCATTTTTGAACCTAAGCTTGTCAAGATTACATATGTTAATGATTCTAGTAGGTTACAAGATGTAAATGCTAGCACCCAAGTTGAGGTATCTTCGGGAGGGAGATGGAGAAGTCCACTAAGTAGAAATGTTCCTGATAAATCGATTCGAATTGGAAATTCTCAAGCAGTTGTAGACGGGTTTATTTATTGGGATGCCATTGATAGGATTAATGGGGATGATGATAGATTTAGGTTTCCTAGACTGATCGTGTCATTTGATTTGACAAGTGAAGAATTTATCAAAGTAGACCTACCTGATTCTTTAGCACTCGACAACCCTGATACTCGTTTGTCGCTATATGACCTAAGGGAGTCGCTTGTCGTTCTAGAGAGGGAGTTCAGTAGAAAAAAATTTCATGTATGGGTGATGGTTGGGCATGGTTGTAGTAGATCCTTTAATAAGATATACTCTATTAATGCATCTCCTGATGCTGCATCGATACATTCAATACTGGGATTCTGGAACACCGGTGCACCCATAATTGAAGTGGATAACGACAAGGAACATCATTATGAACATGAACGTACACTTGCTGTGTACGATCCAGAGTCAAAAAGCAACACTAACATCGGAATTTATGGATTATATAGTAACTTTTTTGTGCATTCTTTCATGGAAACACTACTTTTGCTTGATCACATTGCAAAGTGTGCATTTGAATAGAGGACTTTTCAAAGAATTATGCAAGCAAAGTTCTGGAGATTCAAGCTCAACTTACATGCATATTAAAAGTTCAAACTCTTTACGTATAGCTTCATGCTTTTGTTATCCGTGAGATCCATATTTAGCATTAGTGTTGTTGAATCTCACTTCATTGTAACTATTATGCACTATTACTTTGATGACATTTAATCGTTATATTTAGTATCTGTGCTTCAACTCTTTTCCAGTTGCCATGCTCACTTTCCCAGAGAGACGTATACTATATATGTTTTGTATTGTTGGTTTTTTCAATAATGTTATAGATGATGTTCTATCTCATTAACATACTAGGAGAGTACCATCTGAGTAACACCCTTCAAGTTTTCCTTATGTTTCAAGACATTTTGGGTGTATCTTATTCCATTATTGATATGAAATCAGGAGCATCTATGGACCATCCTTAACGGAAGATAGTGCATTGCTGCTTCCCCAAAACCTTCCATACATGGAACTAATACTTTCACTTTTCTTATTATTTGTTAAATCCTTTAATGCCTAATTGTTGATTGCAGTCGGGCATACTCGATTTTGATTGGAAGATTTATTCAAATCCTTAGAAACGGGTCACTTTAATCTGGCTAATTTAATTTCACTAATTGGAGTTCTGTGACTACCTTGTGTATTTGGGAGGTCAATAGGGCCAAGCTGCAACATGTAACCTTTTTTTTTTTTAACTGCGGTTATGTATTAAGCAAAGTGATCCGACAAGTTGCTTAGATCGTAAAGTGACAACGAAGTAGTATATACATATATAATTATTGTTGGCGATGAGGATTTTGGTATATAGATGTACAGATCAGTGCACCAGTCTAGCACAAGGGCTATTATCTGGGTAAGTTTTCGTATTTTTTTAGTTGGAAACTGTAACAAGCTTCTTATCTTGATTAATTATATTCTGTTTTTCCTGTGACAGTCAATATGGCTACAAACACATATCATGGTTTTTATTGCCAAATAGAATTTCAAGTCTGGCAAATACACATGGATATCAGTAAAATCAGCACAACCGCTGTCTCAAGCCCCAGGTCTGTTACAACTATTTTACAGGAATAGCTACTGTATCTTGTGTTCTTTAACTCAAATCTATTGCTATGTGATTATTTTCCAGTACATAAACTATCTTTACATGATAAGATCAAAGACTTCTAGTAGATTTTGACTGATAGTTGAATATACGTTATCTGTAAATGCTTCTAAGGGAGGATGCTTTTGCTCAGCTTAAAAGTAAACTTGCTGTCACTGAACTTGAGATCCAGGTCATCTCCTTAACGCAATATGTTCTTGCATATGATAACTGGATTTCTATATATAGGTTTACTTCAACAGATTGTGTGACTTTATATGTGCAATTTAGTCTAAAGTTTGTGTCTTTGCATTCGGAAGTAGACTTCTATTTGTAATAGTTAAATCAGATTTACGTGATTTCCATCTTACGTACTATTGGCCTGGTAAATATTGGTTAGAATCTCCAGTGCCAAAAATAAGCTATGTGTTGTGAGTAGAATTCACTGAAGTTTTACCTGTTCAAACTTACCGGCATGCTACCTCGCACCAGATAGCTTCTTATAAATCTCGGTTTTGTTGATTTCCCTGCAGGCATTGGTAAATATGGCAAAAGAAATTGCTGGTCATGGAATCCCAGCAGGGTCAAGAAAAATAAATGGGAAATACATTCAGTCTCTTCTTCTTTTGCAATTACAAGGTATAGTGATGATATGTACAAGTTTGTCCCGGGAAATGAACAATGGAAGTTCAATCGTTGATCTTTCTAACAAGAGAATATTTCTAACTATTGTCTTAATGCGTACAATAGGGCATCCAAGAGATATTAAAGAAACAAATAAAGGACGTAGAACTTACGCAGTCGAAAGAGGTGGTGTTATTCTGGTCTGGCATGACAGAGGTGCGTAACAACATATCCTCTTCTGTATTCCACCTTTCTATTATCTTTATAACTTTTATGGATATTATGTGTGATTATATTGTCAGTTCGCTAATCGACATCCCTTAACCTTGTAGAAATCATAAAGCTAAGTTAGCGTATAAAAGAAAAGTGTTTGGAATCTGGAATAATATGTTAAATTAGTTTGTATGGTGAAAAGTGCAAATTCAATATGGAATGAAGTCATGAACCATGTACTGAAACTGCACTAATAACTTGGAGCTAGGGACTTCATTATAAAAGGTTATAGCAAATCAAGTTATTGGATCTTCTTTATCAAGCTCTTTTCTATTAATTAGCTCAAACGACCATGAAAAAGCTAAGACCGGTTTTAAATTTTGACTGCCATTTACGAAGTTCTGCAAAGTGCAAACAAATTCTGGTTTATTGAAAGCGTAAACATTTCCCAAACTCGTGTCAAGTTTTCCATGTAACTACAAAACCAGCAATCGATAGCTATGCCAAACAAGGTTTTATATTTCTGTAGATATTTTCTCGTAGTTAAATAATCCTTTATACCTTTGTAGTTTGTAATTGAATAGAAGGATATTCTAATTCAGCCCATATCTTCGAAGCGGTAATAATCAGTTGTCATGTAAACTTGCTAATCTTTGATGAATACACAAATTCAGTTTATGAACAGAAAGAAGTTGACTTTTTTTTTGTTAATATAGGTAGCAGTTGAGAATGTGTAAACTTACTTAATTCACATCTTTTTGTTAATATAGATAGCAGTTAATTAGTGGTGTAACTTTGATGAAAATAGTTATAAAGAGAAAAGGACGATCTTATATATTTGATTCGATGGTGATATATCGGATTAGCTGTAAAATTTATTTGTTTCCTCGATAGATACATATATCCGTACACCATACTCACTACTATACACTGTTCTCCACAGCTAAGCTAAGCTTAGCTTAGGAATTCTTGACACCAGCTAATAAAGCTTAAAACAAATCATTTATTGTAGTCGCTTAAAACAAACATATGTTCCAACCTTGTAGTATCATTTTTAGATTCTTGGATCACTAGAATATATCTCATATTTTCCAGCCTTTTATAGATTTTAATTATCAACATCATTCACCTTCATTTCCTAAGATTTGATCATGGAAAATGAAATGAACTCGAAAGGAAGCGTTTCTTTGAGAATGATATTGCCCGAATGCCCGGGAAGAAGAGGAAGAATAACGACAAGGCTGATGCGTATGTGAAGAATAACCGGATTTTGATTACTGTGAATGTGGTCGGGAGTTCTGGGCTATTGAGATTTCTGGTGAACGAAGATGAGAAGCATCAAAAGTTATCGATTCGTCATTGAAGTTATACGCTCGTGGTGGTCGCCTCCTGATTCTTGGGTCCAATTTGAAGAGTTTTATACTCTTTGCATTGGATGCAGGATCAGGTACTAAGGATTTCAATCCTTGCAACGTTTCTTTTTAGTTTCTTTCTAATGATTTGGGCATTTAACGTGACAACGTTTTTTCTCTTGTGTTTTTTTCCTAGTTGCATTGAATTCAATTGAAGAAATTGGGTCTTATGGCGGGAGGAATTTCATGTTATGTAAAAAGAACAACCAAGTACCCTTCGAAGCTACACTGATGATTGCACGACAACAGAGTGGTCATTGGAAGTCGTGTATCTTATGCATAGCTCAATGATCATTCGATTAATGTCATGTTGAAACTTGTAACTTATGAATTTAGATTTCGAGATCCTAGATTACATTTGGCATAATCAATGGAGTTCCCTACAACTTGATAACAAAAGACTTTGATGTTTCAGTAAAGTTGAAGTAGACTTATCGTATGGATCGAGTTAAGTGTTATATAGATTTGATCGTATGGTTGTGTATACAGTTTTTTTGAATCGAAGAGAGTATCATTAGTTAATAGGTCAAACATAAACAACTACGATATTTAATCCCGGAAAGGGCCCAGGTTTGAGGGGTATGATGTAGACAATTTTATTCTTATGCAAAGATTGAGGGACTGTTTCCAAAAAGACCATCGGCTTTGGGCTTTCATTCTTGTAAAAGTTTCTCTACAGTTTTATCTTGATTTCAGATCTAAATCCAGAGAGAAAATTTTCGATCTAACGAGTGCCCTTAGAGAGAGTGTATAAAAATTGTTTTTAAAGTGTCAAACATATATGTAAGATTAAATAATCTAAAAGAAAGGTTCAAATTAAAAAAACTCAATTAAAACTATATATATATATATATATATAAAATTATAATATATAATATATATATATATATATATATATATATATATATATATATATATATATATATATATATATATATATATATATATATATATATATATATATATATATATATATATATATATATATATATATATATATATATATATATATATATATATATATATATATATATATATATATATATATATATATATATATATATATATATATATATATATATATATATATATATATATATATATATATATATATATATATATATATATATATATATATATATATATATATATATATATATATATATATATATATATATATATATATATATATATATATATATATATATATATATATATATATATATATATATATATATATATATATATATATATATATATATATATATATATATATATATATATATATATATATATATATATATATATATATATATATATATATATATATATATATATATATATATATATATATATATATATATATATATATATATATATATATATATATATATATATATATATATATATATATATATATATATATATATATATATATATATATATATATATATATATATATATATATATATATATATATATATATATATATATATATATATATATATATATATATATATATATATATATATATATATATATATATATATATATATATATATATATATATATATATATATATATATATATATATATATATATATATATATATATATATATATATATATATATATATATATATATATATATATATATATATATATATATATATATATATATATATATATATATATATATATATATATATATATATATATATATATATATATATATATATATATATATATATATATATATATATATATATATATATATATATATATATATATATATATATATATATATATATATATATATATATATATATATATATATATATATATATATATATATATATATATATATATATATATATATATATATATATATATATATATATATATATATATATATATATATATATATATATATATATATATATATATATATATATATATATATATATATATATATATATATATATATATATATATATATATATATATATATATATATATATATATATATATATATATATATATATATATATATATATATATATATATATATATATATATATATATATATATATATATATATATATATATATATATATATATATATATATATATATATATATATATATATATATATATATATATATATATATATATATATATATATATATATATATATATATATATATATATATATATATATATATATATATATATATATATATATAGATATTTTCAAGTTAAGATGATTTATATATATATATTTAATCAAAAACTTTAAAATTCAATGTTTATACATATGAAAAAACAAATTGGTACATTCATATGTAAAGAATGTAAACAAAAATCAAATTAAAAGAATGTGATACCGGAAAATTGAAAGTGTAATCCTATACATCTTTGTAATAAATTTTGAAGGACGACATTTGTTATAAATCATTTCGACCCATCATCATTTTTTTGGCAGTCAGTCGTTGGTGGTGGATGGTCATAGCGTTGGTGGCGACATGTACTTATTAGTATAAAAATAAAAGTAATAAATGTAGCTATTTTAGAGGGTGTAAAATACCTTATAAAGCAAAAGATTTTATTTTACCATTAAACATTCCGTCTTTGAAATACTATTTTTACTCTTATATTAAATGAATATTGTTGTACCAGAAATACCCCAATAAATTTGTCTTTCACTTTATAAGGAAATATCATACCAATAATATTTTATTTTCACTATTGATAATGGAAATGAAAGTAAACTTTTTTATTTAAAAAAAAAAAACCTAACATTGATGCCATAAAAAAAACACACACACACAAAGCAAACAACCAAACCAAACCCTGCTCCCCAAAGTAACCCTCTTCCTCCCCAAACCAAATCAAAATAATGTCAGACAACATCCCTTTTGAAATCCAAATGGATATCATTCAGAGAATCCCGGATATAAAATGGGTTATACAGTACAGATCGGTCTCAAAACATTGGAAGTCTGCGATCGATAGCATAAAGTTTGTTACTGCTCATACCCGCCGCCATCATCCGGCCCACAATCGTCTACTTATAAAGACACTAGACTGCCAAGATTGCAAAGGTTGCAGAGGAACTTGTCCTATTTCTGAACATTGCGAGCATTGCAATTCCACACCGGTAAAATACTTTTCCATTGTCGATGATGACGTCACTTTCCCACATGAAAAGGTCAGTGTTCCCGATTCAGTTGAAGAATTAATTAGATATGAATCAGTTATCCTGGGTAGTTGTCATGGCTTGTTTTGCTTGTATGAATATGAAGGGGATGATACTCGTGGAATCCTTCCTTAAGAAAAACTGTTGTCATTCCAGTACCCAATGTAGTCCGGTGTATGACTGATGTTGGGTTTGGCGTTTGTCCTCGGAATCTTGACCCTAAGCTTGTCAAGATTACATTTGTTAATCATTTGAGTAGTTTACAAGATGTAAATGTTGGCACCCAAGTTGAGGTATTTTCGTTGAGTTCGGGAGGGACATGGAGAAGTCCACTAGGTAGCAATGTTCCTGATAGATCAATTCGGTTTGGATATTATCAGGTAGTTGTAGACGGGTTTATTTATTGGTTTGCTTATGATAGGTTTTATGTGCATGATAATAGATTTAGGAATCCCAAACGGATCATGTCATTTGATTTGACAAGTGAAGAATTTACCAAAGTAGACCTACCAGCACTCGACAACCCTGATACTTGTTTGTCGCTATATAACCTAAGGGAGTCGCTTGTCGTTCTAGAGAGAGAGTACAATAGCGTTTTCAATAGAAAAATTTATCATGTATGGATGATGATTGGGCATGGTTGTGCTAGATCCTTCAATAAGCTATACTCCATTAATGCATCTCCTGATGTTGCTTCGATACATTCAATACTGGGATTCCGGAACACTGGTGCACCCATAATCGAAGTGGATAATGACAAGGAACATTATTATCAACATGAACGTGCACTTGCTGTGTACGATCCAGAGTCAAAAAGCAACACTAACATCGGAATTTATGGATTATATGGTAGCTTTTCTGTGCATTCTTACATGGAAACACTACTTTTGCTTGATCATCAAGATATAAGACAGAGATAATGACCACATTGCAAAGTTTGCATTTGAATAGAGCACTTCTGAAAGAATGATGCAAGCAAAGTTCTGGAGATTTGAGTACAACTTTCAAAGCATATTAAAAGTTCAAGCTCTTTACATATAGCTTCATGCTTTTGTTATCTGTGAAATCCATGTTTGAGATTAGTTATGTTGAATCTCACTTCATTGTAATATTATGCACTATTACTTTGTTGACATTTAATCGTTATGTTTAGTATCTGTGCTTCAACTCTTTTCCAGTTGCCATGCTCACTTTGCCAGAGACGTATAGTATATATGTTTCGTTATGTCGGTTTTTTCAATAATGTTATACTAGATGATGTTCTATCTCATTAACATACTAGGAGGGTACAATCTGAGTAAAACCCTTCAAGTTTTCCTTATGTTTCAAGACGTTTTGGGTTTATCTTATTCCATTATTAATTGGATCTGACGAAACCGATCATTGGATCTTCACCTGCCCTTCCAAATCTTCTTTCACTGCAAACACAATCCAAACCCTCATTGATTCTAACTTAATCTGAACACTTGGTGACTCGGCTAGATAGATTACTAACTCAAACCTTACCGCCCGCAGTATCGTTAACCATCTGATGTGTGTAGACAGAAAAGAAGCTTTGCAGCAGCAGCTTTTCATTCACGAGATACAACTTATAGAAGTTGCATAGAGTGAACAAGTAGGGGGCTGCTTTAACTGCTGCAGGCAGTTTATCTGGCATTCATATCTCTGGATTCAGTGGGCGGGTTAGTTTTCTTACGTATTTTGCTTCATACAACTGATCCAGTGAGTGAGACATGGGTGTAAAATTCATATTCGATAAGGCCCCCCTTTTTAGAAGTTTGCTTTGTGCCCCTAAAGCACTTGAGGCACCCATGACTCCATGAGTGAGAGATCACACACTTTAACAATCATATCACACTTTTTTCTTGTTTTATTCATCTACTGTGATTTCTTGACAAAGTTTTCGTTTGTTTACCAAGTAATGCAATAGATATTAAGTAGTATATACATATATGATTACTGTTGGCGATGAGGTTTTTGGTCTATAGATGTACAGATCAGCACCAGTCTAACACAAGGACTGTCATCTGGGTAAGTCTTTGTATTTGTTCCAGTTGCTAACTGTAACAAGCTTCTTATTTTCAGGATGTTTAACATCTAATTTAGTTAAAGCTTGATTAATTATATTCTGTTTTTCCCGTGACAGTCAATGTGGCTACAAACACATATCATGGTTTTTATGGCCAAATAGAATTTCAAGTCTGGCAAATACACATGGATATCAGTATAATTTGGTTCCTTGGTGTTCGAGGAAGGATATGCGGAAGTTGCCTTATATAGATTCAGATTGTCTGAAACATGGTATACGCTATGCCCATTTCCGTGTATTTTGTTTGCCCCCTGCTCTTGAAGAAGAATTTTCGTCAATGCAGTCAAAAAATTACCCAAAAGGTGGCGAACACGGTTTAAAGGCATCCCCCGAAGACCTTCATGAACAACCAATTGATAATGATCAGGTTTAGAAAAACTCAAATATCATTTCATACATTATACGTGTTTAGTGGTTTACCTTTATTTCATTTTGCTTGCAATATGGTGTTTTTTTCATCAATGCTACATATGATTTGGACGAATAGTTTAAAGTCGCTTCTTGCTGATGCTGAGAGGGCAAAGCTTTCTAGTAAGCTGAGTGAGGCTAATCAGCACAAACGCTATCTCAAACACCAGGTCTGTAACAACTATTTTACAGGAATAGCTACTGTATCTTGTGTTCTTTAACACAAATCTATTGCTATGTGATTATTTTCCAGTACAGAAACTATCTTTACGATATAAGATTAAAGACATCTAGCAGATTTTGACTGATAGTTGAATATACGTTATCTGTAGATGCTTGCTTTTGCTCAATTTAAAAGTAAACTTGCTGTCACTGAACTTGAGATCCAGGTCATCTCCTTAACGCAATATGTTCTTGCATATGATAACTGGATTTCTATATATAGGTTTACTTCAACAGATGGTGTGACTTTATATGTTCAATTTAGTCTAAAGTTTGTGTCTTTGCATTCGGAAGTAGACTTCTATTTGAAATAGTTAAATCAGATGCACGTGATTTCCATCTTACGTACTATTGGCCCGGTAAATATTGGTTAGAATCTCCAGTGCCAAAAAGAAGCTATGTGTTGTGAGTAGAATTCACTGAATTTTTACCTGTTCAAACTTACCGGAATGCTACCTCGGACGAGATAGCTTCTTATAAATCTCGGTTTTGTTGATTTTCCTGCAGGGCTGCAGCCTGCAGGCATTGGTAAATATGGCAAAAGAAGTTGCTAGTTATGGAATCCCAGCAGGGTCAAGAAAAGTAAATGGGAAATACATTCAGTCTCTTCTTCTTTTGCAATTACAAGGTATGGTGATGATATGTTACAAGTTTGTCCTGGGAAATGAACAATGGAAGTTCAATCGTTGACCTTTTCTAACAAGAGTATATTTCTAACTATTGTGTTAATGCGTACAATAGGGCATCCAAGAGAAATTAAAGAATCAAATAAAGGACGTAGAACTTACACAGTCGAAAGAGGTGTTGTTATTCTGTTCTGGCATGGCAGAGGTGTGTAAAGACATATCTTCTTCTATATTCCACCGTTTGATTATCTTTTATAACTTTTATGGATATTATGTGTGATTATATTGTCAGTTCGTTAATCGACATCCCTTAACCTTGTAAAATTATAAAGCTAAGGTAGCATGTAAAAGAAAAGTTATTGGAATTTGGAAAAGTATGTTAAATTATAGTTTGTATAGTGAAAACTGCAAATTCGAAATGGAATGGAGTCATGAACCATTTACTGAAACTGCACTTATAACTTGGATCTAGGGACTTTATTATAAAAGGTTATAGCAAAAAAAGTTATTGGATCTTTTTTACCAAGCTTTTTGGGACTCAAAAAGTTCTTTTCCGTTAATTAGCTCAATCGACCATGAAAAAGCTAAGACCAGTCTTAAATTTTGACTGCCATTTGCAAAGTTCTGCAAACTGCAAACACATTCTGGTTTATTGAAAGCGTAAACATTTCCCAAACTTGTGTCAAGTTTTCCATGTAACTACAAAAACAGCAATCGAAAGCTATGCCAAACAAGGTTCTATATATTTGTAGGATATATTCCTGTAGTTGAATAATTCTTTATACCTTTGTAATTGAATAAAAGGATTCTAATTCAGCCCACATCTTTGAAGCGGTAATAATCAGTTGTCATGTATACTCACTAATCTTTGATGGATACACAAATTCAATTATGAACAGAAAGAACTTGACTTCTTTTTGCTAATATAGGTAACAGTTGAGGATATGTGAACTTACTTAATTCACATCCTTTTGTTAATATAGGTAGCAGTTGATTAGTGGTGTAATTTGATGAAAATAGTTATAAAGAGAAAGGGACGATGCTATATATTTGATGTGATGGTGATATATCGAATTAGCTGTGAAGTTCATTTGTTTCCTCAATAGATATATATATATCCGTACTAGGTGAAACCCGTGTGTTGCACCGGGCTATATAGTTATCTACGTGATTTATAGTAAATGGAATGCAAGAAAAACAAACATAGTTAATCCAACTAAATAAAACAATTGTCAAAAACATTAACACCAACAAAAAATCTGATGTCAAAACATAACATCAAAATCGAGGCCGAAAAAGAATCCAATTGTAAATGGAAAATGAAAGCATTATTGAATAAAGCAAGTACTTCAACACAACTTAATATCGCTCGTCACCGCATACTACTCGTCATCTTTATCGATACGAAATGGTCGCCTTTGCAACTTGTTCAGCAAACACTTATAGATTCAGGATCATCTTCAGTTGCACTTGAACCGATTACCATGAAGACTTTCCGCGGTGCTTAATAAACTGTACAAACAGGAATTGAGCACATCCCTGATCCTTCTATTTACCTTCTTGATCCTTGACAATTCCTAAACAAAAGACCTCCCAAAACTATCTCAAGACGGGTGGTCAAGATTGGATAACAATATAAGTAAAGTTGAGATTAAAAGTCATATATGGTTGATAAAACAAAATAACCAAAAATAAAATAAAATTGATTTGAAGTTTGATTTGAAGGGAACCTACATTGTTCTTCACAGCTAACTAGCTAAGCGCCTAAGCTAAGCTTAGCTTAGGAATTCTTGACACCAGCTAATAAAGCTTAAAACAAATCATTTATTGTAGTCGCTTAAAACAAACATATTAAACAAATTCTAGCATAGTTGTCGACTCGTAACTTTTGACTCGACTCGAAAACATGAATTTTTGACTCGTGACTCGGGGAACATGACTCGACTCGTAAGAGTCAAAACATTTTTCTATACTACATAATATTGTATAATTATATATAAGTGATGTACTTAAAACAAAATATAAGTTGATAATCTTAACATATTTACCAAAATATTACATATTTGAGTCATAAACCTTCAGTTTATCTCCAAATTCATACTAAAAGAATCAGAAATACACATATAATATACAAAATAATGGAACCATAAATATATTATGTAACATATAACCATAGTACCAAACTATAACAATCATAAGTTTGCGACTCGTAATGACTCGGTCCAAGTTCACACCGCGACTCGTAAGAGTCAGGACAAAAACGAGTCGCCTCGTTTTGGGTATCAATCGACTCGACTCGTAAGAGTCGACTCGTGACTCGTAAGAGTTTAACAACTATGCATTGGATCACTAGAATCTCATATTTTCCAGCCTTTTATAGATTTTAATTATCAATATTATTCACTTTCATTTCTTAAGATCTGATCACTATTAGCCACGTGTCTTTACTGAAAATTTGAAGAATACTTCATTATTATCGTGTAGTTGCAATTCTAGTATTTAAGTATGAGTTGTAGTTTTGGTGTTTGTGCTCAGTCAAAAGATATGGATGCCTATTTGGAGGCTTTGAAAGGATTTGGGCTTAAAAGGGTTTCTACAAGTCCTTGTGTTATGGACACCAAACATTTGGACATCAACAAATAAAGCTAGTAACATCACGCTTGTTGTGATATGGCTGAAAAATAGATAGATTCTTGTCCATAAAGAATTGCTATTAATTGCATAATTTTTTGAAATATGATATCTAAAGTTATTTGCTATGACCATTCCTAAAACCGGATTTTTATTCGTGAAACGTCAACTCTTCTTTGTGTTTTCAACTCAAACATTCGCTGGAATCATACAAAAGTTAAAGCAACGGTTTTAAAGGGATTTGTAAGGTTCGGCCAAGGATCAAGTCCTACAAAAAAAAAATTATGTGTTATATATAAACAAACTAGTCTTTATACCCGTACGATGTACCATAAATAGATTAACACCAAATAAATCAATAAAACTTTTTTACAAAAATATTCATTACTTCAAAATCTGTTGCATTGAGTTTTGTAAATTAGGATGCATTTGCATTTGTGTAGAATAAGTTAGGGATGGTCTACATAATTATGTAAATTAGAATAGGAGTAGTAGTATAAGTTAGGTCTCTCTCTTTTTCTCTATGACCATCCGAAGCATGATTTTGGATGATTCACATGAATTGCTGTTTCATGCTTCTTTTATGTTGCCCTTATTCTTCTATGGATTCTTGGTATTTCCATTGTGACCCATAATCTAAGAATTCCATCATCCTTTTTAGCCAAACTCAATTGATCAATTGATGTACTCGAATTACAATATTTGATCTTTTTTCGCTAAACTAAAGTTTGAACAATAACTGAGAAGATCGATGAAGAATAAGAAAATTCATGATAACCAGAACATGAAGAATAAGCGGTTTCTGATCACTGTAAATGTGCTTGGAAGTCCAGGACCGTTACGATTTGTGGTGAATGATGATGACAAAGTTTCGGAAGTTATTGATTCGTCTTTGAAGATATATGCTCGTGGTGGACGGCTTCCTATTCTTGGTACTGATTTTAACAAGTTTTTGCTTTATCCATCAAATGCAGCATGTGAAGGTAAGCACGGTTATTTCTAGCTGATTAGACTAACGTTGTTAAGGTTTTTGGATTTTTTTTTGCTTGTTTAGTGATTAAAAGATTCAAAATTTTCTTTTGTTTCATGGTCTGTAACGTGATATATCGTATTCATGTTGTGTCTTTTTGTTAGTTTTATATTTTATTTTATTTGAGTATTATGTAGGGATTGTGAGATATGAGTATTATGTAAGGTCTCATATATAATATAGGGTATCGTAGGATGATGATCTTTTCAAATAAAGAATCAACATAGATAGATTAAGTTGTAACTTATGAGTATTATGTAGGGATTGTGAGATATGAGTATTATGTAGGGATTGTGAGATATGAGTATTATGTAGGGATTGTGAGATATGAGTATTATGTAGGGATTGTGAGATATGAGTATTATGTAGGGATTGTGAGATATGAGTATTATGTAGGGATTGTGAGATATGAGTATTATGTAGGGATTGTGAGATATGAGTATTATGTAGGGATTGTGAGATATGAGTATTATGTATGGTCTGTAACGTGATATATCGTATTCATGTTGTGTCTTTTTGTTAGTTTTATATTTTATTTTATTTGAGTATTATGTAGGGATTGTGAGATATGAGTATTATGTAAGGTCTCATATATAATATAGGGTATCGTAGGATGATGATCTTTTCAAATAAAGAATCAACATAGATAGATTAAGTTGTAACTTATGAGATAATGATCATGAAAATAATATAAAACTGAATTCATCATAATGACCCTATATAGTTTTAGACTTTTAGGCTTACAAAAATCACATCTTAGACATATCAAGTAGGTCAAGTTGATGTTTAACTTTTGAAATGTTAGATCCTCATAAAATTTTAGCCTAATAATTTTTCTAATATCACAATATTTTGACATATGTAATCCACTCATTATCTTTCTTCATCACCCATTCCCAAGTGACTTGATCTTATGATTAGGGGGTAGAGATCCTCTCAAGTTGTTTCTAACATCATCTTTGAATCTTGACTTTTCATTTTAATTCAACGGTCAAGATCTTTCCAACTTGACAAGTCAAGTTGGGGAACTTGAGGGAATCCTCACCGATAATTAATTAGGAGGATAATTAGGTTGATTAATTAGGAGGAGAGAATTCCCTCAAGTTACCCTAACATGACTGACTAGTCATGTTAGGGTAATCTTGACCCTTAGATGAAAATCAAGGGCTAAGATTTAAAGATGACCCTTGATTTTTATTCAAGAGTCAAGATTTCACAACTTGAGTCAAGTTAAGAAAATAACTTGAGGGAATCTCCTGCTTTAATTAGGAGAATCTATCATCACTCAACTTGTTTCTCCATTGTTATATGTGCTAATATGTTACAATAACTTTTTTGAGTTCATAGATATGAACCATTATAAGAATGCTATTAACCCTTCCGGAAATTCAATAGCAAAAATAACAAGATTTTTACATAACAAGTTAAATTATAAAATATGCTCTAGTGGTTCAAGGAATCAAGGGGAGATGGTTAGGTTTTGGGTTAAAACATGGACACAGTCGTTTAACCACTAACATGATAAAAAACTAATAACTAACATTTGTTGTTTAAAAAACAAAAAAGTAAGACATTTGTAGTAAGTTTAAGAACTTACTTTTTGTTCTCATACCCATTTTACAAACTTTCACTGGTTGATTTTGCCTAATAACATCAGACATGTGTGTATAACAATATATGCCATTTGAGTAAGGTACGTAGCTTGTTTCACTGTTATAGACAATTGTGTTGAATATTTTCTTCCATTTTGATCCTTTTTAAATGGCTTTCTTTTTTGTTATTTAATACTCTAAAAAGAAGTTTCAAAATTATTAAATTTGTTGGCAGCAATGAAGGCAAATGAAGCAATTGGGTCGAGTGGAGATAGGACTTTTGTGATGTATAAGGTGCAAGGTCGTGCTCAGATGGCTGACGTTCCATCGAAGATGATAACTCACCAACGCCGGAGCTTTTGTTGGAAGGCATGGTTCAAAATTTTATCTCATTAATCTTCCAATAATAATACATGTGGAAAAGAACATGTTGCTACTACAATATATGATATCTTAACCGGTTTTAAAACCATACAAAATTAAAGACTGGTTATTAGACCAGACTTTAAAAAAATTATGAAAATGGTTATTAGACCTTTTTACACATTTCCGAGTAAAAATTCACTTTTTACACGGTGAATTGGTATGAATTGTGTCAAAAGTGAGACGTTTTACACTCTTTTGAGATAAGTACCGTATCAAATGTTATCTTATAAAAATAAAAACAAATAATTGTACTACCGATCATTACACCACAATATTATAAATTAATAGGGTTAATTTTCTTGTTATAACTAGTATTAAAGGTGATGACAATGCATGTAGATTGGAATGTGGGTTGCACTCAACCCATGTGGGACCCCGTCGCCATTGACATGGGTTGTATATCCATGGGTTGTGATGAGTTGGTGAGAAACTTGTACTACTTTATATCTTAAGATTTGAAAAATATAATGGGGTTGAGATGTAATATGAGTTGGTGATGCTACCAAAAAAAGGATGTTGATTGAAAAATAATGATATGACGTAATAGGATTGGTGGAAAATATGGGTTAAAAATTATGATATGAGTTGGGTGCCAATAATACCCTGATAACTAATAAGTACCTTTTCATGCTTTTTATCAAGCACAACTTAAAATGTTAACACTAATCTTTTCCATTGAACATGATATTTTTTTCATAAAGCAAATACTATAGATTAGTAAGGAAGATTCGAAACGTATTGTTTATACGGAAGAATAGCTACTATACACTATCAAGTTAAGGTTATGACAAATATTAGAGTTACACATAAACTACAAACAAATATTACAAATTAACCAATTGGAAAATTAACCATATTGATCGATGTAAATTTTCATGTTCCTGGTTCGTTTGAATTGAATATAAAACCTCCTTAATTAAATTATCAAAACAAACAATAGTTAATATTTATGTACAACGTACAACGACATATATAGCATTTCACTTGATTTTATGATCATCAACAATCTTCTAACACTTGAGAGCATCGAGATCCATACATATAATATTCATCATCATTATAATTTCCGTCATCAAAATTGAGGGAGTAACTAACAGCATCGTATTGAAATGTCAAAGGCTGTGATGACCCGTAGAAGTTTTTGATCTTGCTTCCTTTAACCAATTTCTTCAACAACTTCTTCCACTTTCGGCTCCTGACTACACCACTGTCAATGGATGAGTAGTCTTCATGGTCGGAGATGGATGATGTGGATGACGAACTCTCAGATGAGTTAGATAGCCGTCCTTCAGTGGTGGTAGTGGTGAAGCTAAGCTTATAAGTTGCAGTAGTTGCCATTTGAAGTCTAGATTGAGTCGATAATTGAAATGAAATATATGAGTTTTTTGTATGTTGGGAAAAAATAAGAATGGTATATGCAGTTTGAATAGATTAAGTGTAGATTTTATAGATGGTTCATAAAGTGTTATTTGGTAACTACTTTAGGACCAACTTGAATTACTACTTGTCGATCGTTTGATTTATCATATCTTTACACATATTATGTGGGGCTAATTAATATGTTGACTAGGTAGAGATCGTCACTTTGCAATCTTTACACATCCTTTGTAGGCCTCACAAATTTATTTGCATCATATAATTAAAAATAAATAAAAACAATATAGATTTTAGTTGATTTGAATATAATCAAAGACAAATCTACCTTTTAAAAGGTTACCCATAACTTTGTTTTCTACTTTTCGTCCTCTTTACTATAACAATACACGTCAAATTCTTATCTTATTACATCATATATAGGAGGAGCTTTTTATAGTTGAACATTAAAGCAGAAATGTCATGTTCTCGGTTGTTAAGATCTTCGTGTTTCCCATTATCCATTTTCATATATACACCAAAAATTAAAAGTAGCAAATTAAAGCAGCACGTCGTCATAAGGCCTCTAATCCGAACTAATTACGCATCGATAGATCTACTTTAGCAAAAGCTCCAATAAGCATATACCCTTCGTCTGTAGGATCTTATTTCACTCCTATTTGTATTCCAATATATGAATCCTAATGCAAGAAAAGTTGCAAATGAAGCTACGACCCTTACTTAACCTTACGTCACTCGAGGAAAAGATAGCTTGTTTGATGAAGGAATATCTTGATATGTTATAATAATATGTTATGATAATAGTTGTTCTTTCATCCATTTGAATTAAGGTGTCAAATTCAGATCCAAATGCATGTAATTAAGGTGTCAAATCACAAATGTCCCATTTTAAATTACTATTTGAAAGTTTAATAGAGTTTTGTTGTTGAAATGGATAATTAATTAAATGGACACTATACGTCGCAACTTAAAACCGATAAATTCCTATATGTCACTAACTAATTTACTAATTATTAGTACTCTCTAAACTTAGGTGCACTACATTTCTTCGAGGATATGATCCAAATGCATGTAATTAAGGTGTCAAAATTAAATGTGACGTCACCTATTATAAATTAAGGATTCATAAGTTTATCCCAACTACTAGTCAAGTTGGGAAGATCTTGACCCTTGGATGAAAATCAAGGGTCAAGATTTAAAATTATCTTTAAATCTTGACCCTTGGAGATTATCCCAACTTGACTAGTCAAGTTGGGATAACTTTAGGAAATCCTTTCCCAAAAACCGGCTCTTTTCGAGATTTGTTCTACTACGTAACAAAAGCAAAAACAACTATTCTCTTAATTGGATACAAAGTATATTTTCAACACTAGAAACTAGTTGGAACAAGCTAGCTTAATTTCTTGAAACAAACCTGAATATCTAAACATCAGTTTTTCGCGAAAATCTTGACAAATTTTAGATAAAATGAAATTTGTGGAAAAGAGTACTTAGTAAACAGTGGTGGAATTGAACTTGGGGGCCAAAACTATCTTATGTATTCAATCGTGTGTATTCTTTTAATGGGTCAACTTCGGTAATGTGTTGACTGTTGACTTAATTGGTAGTGTATAACTGTATATTCTTTGGACTTGGGCCAGTGCAACCTGAGTCATTGAGCAGGGCCCAAGTTTCTTTAGGATTCAAATATATATCCACGTCAGTTTACGGTATGAAATAAATGGCACATCAATTATATGATAACATATATCTCTACTACATTATAAAGCATTTGTTCCCGTCAAATTTTTTCAACTCATTTTCATCTCTCTCTCCTCAAATCTCAACCACTAATTTTTTTTCTCTCTCCTCCATAAATCATTTTATTCCTCTAATTCATTCAAAATCTTTTATCTCAAAAATCGTACATCGATAAATTATAAAAATTATATGTGTGTTCTTAAAATTTCATGCTCTTTCATTAGAGATGTCATTCGATATACTTTCGACGAATTTTTAAATCCGAGGGCGGAGCCCGTACGGATAAGGCATTTGGCTATCACACTCTATGACCTATCACCTCCTATGACCTATCACACTCTATGACCTATCACCCCTACCATCTCACCGCCGCAACGCGCGGGTACTTTCTCTCGTGTATGTATGTGCGTAATATTCCTGTTAAAGATAGAGTGTGTAAGATTGAAGTTTATATTTTATTAGGGGAATAAACAAGGTATGACATCTTATTTTGCAATAAAGTTATTGATTTACAATTATTTTTGTTCTAATGAACATGAGAACAATCAAGCAACAGCTACTTTAGTACTTTATATAATATAATACAATCCAGTTAATTAACGGATCTTCGTCTAATAGCAACAATGTACTAGTCATCTCTTATTTACAAAACAACTTTTCATGCATGTTTTACTCAACAAAGTAGAAATATTTTAAAAGAAAATCAATCAATCATAATGTTAGGACCAGTTTTGGTAAAACTGGCCAGTCTCCAGTTGCACCTGGAGACCAAGAAGATTTGTCCAGAAATATATTGAAGTCCAGTTGCATCGTACAGTTAACACAACTGAAGACTTCCTCCAGTTGAGAACTGACCAGTTGAAGAATCATTCAGTTGAAGTCGAAGACAACAAGTGGAAGATAGAGAATGACAATGGCAGCGAAGCCCAGTTGACATTCTAGTCAGTTACAAACTGGAGACCGTCAGTGGAAAGCTCTTACAAAGCTTTACACTGATTACGAGGAATTGACTTTATGCTTTATGTGCTTTTACCCGGATAATAAGATTTATCTTATTATTTAAGTACAAAAAGGTACATAAAGCTGGTTGAGTAAAGTTGCTTTATACTGCAACTTTACACTGCATTTTAAGGAATTAAATGCTATTCCTTAAATGATCTCAACCATATTTGTACGGCCAAAGTTAACATCCCAATGTTAACTTTGCCTATAAATACAAGTCATTGCACAACCAAGAATACACTTCATAACACACACTTTGCAAACCTGCAATATTCTTGGTGAACTTGTGCAATATTCTCTCAATCACAAAAAGGAACATTTCACAACTTTAAGTGTTTCGATTGTTTAGAGAAATTCCAAGTGTAGATCAATTGTAGTTCATAGGTTGTTAGGATATTTACATACTTTGTATTATCTTGGTTCCGCAACAACCTTGTAATTTATTTAAAGTTAATAAATAAATTACACTTGAAAATTACATATTGTCTCACCAATTTACTTTACAAGTATTTTTACTATTGCATTGTTCTTTACTTATTGTCACTTAAATAAGTAATCTATCTAGAACTTGGTATATACTCCTGTAACTGGTCGTCTCCAGTTCAGTGCTTATATTGCAAAGTAACTCCACCATTGACATAGAGGTGTCTTCAGGTAGTACCATCTATTGAGTTGGGACTTACACTATCTAAGTTTCAATTGTAGAATGGGAAAGGATTCCCTAAAGTTATCCCAACTTGACTAGTCAAGTTGGGATAATCTTGACCCTTGGATGAAAATCAAGGGTCAAGATTTCCCAACTTGACTAGTCAAGTTGGGATAATCTTGACCCTTGATTTTCATCCAAGGGTCAAGATTTAAAACTTATTTTTAAATCTTGACCCTTGATTTTCATCCAAGGGTCAAGATCTTCCCAACTTGACTAGTCAAGTTGGGATAACTTTAGGGAACCCCCTCCCTATATTATTTAGAAATGCAAAAGAAAACATATGAGATTAAAGTTATGAGAAATATAAGAGTTACACAGAGATTAAAAATAGATATATTTACGAAATTTCAATCTTCAATTGGAAAATTAACCATATTGAAGATGTACGTACTATTGATCGATGTAAATTTTCATGTTCCTGGTTCGTTTGAATTGAATATAAAACCTCCTTAATTAAATTATCAAAACAAACAATAGTTAATATTTATGTACAACGTACAACGACATATATAGCATTTCACTTGATTTTATGATCATCAACAATCTTCTAACACTTGAGAGCATCGAGATCCATACATATAATATTCATCATCATTATAATTTCCGTCATCAAAATTGAGGGAGTAACTAACAGCATCGTATTGGAATGTCAAAGGCTTTGATGACCCGTAGAAGCTATTGATCTTGCTTCCTTTAACCAATTTCTTCAACAACTTCTTCCACTTTCGGCTCCTGATAAATTAAATGGTTTCATGTCAAATTCAGATCCACAATATATATGATAGTATGATTATGATGCCTTCATTTTCCTATTTGAGGTCACAAATCACAAATGGTTACAACTTACAAAATGACAAAAATAAAATAAAATAAGGGTTATATATGTAAGTAAAACATGCATGAAAAGTTGTTTTGTAAATAAGAGATGACTAGTACATTGTTGCTATTAGACGAAGATCCGTTAATTAACTGGATTGTATTATATTATATAAAGTACTAAAGTAGCTGTTGCTTGATTGTTCTCATGTTCATTAGAACAAAAATAATTGTAAATCAATAACTTTATTGCAAAATAAGATGTCATACCTTGTTTATTCCCCTAATAAAATATAAACTTCAATCTTACACACCTAGAAGTGGCTCTTGAGTATAAGGAAATTGTTATTGAAGTATATAACTATATAATATAATATGGTTATTTATGACTGGTGCCATTTCATACCGTAAACTGACGTGGATATATATTTGAATCCTAAAGAAACTTGGGCCCTGCTCAATGACTCAGGTTGCACTGGCCCAAGTCCAAAGAATATACAGTTATACACTACCAATTAAGTCAACAGTCAACACATTACCGAAGTTGACCCATTAAAAGAATACACACTACTAATTTACAAGTCGGTAGTAAGTTAAATTTACGGAATTGCAAAATAAATATAAGAGTTACACAGAGATTAAAAATAGATATATTTACGAAATTTCAATCTTCAATTGGAAAATTAACCATATTGAAGATGTACGTACTATTGATCGATGTAAATTTTCATGTTCCTGGTTCGTTTGAATTGAATATAAAACCTCCTTAATTAAATTATCAAAACAAACAATAGTTAATATTTATGTACAACGTACAACGACATATATAGCATTTCACTTGATTTTATGATCATCAACAATCTTCTAACACTTGAGAGCATCGAGATCCATACATATAATATTCATCATCATTATAATTTCCGTCATCAAAATTGAGGGAGTAACTAACAGCATCGTATTGGAATGTCAAAGGCTTTGATGACCCGTAGAAGCTATTGATCTTGCTTCCTTTAACCAATTTCTTCAACAACTTCTTCCACTTTCGGCTCCTGACTACACCACTGTCAATGGATGAGTAGTCTTCATGGTCGGAGATGGATGATGTGGATGACGAACTCTCAGATGAGTTAGATAGCCGTCCTTCAGTGGTGGTAGTGGTGAAGCTAAGCTTATAAGTTGCAGTAGTTGCCATTTGAAGTAGTCTGGCCGGTTTGAGTCGAGAATTCAATATATATTATCAGTTTTTGTTTGTTGGGGAAATATGAATGATATTATGCAGTTTGAATAGATTAAGTGTAGATTTTATAGATGGTTCATAAAGTGTTATTTGGTAACTACTTTAGGACCAACTTGAATTACTACTTGTCGATCGTTTGATTTATCATCACTTGTGCATCTTTAATCTTTACACATATTATGTGGGGCTAATTAATATGTTGACTAGGTAGAGATCGTCACTTTGCAATCTTTACACATCCTTTGTAGGCCTCACAAATTTATTTGCATCATATAATTAAAAATAAATAAAAACAATATGATTTAATTAGCTGATATGAATAAAATTTAAAGACAAATCTGCCTTTTAAGAGGTTAGAGTTACCTTTTATTTTCTTTCCGTCCTTTTTAGTCGTTACTACAACAAATACACGTCAAATTCTTATCTTCTTACATCATATATACAGGAGTAGAACATTAAAGCACAAACGTCATGTTCTCGGTTGTTAATTTAAGATGTTGGTGTTTCCCATTATCCATTTTCATATATACACCAAAAATTAAAAGTAGCAAATTAAAGCAGCACGTCATATAACGACTCTTATCCGAGCTAATAACGACGCATCAATAGATCTACTTTAGCAAATTAAAGCTTCAAAAAAGATATATTCAGCTCTTCGTATGTTAGGATCTTATTTAATTCATTCCTATATATGTGTATTCCAATATGAATGCCTCATGCAAAGAAAGGTTGCAACTTGCAAATGAAACTACTACACTTACCTAACGTTACATCACTGGAGGAAAAGCTGCTTGTTTGATGAATAAACATATAAACTAGTTTTATCTTGCTTGATATGTTATATTTTGGAAACCAAGTTAATTTAATACGAAGTATATGATAATCAATAGCGTCTGACTTATGAAACAATCACAAATCGAGAATAACAAGCTTGAGTGTGTTTTTTGTTGGTGTGTTAATGGCGGTTTTTAGTGTGTGTTAATTGAAAGAGCATTGAGTGTTAAGTTGATTGGAATTAATAAATAGTGAAAAAGGTTGTAAAATACAAGGAGTTACAAACAACATACATATAAAAAATATAAATTGGCACTACAATGACAATCTAACAACTTAAAACACCCGTCTTAGTTTAAATTTTTACATTTTCATTTTGGGTTGTCATTTGAAAGAAAATATACTCAATATGTCTCATTTAATATTTACTATTCTCTAAAGTTTAATATACGTTTGAAATGGATATTAATTATTTTTTCTAATGGCGTATTAGTTGATTAATGGTTCGAATCCTTACAATGACATTTAAACGGACAGTATGCTAGTGGTTGGAACCCGAATGCACCCATGGATACCAAGAGTGCAATAACACTTCCCGCACGCGTCCGAAGAGGTAAATGCCCGAGACCATGGGAAATTGAGATTCGATCCCTAGTCTCTCAGCCAACATCCCCTCCCCTATTCAAATGACACTAGCTACCAGAGGCGGTATTAGTAGGGGGCAGGAGGGGCATGTGCCCACCCTCAACTTTTGGGAATTTTTTTTTAAAAGGATTTAATGGTGATTTGGCTGATAAAAAACAAAACAGTTTTAATTTCCTCTTTTAAGCTTCTACCTCGCGAGCGTCTCATCCCACAAACAAAAATAAACCCCTGTCACTATCAAATTCTCAGTTACACCTATCCAAAAGTTAACCCCTGTACATCAATATATAATGTTCACTTTATTATCAAAATTATATTAGAAGTCAGTTTTTTGATTGTAGGAACACCATTCTTAAAATAACATTTTATTGATAAACATTCGAATTACAAGAAGATTACAAAGAAATTAACAACTAAGTAACTAATACAAGAATCAAAATACAAGACAATAACATAAAAAGAAAGGAACAAGTTAACTTCGGGCTGAGGATTCTGTTTAACAGAGGGCCCTTAAAACTGATTTCGGGCCACCCAAGTGAACCCGTCAGTTTCCCAGGGTACAACAGCCAAAGCAGTATGTACTGCCGGAGTTAACCAAGAACCCAGAATAATACCTTCAAGAACAAAATGAAGAGATGAGAGGGAGAGAAAGTGTTCTGGTGAATCCAGATTGAAGTGTTGGTGTTGTTGTTTTTGAACTACCATATTCCACTAAGTATGATTTATACACATATAAATCAGTTAGTGGAAGTTTTAGTGCAAAGTGCGCCACTAAAACGCCACATTACGCCTCATCGCCCACGACCCCGGTCCCGGTCTCGGGCACGGGCGCGGGCGCGTCGGGTGCTTCGCACCCTCCTTGCCCACTTGGGGTGTAGCCCCTTATAAGGAATTATTATTCCTCCAACACTCCTCCTTATAAAAACACTTAATGTTTATACTTCTACCAATGTGGGACAAACTCACATTAGTTAAATACACTTTCAACTCCATTTAAACATATCTATTCACTTTGTATATTTTATGTTAGATTATTTCAACTTATGAAATAATAGTTATAACATAAAATTCCAACAATCCCCCACATGAATAGATATGGTTATCAAAGATAAATTCTGACAGTCGAGTATTGCAGGAGAAGTAGGTTTTACCCTTTGAACTTTCCTTTGTGAGTGCACTTAGTCTCCTAGCAGTTAGTAGAACTTGATGTCTTTGAACTAACTCCTTTTTACGTAGACGTTATTGCACATCACACAATACTTTCCCTAGTCTGGTTAACCCCTCACTTTCGTGTCCATTATGGTCATGGAACACTATCCTGGTTCTGCGAGAGCTCTAGGAATTGCACCCCACACAATTCCATTCGAAGCGACCACACTTCTCTCTAACATAGGTGATTGCTCACAATCATTAAAAGCTATAAGCTTAACCTCTATGATATCACTGATTTGATATAGGAATGGGCTAGGAAACTTGTAGCTCACTTTATTGTGGTGGGTACTCCCCCCACAGTGACTGCAAACTCCCTTGTTTGTTTTGGGGTGCTCCCCCACAGTGACCTCCTCTATTCGTACAATTAGGTTGTCCTATTGAACCTAGATCATGGGATCTCCATTTACATCTAGGTTAGGTTTTCCTTCGTACAAATTTACTCAATGGGCTTTAGCCCATTCCCCTTGACGACTTATAACTGCCTCACTACTTAAACCTTTAGTTAGCGGATCCGCAATGTTATCCTTTGACCTCACATAGTCAATAGTGATAACCCCTGTTGTGAGCAGTTGTCGTATACTATTATGCCTACGACGAATATGTCTTGACTTGCCATTATACATTGTATTTTGAGCTCTACCAATAGCCGATTGGCAATCACAATGTATGCAAACAGCCGAAAGAGGCTTTGGCCATCTTGGAACATATTCCAAGAAATGTCGTAGCCATTCTGCTTCTTCTCCAGCTTTATCCAATGCTATAAATTCAGATTCCATCGTGGATCTAGCAATGAGCGTTTGCTTGGATGATTTCCAAACTATAGTCGCTCCTCCAATAGTAAACACATATCCACTTGTGGATTTGGAATCTTTTATATCAGATATCCAATTAGCATCACTATATCCTTCCAATACAGCTGGATCTCGACCAAATTGCAGCCCATAATTCCTTGTATATCTCAAGTATCTTAGTAACCTAGTCATAGCCTTCCAATGCTCCGAACTAGGATTACTAGTATATCTACTTAGCCTACTCACAGCATAGGCTAAGTCTGGCCTCGTACTTGTCATGAGATACATTAGGCTGCCAATTACCCTTGAGTACTCAATTGAGCAACACCTTCACCTCTATTCTTCGATAGATGTTGCGTGGTATCTATTGGAGATCGAGCTACTCTTAAGTCCTCGGGACTGAATTTCTCAAGGATCTTGTCCACATAGTGAGATTGACTTAACACTAAACCATCTTGGGTTCGAGTAATTTTCATTCCAAGAATGACATCTGCTAAACCCATATCCTTCATGTAAAATCTCGCTTTCAACATGTCTTTGGTAGATCTGATCATACTATCATCACTACCCACAATGAGTATGTCATCGACATATAGACAAAGTATCACATATCCCTTAGATATGTCTTTGACATGAACACATTTGTCACACTCATTGATCTTGAAACCATTGTCGAGCATAACTTGATCAAACTTTTGGTGCCATTGTTTGGGAGCTTGTTTCAATCCATACAAAGACTTGACAAGTTTACAAACCTTGTCCTCCTGGCAGGAGCGGAAAAACCCTCAGGTTGTTCCATGTATATTTCTTCATCTAGCTCACCATTGAGAAAGGCTGTTTTTACATCCATTTGATGTATTTCCAAATTTCTCAATGCTGCAATCGCAAGCACCAATCTGATCGAAGTTACTCGAGTTACAGGCGCATATGTATCAAAGTAATCAAGATCTTTCTTTTGTCTATATCCTTTGATTACAAGCCTTGCCTTGTACTTATCAATAGAACCATCCGCTTTCATCTTTTTCTTGAATATCCAACGATGTTCAAGTGGTTTACAACCAGGTGGAAGATGAACTAGTTCCCAAGTATGATTCTGTAAATAGAATCAATTTCACTCTTGATGGCTTCTTTCCATTGAGGCGCCTCCTCAGAAGTAATCGCTTCTTTATAGGTTTGAGGTTCACTCATAACCATATAAGAAACAAAATCAGGCCAAAAAGATTTTTCAATCTTTTGCCTTTTGCTTCTTCGCGGTTCTACTTCTTCATCTTCTGATTGTTCTTGATGCTCATCTCGAACAATCTTATCAACTGTAGTTGATGTAGTAGCTTTTCCTTTATCCAAACGAGGAAACACATCCTCAAAAAATGATGCATTCCTTGACTCAAGTATGCTGTTTTTGTGTATTTCGGGGTTCTTAGACTCGTGTACTAGAAACCGATATGCACTACTATGTTCAGCAAGATATGAGGATTCACAATCGCTACCATGCTGAGCATATCCTATGAATACACAATCAACAGTTTTTGGTCCTATCTTTTGAACCTTTGGTGGTGGAACCACCACTTTTGCTAACACCCCCACACTTTCAAGAATTTATAGGATGGTTTTCTATTAAACCATAACTCATAAGGTGTAACATCCTTATTCTTGAAAGGAACTTTGTTCAAAAGATAGTTTGCCGACAAAATGGCATCTCCCCACATGTCTTGGCCTAAACCCGAGCTTATTAGCATGGCATTCATCATCTCTTTAAGAGTTCGATTCTTTCTTTCAGCAATGCCATTTTGTTGTGGGGTATAAGGAGCTATTTGCTCATGGATAATACCATTTTGAACACAAATTTCAGCAAAAGGAGAAACATATTCACCTCCTCTATCGCTCCTTATTCGTTTAATCTTTTTGTTGAGTTGATTCTCAACTTCATTTTTGTACAAGATAAACTTGTTTATTGCTTCATCCTTGCTTTTTAGCAAGTATACATAGCAATATCTTGTACAATCATCAATAAAGGTGATGAAATATTTGTTACCACCATGAGTGGGAATCGTTCTAAAATCACATACATCGGTATGGATTAAATCAAGTGGCTCGGTGTTTCGTTCAATTGATTTGAAAGATTTCGTGGTTTGTTTTGATTCAACACAAGTTGGACATTTATAATTAGATTCAATGGTAAAAAATGGTATATAATTTAACTTAATTAAACGACGCATTGAATTGAAATTCACATGACCAAGTCGAGCATGCCAAACATTAGAAGACTCAATCAAGTAAGCAGAAGTAGAAGCATTTTCATTCATGTTCTTCATGGCAATTACATTAAGTTTAAACATACCATTAAGGGCATAACCCTTACCAACATACAAACCACGTTTAGTTAACACAAACTTATCACTTTCAAACACTAAACGAAACCCATTTTTGTTGAGTAACCATCCCGACACAAGACTCTTGCGCAATTCGGAACATACAACACATTAGTCAACTTGAGCTCTCTCCCCGAAGTCCACTTGAGGATCACATCGCCTTCACCCTTGATCTCGGCAGTAGCGGCATTTCCCATATACAACTTGTCTTCACCGGATGCTTCTTTCAAAGTATGAAACATAGTCTTATCCGGACACACATGACGGGTTGCACCCGTATCAACCCACCATCCTTTGATTCCATCGGTGGTAAGATTGACCTCTTCCAACTTGGCAGTGAGGTCAGAAATCATAGCAACAAGAGGCATGTCATCATCGACCATGTTTGCCTTTCCTTCCTTGGATTCTTGCATTGATCAGCTCGGTGACCAGATTCACCGCAATTGTAACACTTTCCTTTGAACATCCCAACCTTCTTTTTCACACCACCATACTTAGGACTCAAATCCAACCTTTTTCCCTTGTTTTTCTTCTCAGGACGTTTCCCTTTGCCTTTGTAATTACCTTTTCCCTTGGAACTTTGGCCATGCTCAACAAAGTTGGCCTTAGCAAGTCCTTCAATATGACCACCATTTTGAGCAACTCTATTGTCTTCCTCAATTCGAAGACGAACAACAAGTTCTTCAACGGTCATTTGCTTTCGCTTATGCTTAAGGTAATTCTTGAAATCCAACCAACTTGGGGGCAACTTTTCAATTATGGAAGCAACTTGGAATGTTTCACCAAGAACCATTCCTTCTGATAGAATATCACTTATGATGATTTGTAATTCTTCAACTTGAGACACAACAGTTTTTGAATCAACCATCTTGAACTCTAGGAATCTTGCCACAATGAACTTCTTAGTTCCGGCATCTTCTGGTTTTGTATTTTTTATCCAAAGATTCCCAGAGTTCTTTGGCCGTGGTTATCTTACAATACACATTGTAAAGTGAATCAACAAGGTCATTCAACACATAGTTTCGACAGAGATATTCAGAATGCTTCCAAGCATCAACAGCACTCACTACTTGAACATCAGTGCACCCTTCAGGAATTACAGGGGCTGACTCATTCAAGAATCTCGCAAGATTCACAGTAGTGAGATAGAACAACATCTTTTGTTGCCATCTTTTAAAGTGTGAACCAGAAAATTTCTCTGGTTTTTCAGCATGGTTGGCCACAATTTGGGCAGCTTAGGTACCCACCAAAGGTCCCATGTTTGTAGAGACAGTATGTCCTACAGATTGAGAAACAGAAGTGCCAACAGTGTTGGTGGTGGTAGAAGCAGAAGTTCCATTTGTTGAGAAGTTAAATTCAGTAGCCATTTCTGAAATGAAATAGGCAAAGTTTTACTAAAAAACTTCTATGAACATAAAATAAACTAAAGAAGTAACTTTACAGAAAAGTAAATTATTACAAAAGTTTTAAGAAAACAGTTTTGTAATTCGAATTAATAGAATGGTGAAGAAGCAGAATCAGTTTTAAGATTGTAGGAACACCATTCATAACATTTTATTGATAAACATTCGAATTACAAGAAGGTTACAAAGAAATTAACAACTAAGAAACTAATACAAGAATCAAAATACAAGACAATAACATAAAAAGAAAGGAACAAGTTAACTTCGGGCTGAGGATTCTGTTTAACAGAGGGCCCTTAAAACTGATTTCGGGCCACCCAAGTGAACCCGTCAGTTTCCCAGGGTACAACAGCCAAAGCAGTATGTACTGCCGGAGTTAACCAAGAACCCAGAATAATACCTTCAAGAACAAAATGAAGAGATGAGAGGGAGAGAAAGTGGTCTGGTGAATCCAGATTGAAGTGTTGGTGTTGTTGTTGCTGAACTACCATATTCCACTAAGTATGATTTATACACATATAAATCAGTTAGTGGAAGTTTTAGTGGGACAGTTGTAAGCCTGCATGTTTAATCAACAGGTGTTACACTTGAAACTGAGTCAAGTGTAATGCCAGGTGCAAGGCTTAGCATAAGTTAACCCACTGAGCCATAACAACTAAACACTTGAGCCATGTAAGCCATATTGAGCCATAATCGAGCTAGCCAAAAACAAAGGCGGCTCTAAAGCGGCTCGCGGCGATGCGAGCGTGCTAAGTGCGCCACTAAAACGCCACATTACGCCTCATCGCCCACGACCCCGGTCCCGGCTCGGGCGCGTCGGGTGCTTCGCACCCTCCTTGCCCACTTGGGGTGTAGCCCCTTATAAGGAATTATTATTCCTCCAACACTCCTCCTTATAAACACACTTAATGTTTATACTTCTACCAATGTGGGACAAACTCACATTAGTTAAATACACTTTCAACTCCATTTAAACATATCTATTCACTTTGTATATTTTATGTTAGATTATTTCAACTTATGAAATAATAGTTATAACATAAAATTCCAACATTGTAATTTTATTTTGTTAAGTTTAGGGTTTCTATTTAATAAGAATTTTGATGAAGAAATAATGAAAAAATCTATCAAAATATGATATCTCGTCGTTCTCGGTTGGCAAAGAATTTTTGAGTAACCATGTAGTAGTTTATTGCACTTAATATGGCTGACATGGTTGGATTTTTTTGCAAACGTAAAAGTTGTATAAGGTTCATGTATAGATAACATGACTGTTCCTTTTGTAATGATATAAAGTAATGTTTGGTATGTCCATCACCGAAATGGGAACATTATATTATAACTCGTTTTTGGTTAGTAATAATAAAAAAAAATTTTAAGTTTCGATTTTGCTCCCTTATGAAATTTTTCCTAGTACCGCCACTGGACACTAGCTACGTCACAACTTAATCATGTGCACAGTTAACGTACTCACGCATGACTTAATAAAAATCGGCAGGTAAACGCCTATACAATATGTGGATAACCTTATTATTTAGAGCAATTGATCGAGAAGGAGATTTATTTTTCACCATTAAGTACTACGGAGTCTTACTAGCTAGTTAACCTACTCTTACTGTAAATTAATTTCGCAGAAAACAACAAAATCTCTTTTAGCCTATAAACATGTGAATTTTAAATATGAGTAATTAATCGATCTTTATTAAATAACCTTAACATTTCGAGTTTCCAACGTCCAAATGTATGTACATATCGATGTCTTATTTATTTATGAATTTAATTATGTCATATTGTCATGTCAGATTTAGATTCACAATATGATGCCTTTCGCACGTACTTTATATGTAATATATTATGCATTAAATCGAAAACAAGGTAATAGGTATGGTAGTTTTGATTTTCGAATGCCATGAGATGTTATATCAAGCAAAATTCAAGAACATGACTCTTCGATCAATTCAACAAATTATATATTGCAAAGTAAAATGTAAAAACATTATATCTCATTAGTCATTAACAAGTATTTTAATAACATACAATTTTAGTAAATTAAAAGCCTTACATATCCATTTTAATGTTGATACACTTCAAATTCTAATTAATCAAATCGTTCAAGCAATGAGTCAAATAATTAAAACTCAGCTAGATTATAAACATAAACTAATTAACTACACTATACAAGATGACACTTTAATCGAGATCTTATCGTGAACATTCGCCTAAAACTTGAGAGCATCGAGATCCATACATATAATATTCGTCACTATGATGATTAATTCCTTCATCGAAATTGAGAGAGTAACTAACGGCGTCATATTGGAATGACAAAGCAGGCTTCGATAATCCAAAAATACTTTTCTTGCTTTCTTTCGCTAACTTCTTTATCATCTTCCTCCACTTTCGGCTCCTTCCTAGTGTACCATTGTAATTTTTTCGTTGGTAGTCTTCTTGATCGGAGGCGGATGATGATGAGGATAATGAAGATTCAGAAAAGTTAGATGAACGTCCTTCAATGATGTTGAGATCACTTGTACTAATTGCCATTTCTTTCAAATTAAGTAAAAAGAGATATACGAACTCAAAAGTGTAGGATGGATAAATTGTATGGAAGTTTAAATTGATGAAGTGCATATATTTATAGATGGATCACAAAGGGGTCATTTCGTAAAATTACACTTTGGAGGACGTCTACTTTTGCAACATGGGGCAAACTAAAGTGGTGGTTCGATCAATCGTCAGATTGCAATCTTTACACGTACATATTGTGGAATCGTGGGTCTTATTTTACAATATTATTTTGACTAGAAATTGGCATTTTTTGCAATTAACGTTTAATTTATAGCATCAATTAATTATTTTTTTGAAAGGTGTGGATCATTTGCTCGCAATAAGGGATCTAGCTTACGTTGTCTTAACCGGGTCCGCATTAGAGAGCCCTCTCACCCTCAATACCTTGTAGGAGGAGAAACCTCCAACTAAACCGCCCGAAGGCACGACATTTAATTGGGATAAAACTCTGCCCCTCTGCAGGACTCAAACCTGATTCATGAGACTTTATTTGTGAAATTCCTAAAATTAAACTTTATGTTAAGTTCATGCAATTTTGTCTTTGAATGATATGATTTCAAAGAATAAAATATTAATAAATATCATCGTTGTGGTGACACCGTTTTCCCTACTATAATTGTGTCGATAACATGAACATAATTTGAAAGAGCTAGAACTCTTTGAAAGATACGTCCATGAAATTTCTGGTGTCATACTGTCATTTATATATGATCACTCATTCACTTGTAGATAACATTAACGTCCTTTTACAAGAAAAAGAGGGGAAAAAGTAGAAAAAAAAAAAAAAGGAACAAAAAAAGGCAAGTGAAAACATTTATGTCAGCGTGTTTCCCATTCATCCATATATATACAGTGATACACTAAAAGTTTCAAGGGAAAACTACCCTTTTAAATGTACGTCATTGTCATCATATATGAAAAAAGATTGTTGGATACATGTCATAAGTCTTATCCTAATTGGTTAACTTTAATTACCAAAAGTCAAAATAGCAAAACTTTTTATTCTCTTTGGTTTCGATCTAGGATCTTCGTGAATTACCATGTCGATCGGGTGGGGTATGCAAGGTAGCTTTCATCTATTTAAACTCAAAAAAGTTCATGAACGTTCGGGGTATATTTAAAGTAGTGTGATCAAGTCGATTACATTATTGTGATCAAGTCGATCAGTGTATACTGATATTTAAACTAGCTCGATTAGTTCTTGTAGTTTGAATATTTGGTGTAAAGTTAGGGTCGGTCAGCTTCTCAAGTTGCAAACTTTACACATAGTTTTTTAGTCGACAATACATTATACATATGAATAATTGGAGTGGTTAAACATATTTACACAATTAAATATTTAGGATTATATATATTAAAAAAGAGAAAGAAAGAATCTGCTTCAAAGGTGGTTCATTTGACCCATTGGAGCTCGTATTGTTAGTTTGTTAAGTCAAAATAAAAAAAAAGGGGATGTCACAAACTATTTTGCTTTGTATAATTTAATTTTTTCTTCTCAAGTTGCAAACTTTACACATAGTTTTTTATTTGCGAATGTCCTCAACTTTGTCCTCTGCGAGCGTCATCAAAGAATGTCAAATGAACATAGTTGATTATGTATTAGATTTAGTCTCGTATCAAATACACAGAAGATTACTAATATTTAAAAAAATAAAAATGATTATTAAATAAATACATGTATAAAAATTATAAATTCAAGTTTAAATTCATAAGAAAAAGTAAACCGGTAATATAAATGTAAAGAATATAAATAACATAAAAATAATGTAATATTTTATATCATCTTTTATAATAATTCTTTGTAGATGATATTTGTTTTAGTATAGTTTTAATCTTATATCTTTGATGCATATTATCCCTTGAGATCTTTTTTGGTTTCATTCTATTTAATGCGAAATGATCTCAATGAATTCTTGTAATCATGCGTATATGTAAAATAAAATTTCAAATCAAAGTAATAGTACTAATAGTTTGAACTTAATATTGCATAGATGGAAACATGAGACATGATTCCTCACACACAAGCTGTCTTGATCATTGATTATTAGATATACATAAAATAGTCTAAAAATGATTAAATATATAATTTTTTTATAAGGATTGATTTACCTTGATTTTATATTTGAGGTAAAACGAATAAAATATGACGTAATATGGTGATTTGCTAAAGCGATATTGTTTGAGTATAGTTTGTGAGAAAGAATGTCATGCTCAACAAGTCGCAAAAGTTAGCATTTTATAGTTATTTTGCCTATTAAAATCACTAGCTTTATTGTGATTGGTGGTGGATCAATGTTCAAGGAAAAACTATTTTTCATATTTGATTTTGTAATGTGACGAATAAACTAGGGATATATACATTTCCTTAAACATTATTTTTCGAGGGGAGATCATTTGAAGAAACATATTATTCGATACACACACATATTTGGCGGCACATTATTATTAGGCAGAAGAGAATTACAGGCGAGCAACAAGCGGACATCATCGTCCGATTCATGCAACAAATATTTTTCTCATCAAACATTAGTGATTTGCAAATGACTATATCCCGTTAAGCTTTGTATTATCTCTTTTGATGAATAATTGTTAATTTTATTTGATAAATATTACTTTCAGTGGTAAATGTTGATTTTTTTATTTGAAACATTGATTTTTCTTTTTTAATTTTATTTGATAACATTACTCTCATAAAATCAAAATTTTTCTTGAATCTAGTCTTCCTGACAAAGTTTGAAAGGTAAATATAAGATCTATCATCATTATATCCCACTTTAGTCTTTACCGAAAAAGCCAATGCTTGACTTTTTAATATCAGATGTGTTACAATTTGGCTATATTTACAATTTACTCTTCAAATTGATTGCCGCGAAACCTGTTGGAGAAGTTTTTGAAACAGTCAAGGACCTTTTCACCCCAGGTCAGCAAGAGGTATTACAAGTTATAATACCATCCTAGAAAAAAAAAATGAAATACATTATACATATGAATAACTGGACTGGTTAAACATATTTACACAATTAAATATTTAGGATTATATATCATTACTTTAAATTTTACAATATAAATTATTTGAAAATTTACAATAAGCATAAAAAGCCGAAATACCATCATATCTTTCGGTTTGTGTACAATTATGTTACATAATGTTTAATTGACCTATATTCCGGTAAATTTCAGGTTACACTTCATGTTCCAAAGAAAATTCTCCATCTGCTTTAGGTAACAAAATTCCTTTTTTTTTTTTTGCACTTATATGTTTTTAGAATTCTCCATGTTTTCCGATAAAACCTACAATTTCACTTATAGACATGGATTGCAGAAGCCTCGACTATCTTTAATGTTAAAAACGTCTTTAGGCGCCCTTAACCAGCACATCATCAGTCACATCATAGCTTTATAAATCCGTAAACCTTTTCCGTAAAACACCCCCTAATATTTCTTGGTGTAGCCTCTACAATAGTCAAAAAGATTGTCTAAGGAAAAAAATATGCTAAACCATTCGTCTTTCACATACACTTTTTCTAGTCACATCAACATCACCTTCTCATTTCTTCCACTTTCTCCTTTTCTACCCTTAAGACCTTAATCATTCACCTACCATTTCGACCCCACTTTATTTGTTTAAAAACACAATACATTTAAACTAAAAATAACATATTTCATCACCTTTATTCATAAATATGTTATTTTGTATTTGCGTGTTAGTATAATTTTACTACCTTCTAGATTGATTGAAAACTAAAAATAACATATTTCATCACCTTTATTCATAAATATGTTATTTTGTATTTGCGTGTTAGTATAATTTTACTACCTTCTAGATTGATTGAAAACTAAAAATAACATATTTCATTAATATATAAAACAAAATTACATTAAATTGCTTTACTGGCCTAACGATATATAAACTAAAAAAATGGGTCAACGATTTATAAACTTTATAAACTTATAAGCTAAAAATAACATATTTCATCACCTTTATTCATAAATATGTTATTTTGTATTTGCGTGTTAGTATAATTTTACTACCTTCTAGATTGATTGAAAACTAAAAATGAAAAAATATTACTACAGTACATGTTAATATAATTTTACAACTATAAAATTTAATACTCAGCGTATATATGTATGATGAATATAATATACGTTGCTATGATTATTCCAACTCTGTGCTCACATGTGAGAAAGAACTAAAACAATGGTACAAAATTAGTGAAAAGGAACCAATATTGCATTCGTTGCACCAAAATTTGCCATCATCCCTTGTAGAGCCTTTATGGTACTTACCGCTTGTGCAAATGGAAAGGAACCAACCATTTTTTGTTTGAGCGTTGGTGATCTCCAGCATTTTGCGTAACACTGCAACCTGTTTAGGTAGAATAGCAAAAATAATGCTTCCTTGTCATTACAAGATCAGGCTTTAAAGATTAGACGTGTGTTGAATTGAGAAAGAACATTGTATACATTGCACTCTTTTCCCCTTAATAAGTTTATCCCACGTTTTCTTAGTAAGGTTTTTAATGAGGCAACACAATAACTAGTGTATAATATGTAGTAATATATATTTATGTTATATACAAATATATGTATATTTGAGGAGGAGTATTATGTACAAAAATATATATGTGGAAATAGTCGATAGAATCCCTGATTTTAGGCATTCCTATATAGTGTATATGTTTCATATCTCCCTTTACATACACATTTATTGTAAACACTCCTACAACGATACACGATGAATATATCTAGTAGTTTGATAAAATCAATATTATGAATCAAACAATAATTTAAACGTAAAATGGATTTTGCTAAACAAAGTCGTGTATAAAGTTTATTTCCAAATATTATAATTTAGAATTAACACAAAACAATATTTTATCTAGTGGCTTCCTCTTTCATTACAATCTTATAAATTGTAACCTTAATTTGTGTCCAACATTTACTCCGAGTTTGTGATGTTTGTCAAATCTTATATTCACATTTATAGGGACAAGCACACTCGACTTACTAGAACATCAGGAATGGTGGAAAGAGCTTCACTTTGTTTGAGTAAAGCAAGTTGAGTTTGCTTCTTTTTATTACAATCCCTTAGACGAGATATATGAGCTCCAAAAGAAAAAATCTCTCTCTACGTACAGAAAAAAAAAAACATTATTCATAATCTTTTTTTTTAATGGAAACATGTATGTTATCAAAACAAACCTCCATTTTCCTTTTCTAGAATATCCAATAATGCTTCATCGTTAGCATTTGCGAATCTTAAATATATGTGAGTGTTATCGTACAATTTTAATGAATGAGTATCACACTCATCCTTTCTTTTCCGGACTCTGCTTTTAGTAGTCATGGTGGGTTGTTTCGCCTGACCCATAGTGGAAAACTGTTCCCCGGATAAGAATCCATGTTTATATTTAAAGGATTGTGTCAGGGGTTCCTTCGGTTTTGCCTTACCCATACTCCGTTGTTTCACCCTTTACCTGTCTTGGGGAAGACAATACGATATCATGTTTTGGTTGTTTCACCCCCTCACCAGACGATACAGCTCCATGATTATGTGGTTTCACCCTCTCACTAGAGGCTACGACTTTATGTTTTCGTGGTTTCACCCCCTCATCAAACGATAGAAGTTCATGTTTCCGTAGTTTAACCCCCTCACCAGATGATACGACACAATGTTACCGTGGTTTCACCCCCTCACCTGACGATACGACTCCATGTTTATGTGGTTTTACTCCCTTAACAAAGGTTTTACTCCCTTAACAAACGATATGACTCCATGTTTCCGTGGTTTCATCCCCTCACCAGAGGATACGACTCCATGACTCTGTGGTTTCACCCCCTCACCTGACGATACGAATCCATGTTTTTATGGTAAGTTTTGGTGGTTTCACTACTGAATAATCAAATAATTTCTTTCATTACTATGGATATAATATCTTTGCCGAAGGCATTGAAGAAGAACTCCTCTTTCAAATGTGGCGCACCATCGAATATGTCGTCCCAAGAGGACGAACAAGCACCCCATATTTCCAGTTCACTCTCCTCACTACTGACGGGACACAACAAAACTTTACTTTCACTCTTGAAGATTTCCGTAATATTCTTCAGTTCCCCACAGCAACTTCAAGAGCAGGGGCCACACGTTTTGTTCCTACCGCTCCCATGGGTGACATGCTTCAACGTGTACAAGCTCTTGGTTATGACGGTGTTTTGACAGCATTGAAAGATGTGAAGAAGAAAAAATTTCACCCACTTTGGTACACTTTGTGCTCCATTATCAACTATTGCTTGTCTCCGTCTCGAAAAGGACAAGATGACATTACCTCTGCCACTCTCACATACTTATACGACATAGCATATGATGTTCACCTCGACTTTGCCGCTGTTGCATGGAACCATCTTCGCTTAAATGTCAACGGAAAGTTCACTGCCAACAAAAAATACATTCCATTCCTTTGTTTCATGACTGTTCTGATGCAACATTTCCTTATCACAAATGATAATATCCAGCGCTTCCCAGAATCTACACGTGTTGTTATTCCAAGCTATCGTTCCGTGTATAGTAATCCTCGGTTAGCAAGTCTTCCTTTCATGCCAATTCCCGAGTCTCTGTTACGCCAGGTGCCCATAGATGATCCTGATCTCAGGAATTATAGAGTGTATTTAGGCGGGGGTATGGAGCTCAACGCCGAGCTCCGCCTTCCCCACCCCCGAATAGGCCGCCTCGTGAGGGTCGTAGGTCTAGGAAAAGAACAGAGGGGTTAGAAGGAGAAGTGGCACCTGGCTCAAACATTCCTTCATCATCTAATATTCCATCTTCCTCATCTGCACCATCCACTGATATTCCAGAATCCTCTGAACCACCAAAGAAGAAGCACAAATCTCGCCATCATCGCTCAAAATCAAAATCCAAGTCAAAATCAAAGTCCAAAACACTTCTTCGCGATGAACCATCACCTCCTCTAGAACAATCATTTTCAATTCCATCACCTCTTACTTCATCTTCTTCTGAATCTCAACCTTCTTCATCTTCCTCTTCACAAAGAATTCGAAAATTCAAGATTAAACATTCCCGAATTCTTCCAACAATTGAAGAAACTGTTGAGGATGTTCAACACGAACATCATGATGATATTTTGGAAATTCCGGAGGTACAAGGTGGTCCTGAGGGTGTGGTTGAAAATCTAAATAGAGAGGATGTGCGGTCCGGGCTAGGTACAGGGCAAAAAGAAAACGATGGCCCTCCGATAGTTGAACCAACTAGCCGGGATGACACCCCTAGGGTCGAAGCCGAGGACTCCCCACCCTCGCATGATTCGCCTCCTCGCCGCACTAGATCCTCTCTACAGGATCCAGTTGCATTTCTGCACGGGCATCAGCCGCGTCCACTATCGATTCCTCATTCGGAGGATGTCGATATTGAAGCTGCAGAGATTCTTGCCTCTCTCCCAATTTCATTTTCTAACACAATTGAGTCTAGATCTCCTAGGACACTTGATACTGAGCACGCACATCCTATGGATGTTGCCAGAACAGATGTAGAGTCAGTGATTCCACCTTCTCAAAGATCATCTGGAAGTCCTATACATGTCTTCATCCCACGAGCAAACATGATAGGCGCTGCGGAACAAAGCTTTGAGGAAGTAAGGTTCGCCTTGCATTTTCATTGCCAAAGTCCCAGTTCAACGGGCAATCTTGGAGATCCCGGAAGTCCCACCAACCGGAACATTGTGCTATGCATTCGTGCAGAGCCAAGTAGTTCTGAAACAACCAATGTAGAGCTTTCGCTTCATAAATCATTGGGAAGCCCTGTTGGCTCACAACCTCTAGGCCGCACTGTAAACATTCCGGAGCCTATAGTTGCGCAAACGACATCTACGTCTCTCGCTCCTTCCATTTCAATTCAACCGCCACCAACCGTAGAGCTCCGTACTCAAACCGATAAAGGAAAAGCTCCTGTTTAACCTTCAACTCCTAATTCTTCCTCCAGTGACAGTCCTCCTCCAAATCGTGATGCTATTAGACTTAAAGCTAATCAAGAAGAGCGTGAAAACTTCATGGCTCTTGATGCAGCAGGACTCCTTCGCCCTAAGAAAACTCACACCCAAAACTCACTGTCGCCTTCTCACTCTTCAAACTCATCATCATCACACAATCATTCAAATCATTCTAAATCTGGATCCGCTAATGCTCCAACTCCTAGACATACTCGTTTGGAAGAAATTTATAGTGATTTATACGCCCATCTTATCTCCCTTGATGACCAAACAGATTCATATGATAAAGCGATCCTCGCAACTCTCCAGGCTCGCTACGATCATCAAAATCAACTTAATCTCTTGAAACAACAGGCTGAACAAGAGAAATTTCTTGCTGAAGCAGCACTTGAAGCAGCTCAAAAGAGAATCGCTGAACTTGAAGCCACATGCAGACAAGCTGCTGTTGTTACTCAAAGACGTGATAATCCTGATGACCAGGATCAACACGAGGGGGAGAACATAGGGGAAGATGTGGCTAACGTAAGAGCTAGTGCCGCTACTGAAGTTGCTGGTGATACAAATATTGGAGATGATGCTCAATCAAGAGATCCTCCTCAAGACAAAGAAGCAGTAGAGCACACTGAAGAAATCGATATGGACAAGACTGAAATCCGAGTTAGTGGTGCGACAGATGTTATCTTAGGCTCAGATCTTCGAGAAGATGCTCAGTCTCAAGGATTCAATCTCAATCCCACTATTATTGGAGAAGATTTTGGTGATATTGATTTTCCTGAGAATGATCAAAGAGATAATGATGTTGATATAGGAGGCAATGATGCTGATCCAAATGATGTCAATGACTCTTCAGATGATGATGATTTCCCCCAGGCTTTGATTCTTACCTGTCTGTTCCTCAACCAGATCCCGCTCTTAACCAATTAAACTTTGATAACCTAATTCATAACCTTGCAAATCCCCACCTCCTTTAACTTATCACACCTTCCAATGTTCGTATATATGATGGTGGTTTCAGAAGGAATTATGAAAAGCAGATTGATTATCTTAAACTACCAACGCATCTTTTCAAATCCTCCAAATTCCTTGAAGAAAAGGCTTATGAGATCTTTTCAAAGAAACAAGAGCTGAGAAAGATAGATGTTGATGAGATTCGAGCAAGAAGAGCGTATGATCTTGATCACCACAGGGCAAAATACTTAAAAGATCTCAGAGAAGCCAAAAGTCACAAAGCCAACAAAACATGGAAGAATCAATTCAAGTTGAAGATCATTGAAGTTGTCAGCATTCACTTCAAAGAATGGCGTGATCCAGGTTTTGCCAGACCTCCTGGTTTAATGTGGTTGATTGTGAGACGTGAAGATAATCGTCGTTACATGTTTGGGGAAGCCATATTCAACCTACTTTCTGCTGATGATCTCATCTTCCTTCATCATCATTTTGCAAGCAAACTGATTCAACCAGATCCAGAGAATCATGAAGCTTACTATGCAGTTAAAAGATACATGGACAGTCTTATCTTGAGTCAAACACAAAAAGACTTCCAACTGGCTGTTGAAAAGAAAAGGAAGAAAGTGAATCTCACCGTGCCAAATCAGAAGATAAATGGGGTTGACATCAGAAACTTCAACACTGGTTCAATTTTTGATAATCCCAGAGGGTTTGTTTTTGTAAGTGATCAGGGGCACAAGATCTTTATCAGACTCGACGAACTTCACAAATATTCAGATGGTACACTGAAGCAATGTCTACGTGTATTTGAAAGTCTCCATGAGTTCGAAGAGTCAGAAAAGGAAAAGAAAAGGGTGGAGAGGGTGATTAGAAAGATTAAGACAAGGTTGGATCACAGGGACAGAACCAGGCTAATCATCAGTGTTAGACTTCCTAAAGAACGTTTCATATACGAGAAGGCACCTGGGTCAGATACTCACCGAACAATGAGCCTGGAATGCATAATATGCCTCCTGTTAACTTCGCCGATAACATCATCGAACCTCCTAATCGACCTGAAGATCCTAAGTATCATTTTGTCCCAAAGAAGTACTGGACGGAAAAGGAGAGTGAGTACAAAAAGAGAGCCTTCAAAGATCAAACCTTCCTTCAAGACAAACCCGTATCATCGACAAAGAAAAGATATCGAAGGCAGAGAAAGAAGAAAAGAACCAGACAATGATCATTTACAAAACAACACTAAAGGGGGAGACTGTTAGCTTTAATTATTTTGTTAGTGTGTTTTGTAATAATGTAATAGTGTTGTCTCCTTTATTTAATTATGCTTAGATGGAAGGTTTGTAATGTAATTAGTCATGGACTTGTTTGTAATTAGAGAGTGGGTTTAGAGCAATATGTGTGCCTATATAAACCCCTCCTCAACCATTTGTAACAACCTTTTGCCAATCCAATTTTCCATACTTTCCTTTATCTCTCTACTTTCTCTCTCACACACTTATCCACCTTTACACAAATTAGCATAGTTTACAATAATCATCGTTATAATTTCCCTCATCAAAATTCAAAGAGTAACTAACAGCATCGTATTGAAATGTCAAAGGCTGTGATGACCCGTAGAAGTTTTTGATCTTGCTTCCTTTAACCAATTTTTTCAACAACTTCTTCCACTTCCAGCTCCTGACTACACCGCTGTCAATTATGGGTGAGTAGTCTTCATGGTCGGAGTTGGATGATGTGGATGACGAACACTCAGAGATGTTAGATAGCCGACCTTCGGTGGTGGTAGTGGTGAAGCTAAGGTTATAAGTTGTAGTAGTTGCCATTTGAAGTCTAGATTGAGTCGATAATTGAAATGAAATATATGAGTTTTTTGTATGTTGGGAAAAAATAAGAATGGTATATGCAGTTTGAATAGATTAATTGCGATTTTATAGATGGTTCATAAAGTGTTACTCCTTCCGTCCCATTAGAAGTGTCACGTTTTGAATTTTCAATGTCTAAGTTTTACAACTTTGACCTTAAATAATTTTCTTTGTGTTAGATAATACTTGATGAAAGTTATATGAATTGATTGTGTTTTAAAAGTGTTTTCAATGATATAATTTTCATCAAGTTTTATATAACACAAAAAATATATTTAAGGTCAAAGTTTAAAGATTAAGACTTTGAATATTCAAAATAGGACACTTCTAATGGGACGGAGGGAGTATTTGCTATCTTTACGACCAACTTGGACTCCTTGTCGATCGTTTGATTTATCATCACTTGTGCATCTTTAATCTTTACACATATTATGTGGGGCTAATTAATATGTTGACTAGGTAGAGATCGTCACTTTGCAATCTTTACACATCCTTAATTTGTAGGCCTCACAGATTTATAGTATGAATCATAATCATAATTATAAATAAATAAATAACAATACAACTTTAGTTGATTTGAATATAATCAAAGACAAATCTACCTTTTAAAAGGTTACCCATAACTTTGTTTTCTACTTTTCGTCCTCTTTACTATAACAATACACGTCAAATTCTTATCTTATTACATCATATATAGGAGGAGCTTTTTATAGTTGAACATTAAAGCAGAAATGTCATGTTCTCGGTTGTTAAGATGTTGGTGTTTCCCATTATCCATTTTCATATATACACCAAAAATTAAAAGTAGCAAATTAAAGCAGCACGTCATATAACGACTCTAATCCGAACTAATTACGCATCGATAGATCTACTTTAGCAAAAGCTCCAATAAGCATATACCCTTCGTCTGTAGGATCTTATTTCACTCCTATTTGTATTCCAATATATGAATCCTAATGCAAGAAAAGTTGCAAATGAAGCTACGACCCTTACTTAACCTTACGTCACTCGAGGAAAAGATAGCTTGTTTGATGAAGGAATATTTTTTTTTTTTAAGGGCTAGCCGTTACATCCAATTGGGCAGGCAGTCACTAGCGACCGATCCACGAAGTCAGGGAACCACAGGGGAGGGAAACCACACCAATTTAGCCGCTACAGAAGGCACGACGCTAAATTGGGGAAAAACCTTGATTGCTCGGATTCGAACCCTGGTCTCCCAGGGCCCAAACGTCATTGCAACACGGGGATGTCCACTGCGCTATTAAGGCAGGGACTGAAGGAATATCTTGATATGTTATATTTGAAAAACCAGCAGGCTTAATAAATTATAATAATCATTGGTGTTTTTCATCCGTCTCATTTTAAATATCTACATTCTTTTGGGTTTCGATCATTTGAATTAAGGTGTCAAATTCAGATCCAAATGCATGTAATTAAGGTGTCAAATCACAAATGTCCCATTTTAAATTACTATTTGAAAGTTTAATAGAGTTTTGTTGTTGAAATGGATAATTAATTAAATGGACACTATACGTCGCAACTTAAAACCGATAAATTCCTATATGTCACTAACTAATTTACTAATTATTAGTACTCTCTAAACTTAGGTGCACTACATTTCTTCGAGGATATGATCCAAATGCATGTAATTAAGGTGTCAAAATTAAATGTGACGTACACATCTTATTTATAAATTAAATGGTTTCATGTCAAATTCAGATCCACAATATATATGATAGTATGATTATGATGCCTTCATTTTCCTATTTGAGGTCACAAATCACAAATGGTTACAACTTACAAAATGACAAAAATAAAATAAAATAAGGGTTATATATGTAAGTAAAACATGCATGAAAAGTTGTTTTGTAAATAAGAGATGACTAGTACATTGTTGCTATTAGACGAAGATCCGTTAATTAACTGGATTGTATTATATTATATAAAGTACTAAAGTAGCTGTTGCTTGATTGTTCTCATGTTCATTAGAACAAAAATAATTGTAAATCAATAACTTTATTGCAAAATAAGATGTCATACCTTGTTTATTCCCCTAATAAAATATAAACTTCAATCTTACACACCTAGAAGTGGCTCTTGAGTATAAGGAAATTGTTATTGAAGTATATAACTATATAATATAATATGGTTATTTATGACTGGTGCCATTTCATACCGTAAACTGACGTGGATATATATTTGAATCCTAAAGAAACTTGGGCCCTGCTCAATGACTCAGGTTGCACTGGCCCAAGTCCAAAGAATATACAGTTATACACTACCAATTAAGTCAACAGTCAACACATTACCGAAGTTGACCCATTAAAAGAATACACACTACTAATTTACAAGTCGGTAGTAAGTTAAATTTACGGAATTGCAAAATAAATATAAGAGTTACACAGAGATTAAAAATAGATATATTTACGAAATTTCAATCTTCAATTGGAAAATTAACCATATTGAAGATGTACGTACTATTGATCGATGTAAATTTTCATGTTCCTGGTTCGTTTGAATTGAATATAAAACCTCCTTAATTAAATTATCAAAACAAACAATAGTTAATATTTATGTACAACGTACAACGACATATATAGCATTTCACTTGATTTTATGATCATCAACAATCTTCTAACACTTGAGAGCATCGAGATCCATACATATAATATTCATCATCATTATAATTTCC
>CM067173.1:69766083-69790390 GCA_034093135.1 Erigeron breviscapus
TTTTAAGCATTTTTAGATACATGCTAGGGGATTTTTGACTCAATAAATATTCTGAATATCTGACTTCTGACTGTTTTAGTTATGCGCAAAACTTCTCAATTTCCTCTGTTTGGCCTGTTGTCAATTAACACAAACCCAGCATGACCCATATCTAATAATTGGATAGAAACGTCCGTCTCTATCTTTTGTTATGAGTGGAATCCAAACTGTTTTTATGCTGGGATGCTGTATTGCTAATGCGTCTCTTGTAGAGACCGATAAGGCTGCTATGCTTGATGAGATTCTGGATTACGTCAAATTCTTACGACTTCAGGTCAAGGTAATAAGTTATCTAATAAGCGCATGTTTATAACTATCTAGTAACTATGTATTGATATTAATTTCAACCACATGGCTATCCCTTTGGAAAATTTTTGTTATTGTATTTAAAAATGCTCGTATTTCAATAAGACGTCGAAGATAAATTGATAAGCATTTATGTTGTATTCTACTTTCAAGCATAAATTCTGAAATCTCTGATTATGATATGGTCCAGCATCATATCTGTCAAAGTAGTTTGAGATACGAAAGCTCCTGTACATGCATCGTTTTTAATCTTGCATTAAGTTGTAGTTTTATATGCCTTTCAATCTTGCATTAGGTTGTAGTTTGTAGCTTCACTGACTGACTTAACAGGTTCTGAGCATGAGTAGGCTGGGAGGAGCTGGTGCAGTGGCGCAACCTGTATCTGATGTTCCATTGCAATCTGTGGAGGTAATAGTCATGAAATTTGTTCCCACTTTGTCCCATGAAAATTGCAACATTTGACTTCAGTCGTAGTTTAAGGAAAGGTTTAATGATCTGAAGTATCTTATGTTTTGCCGATTATTAGCTTATGGCGATATCTTTCCGATTATTAGGTATGAAACTACTTATGTCCGGCTACTTTAGCACCAAAATGATAGGATACAGTTATCTTTTATCGGTAATAATATGATTGTCAAACTCTAAACTTGCATAAAGTATACTTTTATTGCATAAAGGCCTGCAAATAGTTTGATTTTTTTGAAGTTTTTTGACACAAGTGTTCTTGATCAAGCAACCCCTCCTGCCCGAACCTATACCTGTATTGCCATCTCTAATTTTTCTTTGTTCAGGGTACGGATTACAGGGGTCCCAACAATTGCAATTAGGGTGGGTTGGTCGGAGCTAGTTATATTCAGGTAAAATATCTTTCCGTTTCTATACATTGGCAGAAATGGAAACTGCGAACTCTTGCCTTTGCAGAAATGTACGTAGTGATTTCTGATGTGTGATATTTTGGTTGCAGAGTGTGACTCCTCACCTATCTCTAGGCGGGGAAGTATTCTGGGCTGGTCAACATAGGAAATCGGGTCTTGGCTACGCTGCACGATACAGCACAGATAAAATGGTAATTTTCCTCTGTTGAATGCGTTTACTTTTAATATTTTCAGGCATAATGATATTTAAATGTAATTTTTACATGCAGGTTACCTCAGGACAAATCGCTAGTACTGGAATGGTGGCTCTTAGCTATGTTCAGAAAGTGTCCGAAAAGGCAAGCCCCTTAAACTTCTTCATATTATGGCGGCAATTGCATATAATCACGTATCTCTCTCATTTTTGCAAAGCTGCATATATAATCAAAACATGCTTTGTGAGCATTGTGCATATGCATCAGAAACCTGTGATCTTTTCTTTTATAATTTATTGATCACAGATGGACTGCAATTACTCAGCTTGCTCACTATGGGATTATCTTCGTGCCAACTGGATATACTTTTAGAGCTGACATGTTCGAAATGGAGAAGGCGAAAGGTGGAAGTCCATATGGTGTAGGTACTTATGCAGGGGATGGGTCAAGACAACCATCTGAGCTCGAGTTGCAGCAAGCTTTCCATCAGGGTAAGCACATTGCTACCGTCGCCAAGAAACTCAAGGGAAGCCCGTGATGTGCATCTAACTAACTGAAACAATGTCAAGCTAGATACAATTAGGTTACCTGTTACTAACTTGTGGTTGTATGAAACACATTGTTTTGATATATATGAAATTCGCTCTTTTGCTATTTGTGTATTTATTTGTATTATGAGATTAACTGTTATTTAATGTGTGGATATTAGTAATTTTATAAAAAATATTTTTTTTAAAAAAATTTGAACCATGACACGCAAAAAAGGTGTCATAAAATAGTGTCATAAAAGTGTGTCGTAAAAGGGTGTCATAAAAGCGTGTCATAAATTCATGACGCGCGAAATGCGTGTCATAAAGCTTTATGACGGGTCGATTTATGACACCAAAAAGCGTGTCATCTGACCCCTTTTATGACACGCAATCGGTGTCATTAAAGGCATTTTTTCTAGTAGTGGGAAGGTGATGAACAGTAACAACGAGCAACAACTTTAGATGGTAACTGGTTCGGTGCTATCAACAAAGCCGAGTAGTAGCAGCAGCTTTAGTAGTAGCAGTAGCTTTGTAGTGATGACGTTTAATGGTGGTGGTTCATGGCAAAACATGTAGCAGCAGCAGTGGTTCATGGCTGTCACTCAAAGGTGATGGCCGTGAAATAAAAACGAGCAGTAGTGGCAGTCGCTTGTGGTGGAGGTTTGCAGCGGCAGTAGCATTTCACTGGTGGTGCTGGTTTCCAAAGTAGAAGGTAACCGTGATGTTTATATATAGAAGAAAGGTGGTCGTGTTTCATGGTGGTGAAGGTTTGGGCCGGTGATGGTGATACCGAGGGTGTTGGAGCCGTGGGAGGTGGTGTTTGAATCATATCTATATGTTAGGTCGAAAATCGACCAAGTATAATTTGTTCAGAAATAGCTTGAAGTTTAGTGAAGACATTTGTACAGAATTCTGAGGTGTCTCAGAATTCCTTCACTGAAGCTTCACTTCAGTTCAGATCGAGATAAATCTGAAGCATTCATTCTGAAGTCAAAGACTGAAGTATGAAGAAGAGAATCATCTCAGAAGCGAGCAAAAGAGTGATTCTACCAGATCAAGACTGAAACATCTCAGTGTAAAGTATTTACAACACTTTACACTGATTACGAGGAAGACTTTTACTTTACACCTTTATCCGGTTAATAGATTTATCTATTAACAAAAGGTACAAAGTATAGGCTTGGAACCTAGTACTATAAGTCACATCAAGTGACTTATATACTCTTCCAAGTGCAGCATGTAAGGAATTATGGTTTAATTCCTTAAATGCTCACAACCACATTTGTATGATCTTGTCCACATCATCATGGACTTGGTCTATAAATACAAAGTCTTCTCACAACTTGCAAATAGCTTGAAACTTTAGCATTGCAACTTGTGAGATATACTCTAAGTAAACTTACGAGTATTTCCAAGTTAATTAGATCACTTGTATTTCAGGATTGTTTAGATACTTACACTTGGGTGTTTATCTTTGTTCCGCAACAATCCTTGTATTTGTTTATACATCAATAAATCAAATACATTGAAAAGAAAACAACGTGTCTCAATGCTACATACTTGATTATATTTATATATATCCTTATATAGTTTCTGCCATTTGTTCTTGCATTTTTATATCTAGTCAATTGTTTCTTGTTATCCATATCTGGATCGTAAACTGAACTTGTCCATCAAGATCAGTTGTACTTGCCAGTCGGGTTTGTTATTCATCTATATATTTGGGACTCACAATTGGTATCAGAGCCACAAGGTTGAATTTTATCAATTCATTAACCTTTGATCTGCATAGATGGCTGACTTTGAACAAGAACGACCTGACCCTAATAATGCTACCCCACCCCCTCTCATCAACAACAATATACCATCACACAATGTTCACGTACACTTTCCAAATAATCCTGTTCCCAAGTTTGATGGGAACAGTGAAAACTTTCAAACATGGAAAGCGTGCATGCTTAAATATATTGCTGGTGTTGAGAGACATTTACCAGATATCTTAAAAGAAGGACCCTTTGTCCCCATGAATGCTTCTACTGTTGTCAGAAATGCCGATGGGACTCCTAGGCAGTCATCTAAGGAGAAGGATCATTGGTCTGAGGAAGATCATAGACTTGTAGACCTGGACACCAAGTTACAAAATATGATTTTATACGCAGTTCCAGAAACCCTAATGCCCACTCTTGTTTTACTTGAAAATTCCAAATTAATGTGGGAGGAACTAATGACACAGTTTGAAGGCACGAATGAGACAATTGTCACAAGAAAAGTTGCTTTAAACAAAAGATATGAGTCTTTCTTTGCTATCCCTGGGGAGTCTTTAACTCAAACCTACATCAGATTTACAAATCTGGTAAACCAACTGAAAGCCCTGGGTGTAACCAAAGACAAAGAAATTTTGTTGGAAAAATTTTGTGACATTTTACCTTCTAAATGGGAAAATTTAATCTTGGTCTTGAGACAAGGCAAAACCTTGCACAGTCATACTCTTGCTTCCCTTTATGGAGCCTTCAGATATACTGAAGAGAACAAAGCTGAAAGAGCCTTGGCTGAGCAGGATGCCAAGAATCATGTTTCTACCAGTTCTGGTACGGTTCAGTATTCTGAACCACATAGTACTGCTCTACTATCTTCTGAGAGTGATGTTTTTGACTCGATGAAGAAGATGGTGTCTGAAATGTTAAAACTGGTGTCTCTGCTAATATCACTCATGATTGTGATGAGAATGACAATGATGATCTGGTTGCCATGCTGGCTAAAACGTTCAATCGTTTTAAGGCCAAATCAAATCGATCTGGCAAACCTTTTGCTTCCAGTGCTTCTATTGACAAGTCTAATCTTGAATGCTTTAAATGCGGCAAGAAAGGACATTTCATGAAGGAATGCAGATCTAGTCAACCTTCATCATCACAATCTGCTCCTAACCATTCTATTTTTCAGAAGTCTGATGACAGCTATAAGGCCAAATACAAGAAGTTGAAGGCACATATGGCTCTTTTGGCACAAGACAACTCAAGCAACAGTTGTATGATTGCCAAAACTGAAAAGTGGGAAGACTCTGATGAATCATCTGATGATGAGGAAGAAGTTAGGGACATGTGCTTCATGGCACAAGAAGATCAAGGTCATTTGGTCAAATCCGATGTTGAATCTGGTCGCTGGGTGGATATAGTGATGAAAAAGGTCAGTAATTTTGGCTTTGAAGAAAATGAGGAACACAAACTGGACCTTTTGGTTCTGTTAGAGGCTGACATCTCATTTGTTGAGACAGTGCGTTCAGAAAGCTTAAAAATGTTTGAAAACAATACTTCTGAACTGAACGCCAGTCAGGCCAGACTAAAAGAACTGAAAGATGTTCATTTGGCCCTAAAAAGTTATCAGTCCATGGTTGCCACTTTAGAGTTGGAAAAAGAAGAGTTAAAAACCATCCTTGAAAAAGAGCAGAAAATAATTAAGTCTTGGATGAGTGCACCAAAACCAGATGCTGCAATTAAAAATACTTTTGCAAATCAAAAAACAGCATATGAATCTGGTGATCTTCACATGGCATCTATAATCACTGATTTAGATGCACTTCCAAAGGAAATGAAACCTGAAATTATTTTTCCTAAAGTTGGCAAACAGAAAACTGTGACTGATAGGGCCCAGGAACAATCTGAGGGTAAATCTGAAACATCTCAGACAACTGTTTCAGAAAAGAAGGCTAAATCCAAAAAGCCATCCCCTCAGACTTCATCTAAGGTTCCCAAGGACCAAAAGAAGAAGAAAAATATCTCCCCCACTGAGCCTTCTACCTCAGATTCTGGTAAGGCTCAGGTGTCTAATGAAGAATCTATTTTGTTAAGGTTAGAAAGTCAATTTCAACTATTGGCTAGACAAGTGCAGAGTTGTAATGCACGTTTAAAAAATGTTGAAACCACACCTCTTCAACCTAAACAAAATGCAAAACCTTTTTCTAAGCAAATCAAGCAGAAATCTGAGAAGAAAAAGGTTGAAAAATCCATCAAACCAACTACTTTTGTGTCATCTGAGATAATGACTGAAATCCCATTTGACCCTTCTGTTCCTCATAAACCAAAGAAATCTGAGACTGCTAAGGGAGAGTCTAGTGAACCCATCCATAGATGGGTTCCCAAAAAGAACTAATCTTTGATTGTGTGCAGGGAGACCGAAAGAAGAACATATGGTTTCTGGACAGTGCTGCTGGCCGAACCATGACTGGTTATCAGACCCTGCTAGAGGAATATAGGGTGCAAGAGGGGCCCTCAATTATTTTTGGAAATGATGGTAATGGAAAAACTGAGGGATATGGTGTGGTGAATAATGGTCAAGTCAAATTCACACGTGTTGCATATGTGAACGGTTTGAAATATAACCTGATCAGTGTCAGTCAACTATGTGATGATGGCTTCAAGGTTCTATTTGATATTTCACAAGGCACCATATTCAACAGAGATGGAAAGGTGGTACTGATTGCACCAAGAAAGGGAAACATTTATGTCATTGATATGAATCCTTCTACCTCTGAACAATGTTTCTACTCAAAGGCAGATGAAGACACAAATTGGTTGTGGCACAAGAGACTATCCCATCTGAACTTCAAGAACATTAATAAGTTGTCAAGGAAACAACTTGTTGATGGGATACCCTCTATGTCTTTCAACAAAGACAAGCCATGTCCAGGTTGTGAAATGGGTAAGCAGAAAAGAGCTTCATTCAAGACAAAGCAAAGCTTTAGTATTACTGAACCTCTTCATATGCTTCACATGGACCTTTTTGGACCAGTGAATGTTCAGACCAGAGCAGGAAAGAAATACACCCTTGTTATAGTTGATGAATATTCAAGATACTGCTGGGTGATTTTCCTCAGGTCCAAAAGTGAAGCTGCTGCTGAAATCATTGCTCTCATCAAACAAATTGAGCTCAAATACAAGCGAAAAGTTTGTCAGCTCAGAAGTGACAATGGCACTGAATTCAGAAATGCCACTCTGGAGTCCTTCTGCACTGAAACTGGCATATCTCAGAACTTCTCCTCAGCACACACACCAGAGCAGAATGGTGTTGTAGAAAGAAAGAATCGTACGCTGATTGAAGCTGCTAGAAGTATGTTGAATGAATCTGGTCTTCCCAAGAATTTCTGGGCTGAAGCTGTTGCAACTGCATGCTACACTCAGAACAGATCTATCTACGTCAAAAGACACAAGAAGACCTCCTATGAAGTACTCAGAAATAGAAAGCCTAATATTGGATACTTCCATGTATTTGGGTGTCCAGTATACATTCTGAATGATTCTAGTCAGCTTGGAAAATTTGACGCAAAAGCTGATGAAGGATACTTCCTAGGATATTCATCAAATCGCAAAGCCTTTAGAGTCTTTAACAAGAGACTTGAAAAGGTTGATGAGTCAATTCATGTTACCTTTGATGAATCCAATTCTGCAATCTTTAAAAATTCCATTCCTGTAACACCCTCAGAAAGTCCAATGAGTTTTGGTGATTCTGATCCTATTGCTGAAACTGATCAGTCACCTGAACCTGCTTCTGAACATCTCCGTTCAGAACCAACAATAAAAAGGCCAAGCAACATTCCATTTTATCCTCCAGTCAGTTTCAAACTACCTTCTGAACTGACTATTGGATCAGATGTACATGCTGCTTCTCCTCTGATATCAGGCTCCACTGAGCAACCTCAATCTGAAGAATTTCATGATGCAAGTCATGATCTGCAGGAAGAAGAAGGAGCTGCAGATGTATTTTCTGAAGCTCCTCCTGAAGTTACTCAGAGAAGTTCTTGCACTGATATCATTATTCATCCTGGTCAATACACTAAGTGGACTAAAGCACATCCTATCGAGCAAATCATTGGGAATTCCACTAGTGGGGTTCAGACCAGAGCAGGAAAGAAATACACCCTTGTTATAGTTGATGAATATTCAAGATACTGCTGGGTGATTTTCCTCAGGTCCAAAAGTGAAGCTGCTGCTGAAATCATTGCTCTCATCAAACAAATTGAGCTCAAATACAAGCGAAAAGTTTGTCAGCTCAGAAGTGACAATGGCACTGAATTCAGAAATGCCACTCTGGAGTCCTTCTGCACTGAAACTGGCATATCTCAGAACTTCTCCTCAGCACACACACCAGAGCAGAATGGTGTTGTAGAAAGAAAGAATCGTACGCTGATTGAAGCTGCTAGAAGTATGTTGAATGAATCTGGTCTTCCCAAGAATTTCTGGGCTGAAGCTGTTGCAACTGCATGCTACACTCAGAACAGATCTATCTACGTCAAAAGACACAAGAAGACCTCCTATGAAGTACTCAGAAATAGAAAGCCTAATATTGGATACTTCCATGTATTTGGGTGTCCAGTATACATTCTGAATGATTCTAGTCAGCTTGGAAAATTTGACGCAAAAGCTGATGAAGGATACTTCCTAGGATATTCATCAAATCGCAAAGCCTTTAGAGTCTTTAACAAGAGACTTGAAAAGGTTGATGAGTCAATTCATGTTACCTTTGATGAATCCAATTCTGCAATCTTTAAAAATTCCATTCCTGTAACACCCTCAGAAAGTCCAATGAGTTTTGGTGATTCTGATCCTATTGCTGAAACTGATCAGTCACCTGAACCTGCTTCTGAACATCTCCGTTCAGAACCAACAATAAAAAGGCCAAGCAACATTCCATTTTATCCTCCAGTCAGTTTCAAACTACCTTCTGAACTGACTATTGGATCAGATGTACATGCTGCTTCTCCTCTGATATCAGGCTCCACTGAGCAACCTCAATCTGAAGAATTTCATGATGCAAGTCATGATCTGCAGGAAGAAGAAGGAGCTGCAGATGTATTTTCTGAAGCTCCTCCTGAAGTTACTCAGAGAAGTTCTTGCACTGATATCATTATTCATCCTGGTCAATACACTAAGTGGACTAAAGCACATCCTATCGAGCAAATCATTGGGAATTCCACTAGTGGGGTTCAGACCAGAAGAGCCACAAGCGATCAATGCTTAAACGTCAGTTTCTTATCTCTTATTGAACCCAAGAAGATTGACGAGGCTATGAAAGACCCAAGCTGGGTTGAAGCCATGCAAGATGAGCTCAACCAGTTTAAAAGAAACGATGTATGGGAACTCGTTCCTTGTCCCAGTAACCTGAAGAAGGAACCAATTGGGACAAGATGGGTCTTCAGAAACAAGATGGATGAAGATGGTCATATCATCAGAAACAAGATGGATGAAGATGGTCATATCATCAGAAACAAAGCAAGACTTGTTGCAAAAGGATATGCACAAGAAGAGGGAATAGATTTTGATGAAACTTTTGCACCAGTTGCCAGACTTGAAGCTATCAGAATATTCTTAGCTTTTGCAGCTCATCATCAATTTAAAGTCTATCAAATGGATGTCAAAAGTGCATTCCTGAATGGAGAACTAGAAGAAGTCGTTTATGTGTATCAACCACCAGGGTTCATCAATGAAGAAAAACCACATTGGGTGTACAGACTGAACAAAGCCTTATATGGTCTGAGACAAGCACCCAGAGCCTGGTATGATACTCTTACTAAACATCTTCTTAAAAATGGTTTTAAACGTGGTGCAATTGATAACACTTTGTTCATTTTACATGATAAAAGTGATATCCTTTTAGTACAAATTTATGTTGATGATATTGTGTTTGGGTCTACAAATGAGAAGATGTGTGAAATTTTTTCTAAAATCATGTCTTCTGAGTATGAAATGAGTATGATGGGTGAACTGACATATTTTCTGGGACTTCAAGTAAAACAAACTGAAGATGGTATTTTCATAAACCAAGAAAAATATGTCAGAGATTTACTAAAGAAATATCAATTTGATTCAGTCTCATCAAAAGATACTCCTATTTCTGCTCCATTAACTTTGGATTCTGATCCACATGGAAAACCAGTGGACCATACAAAATATCGTGGTATGGTTGGTTCACTGATGTATTTAACTGCAAGTAGACCAGACATAATGTTTGCAACATGCCTTTGTGCTAGATTTCAGTCTGATCCCAGAGAGGCACATGCAAATGCTGTTAAAAGGATCTTCAGATACCTTAAAGGTGTCCCCAGACTGGGTCTTTGGTATCCCAAAGGCTCTAGTCTAGATCTAATGGGTTATTCAGATTCTGATCATGCAGGTTGCAAGATAGACAGGAAAAGTACCACTGGTGGGTGTCATTTCCTTGGTGGCAAATTAGTAAGCTGGACTAGTAAGAAGCAGACTGCAGTATCACTATCAACTGCAGAAGCTGAGTACATTTCTGCAGCAAGTTGTTGTGCTCAGATTCTATGGATGAAAAACCAGCTGACTGATTATGGTGTTACTTACACAAAGACTCCAATCTTTTGTGATAACACTAGTGCCATTGCCATATCTCACAATCCTGTGATGCACTCGAAAACCAAGCACATCGACCTCAGGTATCATTTCATTCGTGATCATATTCTGAAAGGAGATATTGAATTGCACTTTATTCCCACTGATAAGCAACTCGCTGACATCTTCACAAAACCTTTAGATGTCAAAACCTTTAAACATCTAGTCAGTGAGTTGGGTATGCTAAATCCTTAGACTGGTAATCTTGTTATGAACGCCTCAGTGACACTGATCTGGTTCACCAGTCTGAGCGATCCATGTAATTTTTGCTCGCCTAGCTATCGAACGCCTTTGTGATACTATCTTGGCACTTATTAATTCATGGATCATCACTTCAGGGGGAATGTTAAATATTTTTCAAACTTTAAAATAAACCTTCATTTTTGAGAGGGGACTTTTTGCTCAGAAAAATGTATTTAACTGAAGCACTTCAGAAAATCAAAAATATTTCAGTTGAATTTTATTGACTGAGATGGTTCAGATCTCTTTGGAACTGACCATGCTCAGAACTTGTCTTGTCATCACTGAAATACAACAACCTTTCAAGATATTTTCTTTTTGATACTTGGTCAATTGTGTGTACACGTGACCTACTGCATACTATGTTTTTAACTTACGTTGGTCATGCTTATGTGTCACACAAGTTGCGCCGTAAAAGAAAAAGAAATGAGTACTTTTTCTGAAAAAATGTTGCAAGGTGGGGTCACTCAAACGGCTTTGCATTTAATGCTGATTTGACCCCAGAAATCATTTTAGGATCTCAAACCCAATCAAAACCATTTTCGAATATAAAATATTTTATGAGTCTTGGGCTTTGAAATTCAAAAATTATTTTTAATTGTTTTTAGTTGGAAAATCACGTTGTATTCCATCTTAAATTCACAATTCCTTCTCATTCTTTCATTTACTTCGTTTTTCATTTACTTCCCAATCATCAATCTCTCTCATATTTACTCTCAAAATTCCTTAACTCTTCATATTCCTTTCACTTTCATTTTTCAAATCTTAAAATGTCTAAATCATCATCTTCTTCTTCACACAAATCACTCATAAATTTTGAATATACTCCATCGAGTGATGTGAAAACATCTGCCACATGGCCAAAGAACTTCACACCTTCTCAAATCCGATTCAACATGAGCAACTTTTTGGCTCAATTAAATGTGAAGTCCGAAACCTTAATGGGAGGTTCTAGTCGCCACTGGTCATGGTGATATGGAGGATGCTGATGGTAATTTGAAGACCTCTGGACACATTTTCATGTCTGGTTTTGGCATTTGCTGGAGGTTCTTCTGGACCCAGATTGTGGAGAGTCTTGGTGGCAACCATGGAGGGTTGGACCAACTTTCATTACCCCAAGTTGAGATGGGGTATTACATTTGGAATGGGATGCAAGCAGATTTCGCTGAGATTCTCTTTGCTCAGTTGATTACAAAGTTAAAAGGAAAGAGAAGTCTGCATATTGCTTTCCCAAGATTTTTAAGCTTGTGTTTTATGGATATCCTTGGAGAAGCTTATAATCAAGCTGGACCTGAAGCTTCTGTACCTGAATATGGCAGAGATTTCTCAAAGGCAACCATTACTGAAGATGAGCCTGAACTCTCCTCTGCTATGCTTCAGGTATTTACTAAAACTGTTTCAGCCACACTAGCTGGTCCAGAAAGGTCACTAAGTGGGCCACAAAAGAATGTGGGACCCGTTAGTGTACCTACGTTTGTACAAATCGTTGAATCTGGTGACGATGTTGAACCAGAATCTGGTGAGGGTACTAGTGACCCAAACCAGGGCATATCTGACCAGATCGTAAAAGTGAATGCTTTCTGGGATGACGATGAGCTACCTCAGGAGAATCTTGATTCTCTTGCTGACTTTGAGTTTGACGAGGAACTATTGGAGGCGAATCTATCTGATTCTGAGCCAGCCCCCATCCTCGCAAACGCCCCTCCTCCTCCCCCAGAAATCCAACCACAACAAGAAAATGAGCCTTATGTTCCACCACCACCATCTCACCAAAATCCAATCTTTCCACCAGGTACCACTCCCGCATATGTAACCGATCCATCTTTCACTCCATCACTTCAATTTCTACACCCCCAAATTCACAACATACCACCACCAATCAACTATGATGCCCCTTCAGAGAAGGACTTGGATTCTGAGACAGAATCTGAGAGTCCAACGGACATTCAAATGAACAAGGTACTTCAAGGGCTTGGAAGTTTACCATTTGTGGCTTCTGCTTCTACACAACCCCCACCTCCTTTGAATATAGAAGCACAGTTAGAGAAAACACAAACCGAAGTCCAAGGCCTTATTCTAAGGGTGGAGGACTTAACCAAATCTCTAACTGCCAACACTAGTTCCTTGGCTGATATGAAAGGTGCTCAGATGTTCCTTGGAACTGAGTTGACCAAAGTTGCTGGTAATGAAGGACTAGTGGTTGGGAAGCTAAATGAGCTGGTGATGACTTGCAACAAGGTGAGCTCTGCAATCAGAGAAGCCTTCAGGTTGACAAAGAGAGATGTGCAAGCTTCAGTGGTTGCGAACTTGACATCTAGTGTTGAGTTGTTGAAGCAAGAGTTTATGGTAGTTGGAAATGAAGTTCGTGAGTTGGTTCAGAAGCCAAGTGTTAATGAGAAAGAACTTGGGACTTCTATCAGTGCTGGTATTGTGAAAGATCTGAAGTCTGAGCTATCTCAGAATCTAGCTGCTCAGATTTCAGATTCTGTCTGTCAGAAAGTTGGTGAAGAGGTTAGAATGATGATTGCTGAACTGACCAAAGACACAAATGACAAGGTGGAAAAGGCTGTAAATGAAGTAAAGATACAGTTTCCAAGCTTGAAGGTTCAGTTCAGAATCAGTCAAAACAGTTAGAAGAAATTCTAACTCTTCTAAAGAAAGAAGTTGTTACTGCTCCTCCTCCCCCTGCTTCTTTTACTGAAGAAGATAGAAAGATGTTGAAGGACTTGAAAGATCAAGAAGCACTGAACCTTAGGTCCTCATTCAGACTAAAGGCTCAGTTTGCTACAATGGCAAAAGGTATTTGTGAGTGCCTAGAACAACAAAGTTGGGAACCACTGAAGGCAATTAAATCTACTATTGATCTTTATGCTAGATTGCCTTCAGAGATTCCCAAAGGGGGAAGTGGTGTGCCTATTGGTTTGCTTGCTAGTACTCAAGAGATAATCGAAGCAACCAAGAAGCAAACTGAGGTACCTTCTGGTAGTGCCTCAGTTCAGGGGGAACAACTTCAGAAAAAGGATAAGGGAAAAGGCAAGGTTCAAGAAGAAGAACCAAAGATAAGTGCTAAGGGTTCTGGAATGGTTGTTGGTGAAAATATAGACGAGCAAGGTTATCCCTTACATAATCTTGAAGCTGATAGTAAGAAGTTGGAAACATTGCAAAAGCAGGTTTCTAACCAATTCATTATGTGGAGGGAGAACAAAGAAAGAGAAAGGGAACAACATCTAAAGATGGGAACCCTTGATCACATAGATGCTGCAGCTCTTGGGTTATCATTGGAAAGATATCAGAAAATCAAAAATGACCCAAGAGTGCAAAAGGCTATAGTTGACATGCTGGAATATGAGTGTGGGATGAACTACTCTCCTCTGGAACAAAAGTTGGAAAGTCTGACCTTTAAGTTGTCCATTGAAGACTTAAAGAAAAATAGAGAAAAAGAAATGGCGATAAAAAGGAAGGAAATTTTGGCCGAAGTTCAGAATGTTGAGAAAGAGTTGCTCAGACCAACCTCTAAACCCAAAGTGACTGGACCTAGATCATCAAGAAAGAGTGTTCGTGATGCTGATCTTTCTACCTTCAAACCAATGTCTGATGATGCTGTTGAAATTCAAAGAAAACATGAAAGGGATCAATATGAGCATTATATGAAGCATCGATCTCATCCAGCCAAGATAGTTGATATGGAAGTAACAAAAGCTGATGGATTGAAGCTTTTTGACTTGGTTGTTAAAAGAGAAGGAAGGGCAGCTGAAGAATACCATCAGGTTTCAGTGCACGAGTTTGGGATTTCTGAGCACAGGGAGATGATCCAGGTTCTGAAAGGAAAACCAATATCTGCCTTGACTGGTGCATGGTTAGCAAGAATACAACAAAAGATGCAAGCCAAGGTGGAAATTGAAAGCAGATTGTTTGGCAAAAAGGATCATTCTCCACTGAGGCACCTTCTGGTTCAAGGCCTGCCAAGAAGTAGTTTTCTTTTCAGATTATCATGTACTTGTAAAATATTTACATTTGTAACTATCATTTCAGTTTGTATATATATGTTGCATTTTGTAATCAATAAGTAGATGATAGGTTTAAGTTAGAAAACCACAAAGTAAAATTCTGAGACATCAATGATCTATAAGATGTACTTAAGAAAATTTTTACAACTTAAACAAAAACTTGCATTTCAGACTTACAAACATGTATAGATAGAAGTCTGAGATGCATGCACTATTTCAGAACAAATAGGGGGAATTTGTTAGGTCGAAAATCGACCAAGTATAATTTGTTCAGAAATAGCTTGAAGTTTAGTGAAGACATTTGTACAGAATTCTGAGGTGTCTCAGAATTCCTTCACTGAAGCTTCACTTCAGTTCAGATCGAGATAAATCTGAAGCATTCATTCTGAAGTCAAAGACTGAAGTATGAAGAAGAGAATCATCTCAGAAGCGAGCAAAAGAGTGATTCTACCAGATCAAGACTGAAGCATCTCAGTGTAAAGTATTTACAACACTTTACACTGATTACGAGGAAGACTTTTACTTTACACCTTTATCCGGTTAATAGATTTATCTATTAACAAAAGGTACAAAGTATAGGCTTGGAACCTAGTACTATAAGTCACATCAAGTGACTTATATACTCTTCCAAGTGCAGCATGTAAGGAATTATGGTTTAATTCCTTAAATGCTCACAACCACATTTGTACGATCTTGTCCACATCATCATGGACTTGGTCTATAAATACAAAGTCTTCTCACAACTTGCAAATAGCTTGAAACTTTAGCATTGCAACTTGTGAGATATACTCTAAGTAAACTTACGAGTATTTCCAAGTTAATTAGATCACTTGTATTTCAGGATTGTTTAGATACTTACACTTGGGTGTTTATCTTTGTTCCGCAACAATCCTTGTATTTGTTTATACATCAATAAATCAAATACATTGAAAAGAAAACAACGTGTCTCAATGCTACATACTTGATTATATTTATATATATCCTTATATAGTTTCTGCCATTTGTTCTTGCATTTTTATATCTAGTCAATTGTTTCTTGTTATCCATATCTGGATCGTAAACTGAACTTGTCCATCAAGATCAGTTGTACTTGCCAGTCGGGTTTGTTATTCATCTATATATTTGGGACTCACACTATATCTAATGCATGTATATATATATATATATGTATCTCTTTGTGTGTGTGTGCCGAGAGCTAGAAGGAGGGGTTAAAGGTGGTGATGGCTCGGCAGTGATCAAGAAAAAGAGGAAGAAATGAACCGTTATATATATATATATAAATATATATATATAATATATATATATATATAATATATATATATATATATTATATATATATATATAATATATATATATATTATATATATATATATATATATTATATATATATATTATATATATATATTATATATATATATTATATATATATATTATATATATATATATATTATATATAGTGTGTTTACATATATATATATTTGTGGTTAGTGATTATAAAGGAAAAGAGAGATGGTGATATTTCTATCAATTTAGTATTACGAGAATTTTACCCGCGCGTTGCCGCGGAAAACGATAATTATCATATTTAACACTGTATATGGTTGCTTCGTTACGGACCAGGGTAAAAAGTGTAATTGTTTTAGACTTTCAGTTGCTTGTCTAATTACAAGGGCAAAAGATAGTGTAATTTTTCTCTTTTAAAAGGGTTTTGTAGTTACTTGTCTAAATACCGGGGCAAAAACTATAAGTATTTTTCTCTTTTAAAAGAGTTTTTGTAGAAATGGGGGAAAAATAGAGCAAAAAAAAAGAAAAAAAAATAGTGTAATTGTTTTAGACTTTCAGTTGCTTGTCTAATTACCAGGGCAAAAGATAGTGTAATTTTTCTCTTTTTAAAAGGTTTTGTAGTTACTTGTCTAATTACCGGGGCAAAAAATATAATTATTTTTCTCTTTTAAAAGTGTTTTTGTAACTCGGGCGTTGCTCCAGGAGTATAAAGTATAATAACTTATTTCCAAACTATCTTAGATTAAAAGTAGATAATGGTAAAAAAAAAAAAAAAAAGAAATTTTGAAAGTTTGGTGACTTGGTCTTACACGTGTTGCATCCGTTCTTATCATTATATGATGTTTGTTTGATTTGCTATTGGAAATGGAGTTTTACAGTTGATGGAGTTGTATTTTATGTTTTTAAAGTTGTACCAATTTTATGCGTAAGAGAGTTGTACCAAGTATGCTTAAAGAACTTGTAAAATCCATATTGGTTTTTAGTATATACGAGCTTATTTTAACCCGCGCGTTGCCGCGAAATACGTTTTGAACACCACAAAATTTTGAATAGGTCACTAACAAACATAGAATTTGATATCTCATAAAAATATGATGTTTCATTTAGCCACATGACTAAAATTATACAAAGAGAAATAAACCATTGAACCATATTTTACGCACAGACAAAGCCCAAACATAAAGATTCTATTTATTACTTACTGAATCGATCCATATATTAACACATAAAATAGGGTGGAACATAAAGGTCACTAAACATTGTATCTCCCCCAATCCGAATATGATCAGATTCTAATGGAAGGAATGAATGGATGATACATGAATCACATACATGGTTAAGTTGCTTGATACCCTTGCATCTATGAAACATGAGGTCTTGGAGCTCATTTCTCAGCCATTCCAACGCTAATTTTGTGACGTATCATCTCACAGGCAAAATTCAACCATAAATCACATTTAGGTAGTCTCGTCAACCAAAAATCAACATGAGACTCATTAGAAGAAAAAAAAAACACATAAGAATCGTAATACAAAGGTTAGACAGTGAATACGGAATTATTCGGACTTTCAAAAACACAATTCGTCTTATATAATCGGAAAGCAAATTTCTTACACATTAGTATACATACACAATTGGTCTTTCTAATCATTTACATTCCTAAAATGCACATAATCATGTAATCTACATCCTGTATTACCAAAGCATCCTAATCTATCATAGTGATTTTGTATCCACCTTAATCTTGTCTAGCAATGTTTTACAGTAATATTTTAATAGAAAAACAAACTAAAAACAAAAGCAAGCAGCAACTGAATCTATTGTGTTCGTTGCTAATCTCAAAATTGTCGTAGTAGCAAAGCTCAATCAAACAATGTCATTTATATCATGTGCTAGTCCAACAGGACATATATAGTCTTGAATTCAGGTGACCAGATAAAGGCCAATTGCAATACTAATCCAACTATACATATAACAAATAAGGTAGCATTACATCAAAATTATCAAATTTCACTAAGACATTAATACAAACACTTGGTGTGCAACATAAATGTAAAGTGAAATCTTGAAAGATATAATAATAATAGTAGATAATAACAACAATAATAATATAATATAATAATATAATATAATAATATAATATAATAATATAATATAATAATATAATATAATAATATAATATAATAATATAATATAATAATATAATATAATAATATAATATAATAATATAATATAATAATATAATATAATAATATAATATAATAATATAATATAATAATATAATATAATAATATAATATAATAATATAATATAATAATATAATATAATAATATAATATAATATAATAATATAATATAATAATATAATATAATAATATAATATAATAATATAATATAATAATATAATATAATAATATAATATAATAATATAATATAATAATATAATATAATAATATAATATAATAATATAATATAATATAATAATATAATATAATAATATAATATAATAATATAATATAATAATATAATATAATAATATAATATAATAATATAATATAATAATATAATATAATAATATAATATAATAATATAATATAATAATATAATATAATATAATAATATAATATAATAATATAATATAATAAATAATATAATAATATAATATAATAATATAATATAATAATATAATATAATAATATAATATAATAATATAATATAATATAATAATATAATATAATAATATAATATAATAATATAATATAATAATATAATATAATAATATAATATAATAATATAATATAATAATATAATATAATAATATAATATAATAATATAATATAATAATATAATATAATAATATAATATAATAATATAATATAATAATATAATATAATAATATAATATAATAATATAATATAATAATATAATATAATAATATAATATAATAATATAATATAATAATATAATATAATAATATAATATAATAATATAATATAATAATATAATATAATAATATAATATAATAATATAATATAATAATATAATATAATAATATAATATAATAATATAATATAATAATATAATATAATAATATAATATAATAATATAATATAATAATATAATATAATAATATAATATAATAATATAATATAATAATATAATATAATAATATAATATAATAATATAATATAATAATATAATATAATAATATAATATAATAATATAATATAATATAATAATATAATATAATAATATAATATAATATAATAATATAATATAATAATATAATATAATAATATAATATAATAATATAATATAATAATATAATATAATAATATAATATAATAATATAATATAATAATATAATATAATAATATAATATAATAATATAATATAATAATATAATATAATAATATAATATAATAATATAATATAATAATATAATATAATAATATAATATAATAATATAATATAATAATATAATATAATAATATAATATAATATATATAGTGTATGTTTAAGGAAGGTGATAGGAGAATAAACAAAAAGGAAGGCAAAGTGGAGTGGGGGAGGCCGAAGGAATTGACTAGTGGGATTGGTGTTTGATTGGGTTCAACATATTCAAAAAAGAAATAAGTGTGGAGTAGGAGAAGAACAATAAAGAAAATATGATTGTGAAGTGTGTGTGGGGTGGGTGGCCGAATCGAAAAGGAAAAGCAGAAGAAGAATTATGTCAAAAATCACGGACTGAATTCGTATAATTATTTAATTGATAGTCATTGTTTGCTAAATGTTTAATCCGTGATTTAATCTAAATAATTGCCGTTATATTGTCAAACTTTAAATGTGATCTTATTAATGCTTTAGACATAATACCTTATGATTAAGACACAATAATTAACTCCATCAATTATAAAATTATTTTAAACGGAAGATCGACTTTGATTACCGGTCAAGTTCAATAAAATGAACTAAAAATTCGGGATGTTACATTAAAAAAACTTACACTTGAAAACAAAAGTCATTTCTTTTACAATATTTGATGTTTTCATGTAGGAAAAAAAACCATTTTTTACTATGTTATAGAATTTATTGACATTTATGGTTTCGGTGTTGACTGATAAGAAGTATACAGCTTTTGACATGAGCTTGTTGGTGATCAAAAGAAAGAAGATAATAAGAGGAAGTAAAAAATAATCCAAGACAAAAAAGATGTTTAAGTGGCAAAATATAGAGAAGACAAAAGTTTGCACAAAGCCAAGAAATTCAGAAGTTTAAGGGGCAAAACATAAATAAAAAAAGAAAAAAAAACAAAGTTTGTGGCAAAGCTAAAAAAGTTAGAAGTTTTAGGGCAAAATGTTAAAAATTCCAAGTTTGTTGTCGAACAATAAAAGCTAAAAGTTTTGTGTTAAAAACAATAAAAACAAAAACATTACTATTGAAAAACCTAAAAAGTTAAATATGGTGGTAAAAGTCAAGAAAGTAAAGTATGGTGGTATAAGTAAAAAAGTTCAAAAATGTACTGTAGTTTAGCCTACTTTAAATGTTATATACCAGAAAGTTTCGGTGCCGCCGGTGTTTGAAGCATGTTGTGGTACTTACCCGCAAGTTTTTAGCTGTAAGAAAGTTGGTTAATGGTGAAATGTGTGTTTAATTGCAAAAAATATATATATAAAAAAACAATAATCGGAAAACAAATAAATCAAAAAGTTCTAAAAAAATGTAAAGAATTTGTAAAGTAAAAAATGTTAGAAAGCAAAAAAAATAAAAATTCAACAAAGTAAACTAAACTAATACACCAAGTCATCAAATGTAAAAGGTCAGGGTTATATATGTAAAATTTAAAGGGTTGAAAATATAAAATCTAAAACAGCTACAAAAAAAAACCTAAAAAGCGGTGGTGGGGGGACTCGAACCCACGCCCCTTACACCAAAGGTGGAGTCCAAGTCCAGCTGATCTAAGTCAGGTTTTTGTCTATTATTTCATTTACCAAGTATATATGTCTAATATATGTTTGTACTGAAAAAGAAAAAAAAGCTACTGTTCATTAGCGTTAGCGTTGGCATTAATGATATTATATATATATATATATAATACAATATATCTTGTCTTGATATGTTATATTTTGGAAACCAAGTTCTTTTTTGAACAGTTAGTCGTTATTCGACATCGAATAACTCACCGTATAATGGTGAAGCCCTGCACGTAATCTAGACTACGATATGTAGACCATAAACCGTTACAGGTGATTCAGGGAAAAAAACTCACAGACTTGTCACTCTTAAGAGTCGAACCCAAGACCTGTGGGAAAAACCAGGGATGCATCAAGATGAAACCAAGTTAATTTAATACGAAGTATATGATAATCAATAGCGTCTGACTTATGAAACAATCACAAATCGAGAATAACAAGCTTGAGTGTGTTTTTTGTTGGTGTGTTAATGGCGGTTTTTAGTGTGTGTTAATTGAAAGAGCATTGAGTGTTAAGTTGATTGGAATTAATAAATAGTGAAAAAGGTTGTAAAATACAAGGAGTTACAAACAACATACATATAAAAAATATAAATTGGCACTACAATGACAATCTAACAACTTAAAACACCCGTCTTAGTTTAAATTTTTACATTTTCATTTTGGGTTGTCATTTGAAAGAAAATATACTCAATATGTCTCATTTAATATTTACTATTCTCTAAAGTTTAATATACGTTTGAAATGGATATTAATTATTTTTTCTAATGGCGTATTAGTTGATTAATGGTTCGAATCCTTACAATGACATTTAAACGGACAGTATGCTAGTGGTTGGAACCCGAATGCACCCATGGATACCAAGAGTGCAATAACACTTCCGCACAGAACCGAAGAGGTAAATGCCCGAAACTATGAGGAATTGAGATTTGATCGCTAGTTTTCAAGCCAACATCCCCTCCTCGTATTCAAATGGACACTAGCTACGTCACAACTTAATCATGTGCACAGTTAACGTACTCACGCATGACTTAATAAAAATCGGCAGGTAAACGCCTATACAGTATGTGGATAACCTTATTATTTAGAGCAATTGATCGAGAAGGAGATTTATTTTTCACCATTAAGTACTACGGAGTAATTAGAGGCAAGGGTGTAGTCGACAAGTTTGTTTGGCTAGTATTGGCTCTTTGGCAACACTATAGCATGTGTATTGGCAAGCATTGACAAGGTGAATTGGCAAGTTGGATCAGCTATATTTGGCCGATTGGCAAACATTGACAAGCATTGACAAGTTTATTTAAAGTACAAGATTCTTTTTTTTTTGTTTTTTCTTGATTTGTCTTTTTTGTGACAAGGATTGGCAAAACAAAAATGGCACTACACCACTCATTTTGGCAAGCAATTGGCAAGAATCGGCTACATATTAATTGGCAAGTCCATGTGGCGCCTCCTTATTGGACGAAAACTTGTCAATTTACCAATGTTTAGCTTTACACCATTGCCTCTTACTAGCTAGTTAACCTACTCTTACTGTAAATTAATTTCGCAGAAAACAACAAAATCTCTTTTAGCCTATAAACATGTGAATTTTAAATATGAGTAATTAATCGATCTTTATTAAATAACCTTAACATTTCGAGTTTCCAACGTCCAAATGTAAGTAGTCAAGGAACCCAAAATCTGATGTACATATCGATGGGTCTTATTTATTTATGAATTTAATTATGTCATATTGTCATGTCAGATTTAGATTCACAATATGATGCCTTTCGCACGTACTTTATATGTAATATATTATGCATTAAATCGAAAACAAGGTAATAGGTATGGTAGTTTTGATTTTCGAATGCCATGAGATGTTATATCAAGCAAAATTCAAGAACATGACTCTTCGATCAATTCAACAAATTATATATTGCAAAGTAAAATGTAAAAACATTATATCTCATTAGTCATTAACAAGTATTTTAATAACATACAATTTTAGTAAATTAAAAGCCTTACATATCCATTTTAATGTTGATATACTTCAAATTCTAATTAATTAAATCGTTCAAGCAAATAAAAGCTCACCTAGATTATAAACATAAACTAACTACACTATACAAGATGACACTTTAATCGAGATTTTATCATGAACATTCGCCTAAAACTTGAGAGCATCGAGATCCATACATATAATATTCGTCACTATGATGATTAATTCCTTCATCGAAATTGAGAGAGTAACTAACGGCGTCATATTGGAATGACAAAGCAGGCTTCGATAATCCAAAAATACTTTTCTTGCTTTCTTTCGCTAACTTCTTTATCATCTTCCTCCACTTTCGGCTCCTTCCTAGTGTACCATTGTAATTTTTTCGTTGGTAGTCTTCTTGATCGGAGGCGGATGATGATGAGGATAATGAAGATTCAGAAAAGTTAGATGAACGTCCTTCAATGATGTTGAGATCACTTGTACTAATTGCCATTTCTTTCAAATTAAGTAAAAAGAGATATACGAACTCAAAAGTGTAGGATGGATAAATTGTATGGAAGTTTAAATTGATGAAGTGCATATATTTATAGATGGATCACAAAGGGGTCATTTCGTAAAATTACACTTTGGAGGACGTCTACTTTTGCAACATGGGGCAAACTAAAGTGGTGGTTCGATCAATCGTCAGATTGCAATCTTTACACGTACATATTGTGGAATCGTGGGTCTTATTTTACAATATTATTTTGACTAGAAATTGGCATTTTTTGCAATTATACGTTTAATTTATAGACATTCAAATTAAACTTTATGTTAAGTTCATGCAATTTTGTCTTTGAATGATATGATTTCAAAGTTTAAAATTAATATTAATAAATAAAATATTAATAAATATCATCGTTGTGGTGACACCGTTTTCCCTACTATAATTGTGTCGATAACATGAACATAATTTGAAAGAGCTAGAACTCTTTGAAAGATACGTCCATGAAATTTCTGGTGTCATACTGTCATTTATATATGATCACTCATTCACTTGTAGATAACATTAACGTCCTTTTACAAGAAAAAGAGGGGAAAAAGTAGAAAAAAAAAAAAAGGACAGGTGAAATCATTTATGTCAGCGTGTTTCCCATTCATCCATATATATACAGTGATACACTAAAAGTTTCAAGGGAAAACTACCCTTTTAAATGTACGTCATTTTCATCATATATGAAAAAAGATTGTTGGATACATGTCATAAGTCTTATCCTAATTGGTTGCTTTAATTACCAAAAGTCGAAAATAGCTAGATTTTTTATTCTTTTTGGTTACGATCTAGGATCTTCGTGAATTACCATGTCGATCGGGTGGGGTATGCAAGGTAGCTTTCATCTATTTAAACTCAAAAAAGTTCATGAACGTTCGGGGTGTATTTAAAGTAGTGTGATCGAGTCGATTACATTATTGTGATCAAGTCAATCAGTGTATATGAT
>CM067173.1:69791390-69906390 GCA_034093135.1 Erigeron breviscapus
AAATCCTATATTGACTACACGTGTTAGTCATGTCGTTTCACTACATTTCTGAAAATAGCCCTTTATTACTACCTTGTTCAGGACAGTTAGAACTATATCAAGAAAATGCAATCCACACATGCATAACCTGCTTGTATCTCAAGTCTAAGGATAAATAAAGTAACCATTTCACGAATTTCACTTAATGACGCCGATCCATAAAATGAAAATTCGTTAAGTGCGGTAAGTCCGATATTCATCTCTTGAATATCATGTGAGTTTGGCAGACCATCTCAAATATTCCCTTAAATATTTCAACCAATCTCTCACATTTGTCTTAGTTTAACTATATTCCCATATAGTTAATCGACAATGGACGTTTAGAATATTTTAAAAATATTCATGGATTTAAACATGCAAATATAGGACACAATCATTATAAAATGAAAAAATTCATACCAAGTATAATAATTCATTTATTGAAATAATAATTGTTTAACATCCCATTATCCAAATAACAATCACAGATTTACATGATATAACTAGCTAATTTAAGACCTATGCCCTCGGCATGCTTATTGAGCTTTCCTTTTGACAAAGCCTTTGTAAAAGGATCTGCTAAGCAGCAGGTTTTCTTTTGAACAGGCCCCCGAACATGAATAACAGGTTGCTTTTCTTTGTTGCAAGGTATGTAATTCTGTGCTAAGTCTTATACTGAAATAGCGGTCATCATAGCGATCAAGGATCCATATTTGATAATTAATACTTTATACTCCTTAATAGAAAGTCTAACCTTAAAAGTGTCAATATTTGAAACATTAGTTTAATGCTAGTGTTTCTTTTGACTTTGGGCTAATTTTTTTTAATATTATTTAATTTCAAAAAAACGCTTTAACACAGCTCTTTTGGACCGTTATAGCACCGGATTAACTATATGAACTTGTGCGAATACTTTAATTGAAAATTACTTCCACGTAAATAGAAATAAAAGGACAATCTCTGATAATAATCTTTAAAAAATTCTTTTCTGCTCATAAAAGAGTTTCTATCATTTTTATCTGCACAAACTATATGTTTTTTTGGATATACTTGTATTGTACATACAATTTATAATTACTGTAGTGAATTTCAATGGATAGGTAATATATATATATATATATATATATATATGTGTGTGTGTGTGTGTGTGTGTGTTTAAAGGCAAAACCATAATAGTTTTTTTTTTTTGCTGCTAGTCCTATACGTATAAATTCTACATTAGTGGGCCGCTATGGAGATTTATTAAAAAAGCATGGTGTATCCGTAAATATTGTCAACTTCTTTGTATTGGACCTATCTAAGATAACGGGCCGCCTGGGCTTGCAATTAGAGTTTGGTGATTTCAAGTATGGGAGGAAGGAGCTTGGTATCTTCATTGTTCATGCCAATAATGATGGAAACAGCCACATACTAGACGTTAAAGATCCATATTCTGTTTTTGATGTCATATCCAATTCTATACTAAAAAAGGATCTCCTTTACCTTGAGGAGAAACATCAGAAAGATGCCGAAGAGAATGTTGATGCTAAACAACAGTTGGAACTGTCTCACAAGGAGAGTGTTAATGTTGAAGTGCCCGGAATCCAAAGTTTTAAAAAGTTGGAGCAATGCCACAATAAGAATAAAAGCACTGCCCAAGAGAATGTTGATGTTATACAACAGCTGGAACTGTCTCACAAGGAGAGTGTCGATGTTAAATCCCCCGGAATCCAAAGTTTTAAAAAGTTGGACCAATGAGAAGAATAAAAGCACTGCAAATGATGAAACTGTTCAACCACATGGAATCAAAACAGTACCCAACAAAAAAGACTCCCTTTCACTGAGAAGAGAGTTCAGCACAATCCAAACGCTTGGAGTCTCAAGCCAACATACTCCCTTGTGACAAATATGAAGCTTGGAGAGAATGAATAGGTGAAGTTGGAAGCCGCTTGATGCATGTCTGTTGCATAATTGTTTCCGTGTTCCTGCTTGTTGAATTGTTTGTTTATTTGCAAAACAAAACCATCGATGTGTTATCGTCATGAATCTGTTAACTTGCCGCAAGTGTTTGAATGACTTATTTATGCATTACATTATATGTCCTCCACAAGTGTTTGAATGACTTATTTATGCATTACGTTACATGTCCTCGCAAGTCCCTGGGGCTGATAGGTGTTACTTTGGGTATTAATTCGAATCCAATATTGCTTCATCAAAATATTGCTATAAAATTTTCATTTAAAAAGGATTAAAATTTTATAAACCTCTTTGTGTGTTGAGTATCAGCTAAAATTGTATTTTCAATTTTGTATGTTCTTTTTTTTATTCTAGCTTACTATGTTATCTCGGTTTGTTAATAGGCAATTGTCATCATTCACCCTTTACTTAACTGGTACGGCGTATATTTTGCAAAGTCCACTTAGTTTTGAATATGGAGAAAATGATTTATTTTTTTTAGTTACCTGCACTTTTTTAATACATATATCTAGGGCTGTAAACGAACTGAATAGTTCACGAACAGTTCATGAACCGTTTGGCGGGAAGTTCGTTCGTGCTCGTTCGTTTAGTTAGATGAACGAACATGAACAAAGCTCTCGTTCGTTCATTTACGTTCATGTACATTCGTTATATTTATTTACATACATAAATATACATAATCATCTATACAAAAAAAAATAGTCTAAATATAAATATTTTTTTTATATAACATATACTCCCTCCATCCCATATTAAGTGTCCAAGTTTGACATTTTGAGTCTTTTTCTTTCAACTTTGACCGTAAATATTTTTGTTTATGTTATAGAACACTTGATATAACATATATGAATTGATTGGGTTTTAAATGTATTTTTCATTGATATAACTTCCATCAACTAATATATAACACAAACAAAGATATTTACGGGCAAAGTCGGAAGAAAAAGACTTGACCAGTCAAAATAGGACAATTAATATGGGACGGAGGGAGTATATTATTAATACCTAATTATTTAAGAAAAATTTTAAATAAAAATACTTAATTTATACATATTTCGTTCGTTTGTGTTCATTCATTAGTGTTCGTTCATTTGTGTTCGTGAACACAACATTATGTTCGTTTATCCGTTCGTGAACCGTTCGTTAAGTTAAATGAACGAACATGAACAAGGTCCCGTTCGTGTTCGTTCGGTTCGTTTACAGCCCTACATACATCCATATTGTATTGTATTGTAATATCATTAATGATTTTATATATATATATTTAATTTAATATCCATGATCAGTAACCATGATCATTAACAATATATATTTGTGTTTAGCAATTGACAAAAATAAGTAGGTTTTGGTTGGACTGGTCATGGGTTTTTGTTTTTATTTGGCTGGTCGTGGTTTCGACTCCCAGCTTAAGGTTTTTTATGTTACTAATATTTTATTTTACTAATACTCATGTTATACACGTGTATTCTTATGGTAATCAAAATCTCAATACAGGGGATGAATGCCATCTGTTGTTTCAAACAACTATCTTCACCTCTCTCCACTCAAAACTATTGTCCATGTTCTTCTTGATTTTGGATTGGTTCAAATTACAAGTTTCATCTCTGGGTAATATTTTCTCATTGTATAGTTTTAACTCTGGATGCAAGAAAAGTCCATGATCCTAACCACCATGTCCTATTATTTATAGTTTTTCCTCTTCTTCACAATAAGCGTTTTCTTTTTTTGGTGTATTTGATATCAATAATAATTGTAACAGTTTGCTACTTTGCTTGCTTTCATCATTAGTTTTTCGCTTTGCTTTCTTTAAATATTGTTGGTATATTTACTATGATGATGCATTGGTTCAATTCCATTTTTCTTCTACAGCTTCTCTATCTGCTAGGAAGACGTTTTCAATAGTTCGTGTGTAAAGTAATTACTTAATCTCTTGAAGTTATATTTTCTTAAACATTGTTGGTATATTAACTGTGATGACGGATTAACTTTACTTTTTGTTACAGCTTCTCCATTTATGAAGAGTTTGATGCTCTCAAATTGGAACTCAAATCCATATACAGTGCTGCACTCAAAACCAACATGGTAATCACATTTTCATTAATTCATGAGTTCATTATAAGTTTACCAGCACACACTCATATTCAGAGGATAAACAGTTAGTATACTGGTTTGTCAACTTGATATCGCTACTACAGGTATGTACACCATTGGTTAATTCCTCTCTTTTGGGATAATTAGCTTATTGCATCTTCAGGCTTTATCTGGATCCGGATAGAGATTGTCAAAATTCTGTTTATGTAGGTAACTGCTGATGATATATTCTGGCCTATAAAATACGTTTTTGACAGTTTAAAGAAGTAACTTCAGCCCTGAAATGAACTTATATCTACTTTGAAGTATACCTTACAAAAGAGTTTGCGTTACTATTTATTCATAAACTCGGTCAAAAAAGTGCTCTTGCCGCTACTCCCGTAATAATCAGATTAATAATTGTATTATGAACATTAATGATGTCACATCTTGAACCAGGTCTGAAAATGAATAATACAGCAGCAACAGCAAATATTGGTAGCTGTTCAGACAATCAACTTCAGTTGACAAATATGCAGATGTCCAAAGCAATACATCCAAAAGAGAAAGCCAAAAGTTAAAACCAATGCAGGTAAACAAAGAAGAAAGATCTGAGCTCATCTTTTCGCCAAAAGTTTAACATCTTTTGTAACCAAAAACAAACATTACTTTTGATAGTCAACCCATATTAGTATATTACCATCATATGATTACTTCTCCAGCTGCTCATCAGAAGTAATGGGTCCTGCGATTGGAAAGAAGTCAAATTAAACCAAATTAAAACCAGAATCAAGACGATAATAATATCTGGAATGGCATGGTAATGGATAACGAGGGTTGTATACATATTTTGTATAAACCCTTTGTGTCTACAAAGAAATTAGATTAGTGTATACATAACATTGCGATTGGAAAGAAGTCAAATTAAACCAAATTAAAACCAGAATCAAGACGATAATAATATCTGGAATGGCATGGTAATGGATAACGAGGGTTGTATACATATTTTGTATAAACCCTTTGTGTCTACAAAGAAATTAGATTAGTGTATACATAACATTAATATATCCACGGGCTCTTTAACCCTCGTAAAAACTAAAGATACAAACATTAAAAACTAAGGATAAGAATCTGACCTTTAATGACATGGTAGTTTATTACATCGTTAAACTTCCCTCTATCCTCTTCTTTAGTTTGTTTGATAAGTCTTTCCACATAACTGTATGTTCCGATCAACAGTTTCGGAAACCATACAGAAAGTTGAAGTTCAAATGCCTTATCACTTTCAAGACAATCTATTTCTTTCACGATCTTCCTTATTTCCATGTAGTAGCAAAAAACGTTCCTCGCAAATTTTAGCAGGTGACGTGGATTCCAACCGTTGTACACATTATCTTTATCAACATCTTTACCATTGTCTACATCATCTTTAGCATCATCTTTAGAATCACCTTTAGCATCATCTTTAGAATCACCTTTAGAATGATCTTTAGAATCATCTTTAGAAACGCCTGTAGGTTTCCACTTGTCCATGTACTCCATAAGTTTTGGAGGAACCACTTCCCTCCAACTTTCTTCTTTAAAAAATTCTCTTCTGTTTTTCTTGAGACTCATATCGCGATCACAATACATGCCAGCTAAAACCTGGGCGATTACACATATATAACTTATGCGATTGTCTTGAATGAAAAGCCATGGATGATACATGACCTCTTGAAGTGTCACGCTGGGGCTGCATAGCATCAAATAAATTGCATTACGATGAGACCACCAAACTTGTGCAATCCTAGCATATATGTTTGTTATTACACATATTTTAATTTATTTTTTTCAGTTTTCTTAGTTGATTAGATTATGGCCTGCTAACCGGTTTCAAGATTTTGTTCTATGATATATATTTGTTATGAGCCATACCTTTGCAACTTCAATGCAATATCCTGTGCTTCAACAGCCCAAGCATACATGGAGTATGCACTGAATACTTTGTCATCATAAGCATTCTCCGTCGGAGGGTGATTTCGTTTACTAAGGCTAGAAATGATCAACTTGGCCAACGCACGCAAGTCTTTACCTATTATGAATGAAAAAACTGAAAAGATATATATAAATGTATACAAACTGATAGACCTTCTACAAACTGATAGACCTTCTACACCAGCACACCTTAGAAATCTATTCAACTGAGTTACATGTTATGTATTTACATCACGTAAGACCTATTTAAATCTCTACTAAGTAGTATGTCGAACGGCTTCTATCATGCATGAAGGAAGGGTACTGATTATTTCTACCCAAAGACGAACATTGGACTACCGATGTAGGTTTTGGTCTCAACTCAACATGGTGTGGTATTGCTGGACGGATACCAAGCAAAAAATGAATCCCGAAGATGTTTTGAACTGGTGTGACAAGCTGAGTATCCCGACTAGGTCTCGGCTGAGATTGGAAGCAATTATCTTTATATGGTGGTGGTATGTGTGGAAGTCTAGAAACAATAATCTTCATAATAAGCTTCATGAGAGCAGCTGGGAGATCTTTAATGCAATCGTATCTATGGGTTTTAATTGGATTCATTTTCGTGATAGGAAAGATAAGTTGACGTGGGATGAATGGATTGTGCGTCCTTTTCTTCTTGGTTAGTTGATTTGCTTATTAATATTTCTGGTCGTAGTTGGTTGCTGCTTATCCTCATTAGCTCTACCATTGGTTTCCCTTTATTTATTTTTGTAATTTTTTTGGTAGTTAGCTTAGCTATTATGGGATGTTGCCTCGAAACTTGTTTGGGATTGCATCAAAAACATCTATGAAGTGAAAACCGGTGGCTCGGCCTTCGTAGATGAGGTTTTTTCTTGTGTCTCGTTATTGTAATTGGCACAAGTTTTTTCAACCTTTTTGCGATCTTAGCAGTTAAAGTTTTCGAGAAGGGTCTAGATGTGTAATTTGTGTATTCTAGATTGTATTTTTTTTGTTTGTTGTACCTTGGCCTCTAGCATCTTGCTAGATGGTCTTACTTTATGATTAATAATAATCTCTGCCGTTCTAAAAAAAAAATGGTGGAGGATAGATGGTTGTCAGGATTCAAGAGCTAAAAGAGACAAACATAGAGAAACATTTAAGGCCAAGAGCTAAATGAGAGATTTAAGTGTGGATATCAGGCATGGTCAATTGAGTCCACACGAACAGAGAACAGTTGACACCGTAATCGAAGCAAGGTAAGTGTCCGCAACTATTGTCAAGTAAAAGCTTTTACACTAATCTAAGCGTTTTATAGGTATATGCAAAAGAAGGATATTCTTTTTCACAGGAAGGTTCCACTATCTTTGCTAGTTGATTTGGATCTATAATTGTTCCTTTCTTATTTGGTTACTAGTGAAAGTCCTTGTGATCGATCGATTCGCGATTCCAACGACTATGTAAGTGCGGAATCCAAACATAATCGTTATTGAGGCAATTGAATGAAACAAACACATATATAAACACGAATTCAATAAGAACAGGAGATATAAATCTGATTCCTTTATCATTAGTCGAATGATTACAATGAATAAATCCGTTTACAATACATCTACGATGATTACGGATTACAATCAACGAGACGACTCTTGATAATCGAATAATATGGGCGGCATCTCGAGGTATAGATCTCTACCTCGAGAACCTAGTGAATGAAATCTGTTGCAACTAAAATCATCAATCAAAAACCGAAACCTAAGATCTCTATTTATAGGCTAGAAATGGGCTGGGCTTCAAACTCGTGGGCTTCCAAACACGTGCTACAGTAACACGTGTTTAGTCAAACTCGTGGTACTGTTCACACGAGTTTGTCCAAACTCGTGGTACTGTTCACACGAGTTTGTCCAAACTCGTGGTACTGTTCACACGAGTTTGTCCAGTAATCTGGATAATCTCTATAAAGTAACAGCCCTTTAATTGAGATGCATTGGACACAAATTGTGCACCAGAACGTGCACTTACAACTAGCTTCAGATTCATAGATATTTGGGGTGAGCTTCCGCGAGTTGTAGGTGGATGATAGCTTGAAGGTGATAATGGCCAGGAATATTGGCATAGTTTGAAATGCTAATTTTATACTTAATTTGGCATTATATCTTTTGCTGGCCCTACAGATTTGTTACAAGAAATTTATATGGTTGCAAATAAAAGCTTGTCAAACTGCTCGAAAAAAAAAGCTTGTCAAAGAGGTAACAATCCTAAACTTTATGTTTTTGTTTTCTGCTTTGGCTATTAAATCTTTAGACGACCTTAACCATTTTTTAATAATTCTCAAACAGTTGAAAATATTACAAAGTAAAACATGTGTCTCTGCTGATACATAATAGATATATGCTAAACAGAACCAAACAGTTGGATACATTAAACTGTATTATTTTGTTTGTCGAATAAGACCGAGGTCCGTTGCGTAAAAAGTTATTAATAGTTCTGGCTATTGTATCAAAATCCAAATATTTCTACATTGATGAAGAATATGAATACGGGTTTTAAGTAATGGGCGGGTTTTGTTGCTGTAAAGTAGTAGTGGGTAGCGATTTGTTGCTGCAAAGAAGAAATTAGCTGCTGCTGCGGCTAAAAAGGAACTGCTGAAATATCTAAGCCGGCTGCAAACGCAAAGGGGAAAGCTTCTGTGAAGGCTGCTAAGCCAGGTGCCAAGGGGAAGACGGCTGTGAACTTGTGGAGGCACCAGCAACTAAATGAACTCTCTAAGACGATTCTAGGTAAACTCAGCCAATATTTCATTACATATACGTTATGCTGAATTATCAACTTATGATTACGACTCGATGCGTGGAGCAAGGTCACTATATAGAGTGCTGTTTAACTTTTAGCTTGAAGAGTGCAAGTTCGAGTTTTTAGATAACTGGACAGAATTTGCTATGTTGGAATTTATGGGGTTATTGGCATATAGCTTAAAGAGTGCATGTTTACGTTTTTAATGTCATGATATGGCTAAAATGGGGAATACTAATTCGAAAGGGTATTAATAATTTGAAGCGTATGTGGTCATTGGCATATAGATCAAGTTGGCATATATGGTTTGTGATGATTTTGTTTAAATATAGTGCAAATGGTAGTTCTGGTATGGTTAAGTAATGGAATATTATGTCATTGGTTAATTTTGGATGTAAAAACGTGGGTGGAATATTGGTGCATCATTGTTTTTGGCAAGAACAAACGATGATTAAGTATGGTTTTTGAGGGAAGTGGAATGTGACTGTTTTAGTAATAGTCAAAAGTATACACGTTTGACTTATTTAGGTCAATGGACATTTTGGGTTACTAAAGTTTTCTTTTTGAAGTATGGTGAATGGGATATGGTAAAAGTGTGGTTGGTTTGGGTTGGGAAGGAACCTTAGTGGTGTCAGACTGTTAGTAGTCTGGTCCTATGTTTTAAGAAAAAATTGGATGGTCTTATTATTAGAAAATATGTGTTTATTGTTGTGCTGACCTTTAAAAGTCAAAGACTTATAAAATAGTTTTAGCCTGAACTTGGAGATTAGATGGATATCGGTTTGCAGATTTGAAAATTTGTTATTTATGGATGTTATAAAAGTTGGCAGTTTTGGACTTAATTTGGGTAATTGTAGAAAGTTGGTATATAGTATTTGCTATAGGCAGAATGCTTGAAATGAGATTGATTAAACACGAGCAATGGAGTTTGGATATGTTGTTTGTGGGCTTATGAGAAATAAGACGGCGTTGGATTGCTTAAACCAGTGGGCCGTTAACGAGACAAATTTTGTATTTTACATGTACGTGTGGTGTTATAAAGTTATTTATTTGATGGTGTATTATACATGTGTCCATATACAAAACCATTTAGTTAACTATGTAAAAATTTCCTATATGTAGCCTGTGTTTGACAAGGGATTTACATCTGTTGTTATAAAAACATAAAAAGTTTGTTTTATAACAATATTATATATATAAAAGAGGTAAAGACATAGAAAGGAAGTTAAGATGAATACTTGCCTAAACCCTGCCTTGTGAATATTTCTGCCTTTGAAAGTCCACCGAGAAGTACAGTCTCACCTTCCAAGAAGATGTTGTGTGGTTTCAAGTTGTTGTGGCAAAATCCTAAATCATGGAGAAGCATAAGAGCCTTTACTATGCCCCTGCGGTTACAAAAAAACAAAGATTGGTCAGCTTTAGAAGCTCTGGGTCACATTTTGCAATAGAAAAACACTATAAGTTGAAATACCTGAAATAATTGATCAACTCAGTTGGCATGACTTCTGGAGTATGTATATTACTCTGCAAGTGTGTATCCAATGTGTTGGTAAAGTGATCAAACACGAGATAGCATACATCATCTTTTATTAGTGCCCCCTTTGGACGGTGGAAAGTTTTAAGAGTGTTTGTACTCCAGATTTGTAAGCAGACGGGTGAAAAGGTTTCCGCTGCTTCTAAGCGCTTCACGACAACATCCACACCTCCACAAACTGCTTTGAATACTCTAGGCTTGTCTAAAGGAATCTTTATATCCAACTTAGCAGAAACCAACTCGTCAAACCAGACATCACTGCAAATGTCGGTATCACATTCCACTCCGAGCATAGTGGAAACATGTTCAAAGGAAAGCTTGTCAAAAGAGGGGAATACCTCCAACGACGAGTACTCTTCATCGAAGTAGCAGCTTGCTTCAAACCTAGAGAACTTAAGATGCCAATTAGTTGTAAGAACAGTGAAATCTCTTCGGGTGATTCGATAAAAAGGACCCGCTTCGATCTCATCATCATCATCATCGATAGGTTTCCCAAATCTGTCTACATTGACTGTTTGTTGCACTGATTTCACTTTAGCCCCGATGCCAAAGTATGCCCAGACATAGTGTTGAAATTTTTCATCAGAGTTCCACAGTTCTGATGGTATAATCTTCTGAGTAGAATTAGTGTGATGGTACAGGACTATCTCTTCATCATCTATCTTAGCATCAACAAAATCGGACGCCTCATCAACATGTTGACGGAAGCTGTACATAGATTCCCATTTCCGACGATACGAGCATACAAGCTTGCCCTTGTCAACAATATACAGCTTTCCGGTCGGAGATACGATCATGGCTAAGTCGTCCATGGGGTGGAATTGGGAGAGATGATTTAGGGATAATGAAAAGCTGCGGGTGAGTTGGAAATTGGGATAGATGAGTTAGGGATCTGTAGAATTATCGATTGAAAATTGAGTTAGGGATAATTTCGCAATTTTTCGTTTTTGATTTGATTGATTCTGGTAGTTTAGGGTTTTGATCGGAAGTGTGAGAGTAGTTTTCTGTTTTGGGATTTTGTGATAACACGGTCCTTGTATATTTTATAACTAGTAATAATACCGGGCGCGATGCACTCATCATTGTTTATATTTATATTTTATATCTATAATAAATATATATATATTAATTAGTTGATGCATGAAGTTAAAATATTCATAAACGATAACTGTATTAATTTTTATATTAATAGATTTCAAATACTTAAATCTAAAGTTACTATAAACATAACTGTAATTTGATTATCACGTAACAAAATTAAAATCGTATGTTGATCCAATAAATGTGTCAATATCAATTTTTTTTGACTGTTTTAGGGTAAAGAAAAATATTTGAATTTTTCTCTATCATAAAATCCTCAAGAAGCGAAGTGGCACCCTCCAAAAGCTTATCGTAAAATTCTGGGAATAGTTTCTTTTCTAACAATTGTTTGGATTCGTTTATTATGTGAACAATAACATAACCTAGTATAAGCAATGATAAATATGTAAACATCAACAATACAATTATAAAAGATATATAAAACAAACCGCTTGATCAATAAGATAATCTCAATTGTTTGGGGCCAACAATTGATTGGAAAAAGAAGGTGTTTCCCACATTCAAATTTGCGCAAACAAATAGGAGAATCAATTGTTACGAGAGTAATATCATTTACCAACATGTCGGTAATAGCTACGGTATATTTGGTATCATTATGTCTAAATAGTTTTACCAAAAATTATATATAAAAACAAACACGAAGATATTAGATTAAACTTTAAGAAAAGAAAGAATATAATTGCTAGAATATTTTCACACTAAACACATCATACATATAATACAAACATATCAAAGTATAATACAAACGTAACTTTATTATCTAATGAGCAATCAAACACATAAAAGTATGAAAATTAGAATTAATCAAATTATTACAATACCTTGAATTAAACTGCCGATCTCGAATAAAATTTTCAATAAAAAATTCAGTTATATCTATACATGTGCATATACATGAATTAACAAACAAATAAATAAATATGTGTATATATAAGATTGTAGCCGGCTCACATTTAGTTAATATGAAAAGTTGTATTATAATTAGGGAAATTAAGGATATACTATAAATAATAATATTTTTAATATATTAATTCAATAGGTTTTTTTATATAAAAAAATATGATTAAAAGGACACATGTCGCTTTAATACAGTGCCATATGTCAATCAATGAGAGCTTTAATCCTGTTTTAGTTTATTGGTAGATATAATAATTTTTTTTTACCTTTTCCTACTTTGTTGCTTTTAATTAGTCTTGTATTTTACCTTGCTTTTCTAATAAGGGCTAATTGTTTGGAAAATATTTCAACTTTACACTTTTGTTTTTATGGGGTTCCAGTAAAAAAAATTTCTATTCAAAGGAATAAAATTGGGTAAAACATCTTTAGTAGGACTGTGACTTGTTTCTGCTGACGTGGACTCAATCTAGCCGGTTGTAACTTTTCTTTTACATCTAATCTTCCGAATACTTTGCCGTGTGGATTTCCTTTTCCTGTTTATTTATTTATCATCCATATATTTAATCGATTAAAAGCCAATTACAACATATATTTAATCAATCAGAATTTTCAAGACACAATCAAAAAGAGAAAAACGGTCTATACATCTATCGATTACATCACTTCAAATGCACAACAAAGGAATGAGCAACCCTAATCAATCTTTCACAAATCATGAACGGAGGTGCTACATCACCTCCATTTTCTCGTTCCTCCTTTCCGACAGCCACCACCGGTGCCGCCATCAATGGCATCACTACCCCTGGATTTCAGATCTGATTCGAGTGAATAGAAGCAATTAATAGAAGCATTGGCTTTGAACTGTGTAAATATTCCAGTGGCCAACCGACGAGAAAATTGTAGCGGTGGCAAATGATTCCGATGATTTGAAGAAACCTTACGGCGGTGGTAAAGGATTCCGGCGAACAAGAAATTTGATGGGTCACTTCTCAAACAATCGTAGTCAGGTGGTAGAATGGTGGTTATGGCCCATGTGGTGGCTTGAAATAGGGTTTCTTTTAGTAATTTGTGTGACTTTTATTTTCAAAGAAAGGCTGAATGACAAGAATGGATATATTCATACTAGTCAAAATGCATCTTACTTTTCTTTCTTTAAATTGACACACGCTCGTATTGGATTTGGATAATTTGGTATTGGATTTGGATCTTGACTGTAACTCTGTAATTGATGTAGTTGATATTTGGGTACCGAATTGTTTCCGAAGCCAAGTCTCTATATATATATATAAAAAGCTATCTAAAAGCGCTCAGATGACAGTCTCTGAGCGTGCCACGTCAGCGTTATCCTACGTATCGTTACCATATCGTTCTAACCGACACATCAGCAGTAAATAGTTGGAGGAATTTGTTGTTGGAGGAATTTTGAGTTTGTCTTGATTCATGTTGGCGGTGGTCAAAAGTGATGTAGTTGATGAGATGACATGGCAATAATCTTTTGTTTTATTCAATTTAAAATTAAATAGAAATTAAAAAATGACTTGCTACTTGTACGGAGCCCCACAAAAGATATTTTATCCGGTTTAATTCCCTCGAATAGAAGTTTTTTTGTTGAAGCCCCACAAAAACAAAAGTAAGTATTTTCCAAGCAATTAGCCCTTATAATAATTGGGGTGGCTGGTTTACAAAAAATATGCTTTAACTTAAGGGTACGTTTGTTAAGTGGGAATAAGACCTGGAATGGAAAGCCCAATTGCATTCCAATTAAAAAAAAAATGTTTGTTTACAGTTTGGTAAAAGAATAGCCCATTCCTCCTATAAACCGATTCCCTCAACCTCCAGCTTTCTCATTCATCCCACTACCCCCCATTTTTTCTCCATTCCGTGAGTGAATAGGATGTTTAAATACCAATTTACCCCCAATATTCCTGAATTCAAGCTAACCAACAATAGCATGATATGTCCATATATTTCTCATTAGAAGAACACTGAAGCATAACTTTTCACCAACTCAAACTCACAAAAAGTGAAAACCAGTTCAAGGTATATTTTTTTCTTATGTCATTCGTATTTCTTTGATTATTGTAATGTAAACTAGTTATATAATAGCTTGTTGTAAAGCAATGGTACCAATTTTTTCTATCATTCACATTGCAATATTTTGTTTATTAGGTGTTTGATAAAATGTCACAATGAAATTTTTGTTCTTTTTTGAAGATGAAATAGTATCAATCCTATAATTTTTCTTTATCGATTATTAGACGGCTAAATAGATTCTGTGTCAAATTGATACTCTTATTACAAATTATTAGAAGATTAAAAGTTAGTATCAAACTTTACTATTAGAGTTTATTATTAGACGGCTAAACAGATAATGTGTACATCAATTATCAACGCCAGTGGACGCCTCATCTACCACCAACAGTCACCCCACTACCACATCGTCGCCGTCACCAACAAGTTGCTTATTTATTATGGCATGTGAATCAAATGTTGGGATATGTTATCACCTCCATTTTTAAATTTTTTTCAGAGATTTGGGAATATTGCTCGTGTATTTCAAGTAATGTCAATTGCAATTGATGCTTTGGATGAAGGGAAGTGGATGCTTCTTATATGACAAAACTTGCCAAACTTGCCACTGCCGAGATCATTTCGTCCAAGGTTCTGTCTACCTTAGCAAAATTTTCAAAATGAACCTCTTTTTGATGTGTTATGTTCTTAGCTAGTTTTTTTCTCTCCCAAATATAGATTTATTCTTGAACATACAATGTAGGAAATAAAAGCGGGTTGGCAAAGGGCCGCTTCTTCTCTACTTGTTGCTATCGGCTCTCATTTACCAGACCTAGTAGGTTTATATTCTTGCATCTGAATATCTGATTGAATTTGGGGAAACCTTTTACTTGGCACCTAATTTACACTGGTGATTGGCTGTGTTGGATCTTACATAGATTATGTGATGTACTCTCAATCAATACCCAAAAAACACACTTTTAGGGAAGAGCTGACTTGACCATGCAACAGGTTTTGTAATTTAAGGCCGGTATGGGAATTTTGATTTCAAATTGTGACTTAATGTGTTTTCATTCCTTGAAATGAGACCCTATGAAAAAAAAATTAATATCGTTTTAGGGTTTTAAGCACAAGATCAACTAGGATTCATGTTTATGACTGTTTTGCTGTGAACAAATATAACTAGAAAACCAACATTTTGAGTTAGTGATCTAGATTACACTTTGTCTTGGAGTACCTTAATCAATATAGTGATTAAATGGATGACGTTTTGGATGATGTCTAATTATACAACTCTAATCAGTAAACTTTAGATGTACAATTTTAACATCTGACTGAAACCTGTATTCCAAACTACTGAAAGAATAGATGACAATATTATCTATTGAATGCAGCATCTCCTTTGGTATGGTGGAAAGCATTCCAGAGCAATAATTTCTGGTCCCATATCCTGCTGTAAACAGACTAAAAAGTTAAATAAACATATTAATGTTGTTGGTATTTTTAAAAGAAAGAACACAAGCATCTTAAAGACCAAACTTTGAAGGATTATTCACACTTAAATGTGACAGTCTTTAAAAGCTTAGATGATTTGTATCGATAGACTGACCTGAATATATGTATGTATAAAGCTTAGATGATTTGTATCGATAAACTGACCTGAGTAATCTAAACTGTTTAGGAGACTACTGATGGTACTCTTAAGCTGGCATTTCTCCAATGCCTACAAAGCAGTCAACTTTATAAGAATTTTGGGGCAAGTTTTACAATTGGAGAGATCAACTTTGGATAAGTTGAACTCAAAAGTAAAATTCTGTTCCATTACTTGGTGAATAAGTTGATTTTGGATATGTTTTAACTCTAACACGTCAGTCATCAAATGAGTAACCAGAATCTGGCTTAAAATGATACGCGACAATGAGTTGAAAGTAGCCCGAAGTGTACTTTTAAACTCTAATGCACAAATTAGCCCAAATTGGTTTTTATTAATGCATAAAACCTCCTAAGAAAACATAAATATGATTTTAGTAATTACATTTGACACGCTCAAAGTGATTTCGGACTTTTGAATTCTCAGGACTTCCTTCGAATTAAAATCAGTAACAAAAATTTTAATTCTAGAATTTGGACGATAAGTGTTTAAGGTCAGACCAACATGTTTCAGGCCACCTCTACTTTGCAGTGATGATTGCTTAAAGAACTGATGTTACAAGACTAATAACTTAAGCTATAATCAAAATGAGGAATACTTCTTTTTAGATATGATATAGATTAATCAAAACTTTATATGTTTTATTTTTCTTACCTTCCATATTTCATCATCCGAGTGAAGTCCTAGAGGATCCAAGTTTGTTCGTATACTACCCTTAAAAAGGGTCGGCTCTTGGGGAATGACACTTAATTTCATCCTCAGGTACTTCAGGCCTATGGAACAAATGTCCACACCGTCTACATGAATCTTTCCGCTAACAGGTTCAACCAAACGAAAAAGTGCAGCTATAAGCGTAGTTTTCCCACTTCCCGTCCTTCCGACAATCCCTACACGGGTGCCTTCTTTAAATGCGCATGTAATTCCTTTGAGACTAGTGGAGCATTTGGACGATACCTAATCTAAAAGATACAGCCAAAATCATATATTAACACAATATGGGGGTTGAAAACATGGGCATTTGTCAGTGCCAGTGCGTATGAAAGTGAAATGTGCATATATTGTTTGATGCACGGGTGGAATTTGATACGTCCTTCCGACAATCCCTACACGGGTGGAATGTGCATATATTGTTTGATTCTTTCCACTGAAATGATGTAATTGGATAGACTACAATACCATCGTGTCAAGAACACATGGGCATTTGTCAGTGCCAGTGCGTATGAAAGTGAAAGCCCAACTAACCTTGCAAACGTATCAAATTCTTTTGATAAGTATATTTACATTTGACACTTATGACAAACTTTTAATAAGAAATAGAAACATGCATACCGGGAGGAATATAACCCTTTGGAAGTGAAACCAGGAAAAAAGCAGCGGTAAATAGTGTCAAGTTTTGAAGCGCTTCTGCTCTCAAAACCAACCACTCCAATGTCGCATTTGTAAAAATGAAAGCACGTGCATCAATATCTACTAGTTTTAAGTAATTTTTGAAGAACCTGTCCTCCTTTTTAAATGCTCTGATTTTAGCCACTCCAAGAGAGGTTTCGGATGCATAATTTACCACAGGTGCTTTTGTGGTCCCATTGATTCTAATAAGTTCCCTCGCAGATGGTTGATAATATCCCTGCATGCACCAAAAGGATTATTAATCTAAATAATGTTTTGTTTCCTTTTGGTGTGGAAAAAACATGGAGCTAAAAATTCACCTGGAAATATTTTGTGCTATTATAGCAAAGATGCCTACGATAAGAACTTCACATGTTACTGATGCCATAACAGCGATTGTAGTGAGTAATTCAGAACCGGAAGTCACCACAAAAGTAAACGAGAAGGCTATGTCAAAATCCAATACACTTAAATCTGTTGAAGCCTGCAGGATTAGTTTAACTACTTTAATTATAAGCATCTCTTTGTTTCTGATTAGTACATGTGACAACTTCTACCAATATACTTATAATGATGCAATCTAGGTAATGCTCTATATACGTCGGTTCAAATCAACATAATTACCAAGGTTATTGCTAAGTTTATTGCAAAAAAGGGTAAATTCAAACTCATAAACCGTTTCATTTACAGGTTTAGATAACGACTGTAATATCTTAGTTTTGAGATCATAATTACCGCATTAACTATTTGAAGAAAAAAAAATACAAAACAAGATGGACAAAAAAAGTGTTATCATGTCAACCCAACCCCACCTAGTCAATATAACCCATTTTGACTTGTTACCCAACCAACCGATTTGCCAGGTCTTTTTCTGGCCACGCTCAGAAGAACTTACACGTGTTAGAATCCTCCCAACTGGTGTAGAGTCGAAGAACATCATAGGTGCACCAAAAATCGACTCGGTGAACTTTGAGAAGAAGGCTTTAGAGGCTTTTAATCACAAAAGGGTAGTGGAAAAAGATCTCATAAAAACAAAAACTGCACTTGTGGTTGAAATTAATGCGTCAACACCAATTAACATGACACTGGAAATATCAGGAATTTTAACTGCAAAAGCTAGCCAATAACTAGCTGCAGCCTGAAGAGCAGAAAACCAATCTGAGTCAGCAGGCTTGAGCAGAAGAACCATTCACCTTGTGAGATAAAAACGTAATCAAAAAAAGGCTTCCACCCAAAATCACCAATAGGCTTCTCTTCTTCTTCAGTCAACTGTATAGATGTCTTCGATATCTCCTCATTGATTTCATTTCTGTGGTTCAAACAATCTGTTACTTTTTTGCTACTGTTATTGTTGTCAGAAGATGAAGACTCCAAATCAGATATCACATTTTGGTGAGGATTCACAAGCTGCTCAAAAGCTGTACCGGGTGTCATCAGATCCTTGTACCTTCCTGATTGAGTAATTTGACCATCTTCCATCACCTATAGTCAATTACAGAAAAATGTAAGACATCAACCAAAGTATTCTAGAGTCGCATGAGTAATAGGTTAAAAATGTGTGACGGGCCCTTTTATTACCATCTCTCATTACCAGAATATTGTCAACCTCTGAAAGAAACTCCACTTGATGTGTGACGAGAACGACCGTCTTGTCCCCTAAAGCGGTCATAACACAATCCTGAAATTCAGAAACTTCATATGTAATGGCCAAAAAAGAAACCAAATGCTATACAACTGAAATGAGAGAATCAAACATTAAAGAGAGTTGCTGCTGTATGTGCATCAACAGCACTAAAAGGGTCATCAAGAAGATATATGTCGGCATCATTGTAGACTGCTCTTGCAAGTTGAATCTTCTGCTTCTGACCACCACTCATATTAAGTACCCTTTGACCTATTTCTGTTAGATCACCGTAGCTAAAATCATTGAGATCCTTGTCCAAAGCACACGACTATATGGCATTCTCATATTTAATTGCGTCCATTGGCTTCCCGTAGAGTATGTTATCACGAATTGTCCCACTTTGAATCCAGGAAGTTTGACTAATATAAGCAACTGATCCAGAAATATTCACCTGAATGCAAGAAATATCAATTAGCTTTACTAATCATATTGCGCAAAATAGAAGTTAAAAAGTTGTTTCTGGACTCACAGTTCCTGAGGTTCTGGTTTTTTCTCCGAGTATAGCATACAATAGTGATGATTTTCCAGCACCAACTGGCCCACAAACAACAACTTTTTGTCCTTTAATATCTTCTATGTTTATGCCTTTGAGCGACGGAAGAGGTGATTAAGGATGCCAACTGAAGTTGCCATCTTGTATCCTGATACAGCTACTAGAATGTATTAGTTCTTGATTTTCCAACATCCCGTCATTTTTTAGTTCATTCTCTACCAGAAATGAATTGATCCTATCAAAGGAGACTTTAGTCTGGATTAAAATTGAAAGAGCCTGTGGAAAGTATTTGACCGGCTCAGACATTTGTTCGTAAGGTTGCCAAAATTGTGAAAATTGTGGCTGCATTTAGAGGAGCGCTATTGAAAAACGCACATCCCAAAAGGATAACTGAAGACATGATTGTAGGTGACATCCAATACAAAACCGAGCCATAAGCCTTTTGATACTGAGATTCCTTAAGCCATTTGAATTCGTTGTCTCTACAAGAGTGGATGAAATTCTTAAATTTGTCTTCCCATGACTGTAACTTGATGATCTTCATATTGTTTAGGATCTCAGAAGTGGACCTCAGTCTCTTATCTTGAGAAATCATAAACTGTAACTGACATTTCTGAAGTGCTATTGCGAATGGCACGTTGAGAAGCCCACACAAAATCAGAGGGACTAAACCTGGGAGAACACCAACTCTTACTACAGAGAACAGAACACCAATGGCTAGAAAGAGCTGAACGAAAGAAGTCCAAGCTACATGAACCCACATAGGGAACTCACCCATTCTGTAAGCATCGACAGCGATGTAGTTCACAATCTCTCCCGTGAAATGTCTTCTTCTCCCAAAACTAGAAAGTTTGAGTTGTTTCTCATATACTGCCACTATTAAGGCCGATCTCATCCTCATACCTAATCTCTTTGCATCAAAGTAAAAATGCCTTTGAGACAACGACTCAACTACCTTGACAACAATCAAGCATCCTACCAATAGTAGTCCATATTGTAAATTTTCTCTCTCACTATTGGAATAGTTAACAAACGCATAGAGTAACAGTGGACCAACTATGACGGCAGTAGTCCTAAGCAAGGCATAAATCCCTACCAGTCTACCACTACCATTTCTTTACCATAAACCCTTTGTAATGCCCTGCCTACCAGGTTAACATTATTTGTGCCGTTCTTCTCCCTTTGAAGTGACTCCCATGATACCTTGAATCGTTTATACGCGACAAGAGCTTGATCTTTTGGCGCTAGAGAGGGAATATCTTCAAGTACTAGTGGCTTTCTATACCCTAGCGAAATCAAAGGATTTACCCATGAAAATACTAACTTGCTAGAAAAACTAGGCTCTTCTACTTCACTTGGGCTCCCTTCATTTACTCTGTTATCCAATAAAGGATCTAATAAGGTCTCCTTCCCCCGTTGGCCAACAAACTCTATGCCATTTCTCAGCGCACAAAAAAATAGCAAGAAGCTTACAAGCCATTCAATGGACTCCAAAACTAAAACCCCATGCTTCTCTACTAAATTTCCAATCCCTATTGTAGTGATACACACAAACACTATAATCCACCACATAGAAACAAAAAGTGTTTAAGGTCAGACCAACATGTTTCAGGCCACCTCTACTTTGCACTCTACTTTGCAGTGATGATTGCTTAAAGAACTGATGTTACAGACTAATAACTTAAGCTATAATCAAAATGAGGAATACTTCTTTTTAGATATGATATAGATTAATCAAAACTTTATATGTTTTATTTTTCTTACCTTCCATATTTCATCATCCGAGTGAAGTCCTAGAGGATCCAAGTTTGTTCGTATACTACCCTTAAAAAGGGTCGGCTCTTGGGGAATGAGACTTAATTTCATCCTCAGGTCCTTCAGGCTTATGGAACAAATGTCCACACCGTCTACATGAATCTTTCCGCTATCAGGTTCAACCAAACGAAAAAGTGCAGTTATAAGCGTAGTTTTCCCACTTCCCGTCCTTCCGACAATCCCTACACGGGTGCCTTCTTTAAATGCGCATGTGATTCCTTTGAGAACTAGTGGAGCATTTGAACGATACCTAATCTGAAAGATACAGCCAAAATCATATATTAACACAATATGGGGGTTGAAAAGAATGCAACAACCTTTCAGAAAAAAAAATGCAACAGCAGGATATAATAAGCATTTCTATTAAGCCTATTCTTACTTTCATGGACCTTAGTGAAAGTTAGAAGTGACAATTTCGACCCAGTTATTACTTTAATAAGTCGACTATGGCTATGGTTTTATGTCCAACGCATAAAAAAACTATCTTAGTATGACTATGGGTCAAATGGGCGGCAACTCGGCAAGTCACCCAAAAGTGTAAATTTAATAAAAACCTGCCAAGTCCGTTTATCAAAAACTGGAAGATATTGCAATCATATAACCTTCATAAACATACTTGACACAGTGATTAGTTATAAAACCATTCAAAATTTGGTGGAAGGGATTTGTTTCTGGTCAACACTGGCTGACCCAAGTCACCCAACCATTTTGGTCCGGAACCCAAACTGCTGACTTGCCCATTTTACAGCTTCTAGTAGAAATAATAGGCTGACCTTGACATCCTGGAGCTCAATCCTACCCTTTGAAGGCCAAGTAGTTGGCGGCCTGTTGTTTTCCACAATTGCTGGAGGCTCGGGTGGAATGTGCATATATTGTTTGATTCTTTCTACTGAAATGATGTAATTGGATAGGCTACAATACCAACGTGTCAAGAACACATGGGCATTTGTCAGTGCCAGTGCGTATGAAAGTGAAAGCCCAACTAACCTTGCAAACGTATCAAATTCTTTTGATAAGTATATTTACATTTGACACTTATGACAAACTTTTAATAAGAAATAGAAACATGCATACCGGGAGGAATATAACCCTTTGGAAGTGAAACCAGGAAAAAAGCAGCGGTAAATAGTGTCAAGTTTTGAAGCGCTTCTGCTCTCAAAACCAACCACTCCAATGTCGCATTTGTAAAAATGAAAGCACGTGCATCAATATCTACTAGTTTTAAGTAATTTTTGAAGAACCTGTCCTCCTTTTTAAATGCCCTGATTGTAGCCACTCCAAGAGAGGTTTCGGATGCATAATTTACCACAGGTGCTTTTGTGGTCCCATTGATTCTAATAAGTTCCCTTGCAGATGGTTGATAATATCCCTGCATGCACCAAAAGGATTATTAATCTAAATAATGTTTTGTTTCCTTTTGGTGTGGAAAAAACATGGAGCTAAAAATTCACCTGGAAATATTTTGTAGCTATTATAGCAAAGATGCCTACGATAAGGACTTCCCATGATACTGATGCCATAACGGCAATTGTAGTGAGTAATTCAATACCGGAAGTCACCACAAAAGTAAACGAGAAGGCTATGTCAAAATCCAATACACTTAAATCTGTTGAAGCCTGCAGGATTAGTTTAACTACTTTAATTATAAGCATCTCTTTGTTTCTGTTTAGTACATGTGACAACTTCTACCAATATACTTATAATGATGCAATCTAGGTAATGCTCTATATACGTTGGTTCAAATCAACATAATTACCGTTTCATATAAAAAAAACTATCTCAGTATGACTATGCCATTTCTCAGCGCACAAAACAATAGCAAGATGCTTACAGGCCATTCAATGGACTCCAAAACTAAAACGCCCATGCTTCTCTACTAAATTTTCGATCCCTATCGTAGTGATACACAGAAACACCATAATCCACCACATAGAAACAAAAATCCTAATCAGCTTCCATCTTTCAACAAGCAACGTAACGGTCAAAGTCACCCATACTAGTACTCTACAAGCATCCATCATCCAATCGAAACAAGTAAAGCATCTAGTTCTACCTACCACCTCCCATAAACAATCACCAAAGTAAGCACAGCCAGTAAGAAAACAACAAAATGCAACTGCAACCGGAAAACGGTCACTTCTCCTAAACTTATTCTCACTGACTCCAAATTTTCTTAGGTAAAAAACTAACAAAATCAAATAGAAAAAAATCACAAAAACTAAATTTAACAAATCAAGTATAATCCTTTGACCATTTGGTGAAATGAAATCACATGCTTCCTCACAAATGCATCCACCTGCAAAAATGTGCAACTTACATAGACACAAACTAGTGTATACATATATATAGCATATATATAATTCAGAATTATACGAAAATAAAAATTAACCTAGAGTGAAAATATATAATTACAACCTGTATATCTATACATACTGAAATTGAAATTGAAATTATTGTGCAAAGAAGGTGATTAATTACCGAGTAAACTTGTGAAAGACGCCATTGATGAAGAAATGACATACACACAAAGTGTGCTCAAAGTAAAACGATAATCTTCTTCAGTTTAGTAGACTAGTAGTAGTACAAGTTACGTATAGAACATTTGTGTATATATAGATGGTATGATCAGTTGATCACCCTTCAACTCTCCAAATAACCTTATTAAAAGAACCCATCATAAATACGCATTCAGGAGATCATCTTTTCAGCAAAAATAAACACTACATAAATACACTTAATTATAAATAGCCCTATTTAATAGATTCAAAATAGGATAATGGTCACAACTTTTTATATATGTATGTATAAATAGATAGATATAGATACCTCAATAATTTCATGACGATTGAAGGATGAATTACATGAATTAATGATGAAAATAATAAAACTCCAATTAAGACTGAAACATCTATCCATCTTCACAGTAAAATCATCAATACCCTAATATATTTTGAACCTTCAGGATTAATCACAGGGGCTTACAATTTATATTTATATATATATAAGATTACCAAAAATTCTTTTTGTTTCCTTTCTACCGGTCCTAACTCTGCATCTTCTTCTAATTTTACTACCTTTTCTTCCTACCCTTGTTGTTGTTAGTTTTCTTGTTCTTCTTCTTTTGTGATTTTTGTTGTTGCTTTTCTTGTTCTTGTTCTTCTTCTCCTCCTCCTTCTCCTCCTCCCTCCAATTGTTTCAAAAGACCTAATCACCTTAAAATACCACTTAAGGGCATCTTCATCCTCATCAGAGATACTAAATTTAATCTTTTCCCTAAATTTATCTTCCAATCTCTTAATCCTGGCCAACCTCTTTCTATCGATTCTTTTTTGATCAAACTTCTCTTTCAAATTCTTTTGCTCATTTGCAACATTCTCCTCATCATCCAAAGCCAATTTGTCAACAACTTCATCATTTTCTTCATTGACAACTTCTTTTGCCTCACATTCTTCAAACTCTTCATCTTTCACATATTTTTTCATTCCCTTCAAAAAACTTTTTTTATCAAGCAAGTATTTTTCAACTTTCTTTGCTAAGAAATCTTCAGAATAACCAACTTTTTGAGAGAATTGTTTAAGCCCTAACTCCAGAATGGAGGTAATGGGGCCATAGGATTCGAGGGAGTAATCATCTTGTACAAGATGATTACTCCCTCGAATCCTATGGCCCCATTACCTCCATTCTGGAGTTAGGGCTTAAACAATTCTCTCAAAAAGTTGGTTATTCTGAAGATTTCTTAGCAAAGAAAGTTGAAAAATACTTGCTTGATAAAAAAAGTTTTTTGAAGGGAATGAAAAAATATGTGAAAGATGAAGAGTTTGAAGAATGTGAGGCAAAAGAAGTTGTCAATGAAGAAAATGATGAAGTTGTTGACAAATTGGCTTTGGATGATGAGGAGAATGTTGCAAATGAGCAAAAGAATTTGAAAGAGAAGTTTGATCAAAAAAGAATCGATAGAAAGAGGTTGGCCAGGATTAAGAGATTGGAAGATAAATTTAGGGAAAAGATTAAATTTAGTATCTCTGATGAGGATGAAGATGCCCTTAAGTGGTATTTTAAGGTGATTAGGTCTTTTGAAACAATTGGAGGGAGGAGGAGAAGGAGGAGGAGAAGAAGAACAAGAACAAGAAAAGCAACAACAAAAAGAACAAAAAGAAGAAGAACAAGAACAAGAAAAGCAACAACAAAAAGAACAAAAAGAAGAAGAACAACAAGAAAACTAACAACAATAACAAGGGTAGGAAGAAAAGGTAGTAAAATTAGAAGAAGATGCAGAGTTAGGACCGGTAGAAAGGAAACAAAAAGAATTTTTGGTAATTTATATATATATATATAATATATGTTATGAATTATTAAAGTAGCAGACATATGGGTCCACATGGTCCCACTATCATTCATTTGTATTTACTTATGAATTATTTTCATAAGGTCCCATATGATTTGTTTTACTCTAGATATTTTGTATATAAATATGGATCGATCGATTGAAATTAAATAGAAACAATAGAAATGAAATATAAGAAATTCTCTCTGCATATTCTCTCTTTTTTCTAGTTTTTATAACACGTTATCAGCACGAATTGCTCTTTGCAATTATACAATCTTTTGATTCAACAAGTTCATAAACCATCTTATCAATCTTTTGGCTCGAACATTACTACGGTGAAGATACTTGGAAACACAACTAAAAGTAGCACGGGAAACCATACGGTCGGATTCCGATTCGCCGGTTGTCTGCCCGGTAAACAATCTTAATTTTCATTCATATACTTAATATATATATATATGTATATATATATATATATATGTATATATATATATATATATAAATACAAGAATAGATAGATATAGATATTACTTTTGATCACCTCTAAAAACACCACCACGAACTGCTACTGCCATTGGTCATCACCACCTTCGACCGTACACCACCTTCAGCCACCTTTGAACACCACCACCAAACTGTTGCTGCTGTTTTGTTTTGTTGATGTCACCGCCGCAAAACACCACCACTGAACCATTAATTTCATTTTGATAAATTTCTTATAATTCTTGTGAAGTCATTAATAATAATATAACAATTCTCCTAATGGCGGCTGTGAGTGCGTGGCACTGTAGCTAAGCCGCGGCTTAGCTACAGTAAGCGTTTGCCGGCTCGGCTCGCACAGTGTCGGCTCCGCGGCTCGGATCGGCTCGGCTAGCCGATGAGCAGTACCGGCTATTTTTTTTCCCTTCTTCAAAGTCTCGCACTTTTTCTGGAGTGAAGAAACCATCTTGAATCAATAGATCTTCATCAACCTAAAACACCTAATCGAGGTATTGCCATGATCACGCTCACTTTTACAGCATCATCGCCGCATTCATAAGCTCATAACTCACTGAACCATATAATTGCAACCATGTCGACAACCCACGACCTATAGATGCTGGGACAATTTGTCACCTTTCGCTATGTTACACAGCTATCGTCAAATAACTTAAGACCATCATCCCGGTCATATGTTATCCGACCAGAAAACATTAGAAACAAAAAAGGGTATAAAGTAATAAGACGGAAACCCACTGTTATTACCCGAAAAATCTATTTATTTCGCCTTAACACATAATTTTTCAAACCTAAAACTCAACAAGAAATTAAAGCTTTGTAGAATTTACATCTTCGTCTTGGAAACTGGAGAGAGAGAGACAGAGAGAAGGGAGAGACAGAGAGAGTGAAACAATAAAAAAAACTAATAATACTAAAGAAAAATAAAGCCCATGGTTTTGTAAAACTGGGTGGGGGTCGTCGACATGGGTGGGGACTTGGGGTAGGTAGTTTCTTTCCTATTAAATATTACAATAATATAAAACTCGAAATTATGCAACAAAAATTTTAGGGCTAATTGTTTGGAAAGTCCCTCAACTTGTCACTTAAACCTTTTCTGGGGCTCAAACAAAAAAAAGTTCTATTCGGGGGAAGAAAACCGGCTAAAACTACTATAGTAGGACCGTGACCACTTTTTTGCTGACGTGTACAGTAGCTAGCCGGTTTTATCCTTATTTTTAAGGGCTAATTACTTGAAAAGTCCCTCAACTTGTCACTGAAACCTTTTCTGGGGCTCCAACAAAAAAAAGTTCAATTTAGCCACTTCTTTATATTCCCTTGTATCATATCAGCATCTAGCCACTTCCATTTCAAAACCACCGCTACCGACGTCGGAAACTTCATTGGATACGAAGTTACTAAAATCTAAACAATGGTTTCACTGGATCGGCAAAACCCATCTACCAATTTCACAAACACACACAACTATCAAAAAATACCACTACACACCTTCGATTTCCCTGCCATCCCAATTGTCCCTTGTTCCGCCTCTCCGACAGCGACCACCGGTAGCTTCGCTACCCTTTGATTCCAGATCTAATTTTGGCTTCCTCACAAGTCACAACTGATTAGGTTTCTCGTGAAAAACTTTTTTGGGTGAAAAACAAATAAGATTGATTAACTTAAAAGTTTCAGATTTGGGTATTAAGGTTCGTTGTCGGAATAGTAGTGGTGTTTATGGTGGCGGCTATGGAGACTTCACGGTGGTGTTAAGTAAAAATTTTAGCCATTTTTGACCGGCTACTTACACGAGACCCAACAAAAATAGTTTTAGCCGTTTTCATACCCTCAAATAGAACTTTTTTTTGTTGGAGCCCCAGAAAAGATTTCAGTGACAAGTTATGGGACTTTCCAAGTAATTAGCCCTATTTTTAACTGACTACTTGTACGGAACCCCATAAAAGAGATTTTAGCCGGTTTTCTTCCCCCGAATAGAACTTTTTTTTGTTTGAGCCCCAGAAAAGGTTTAAGTGACAAGTTGAGGGACTTTCCAAGTAATTAGCCCAAAATTTTACTCTGATGGTTGAAGGCCTTTCCAACTTTAGTTATTATTCTCAACTTTATATTTTGCTTTTGGGCCATTATTTCTGGACTTTTCTTAGTGTGTTGGTAAATCAACTAATGATCATGTTATGTAACTAACAAAATGTATGAATTGATATCTAATCATGTCTATTACGAGTATCTGCTAACGTGTCAAGACCCGCAGCGAAGCGCGGGCATGATAAACTAGTTTATATATAGAAAGATTAAATAAAAATAGTAGTAGTACATAATAAGTGTTTATAAACACAAGTGCCGATGTCAAACAAAGAATGGAAAGACGTAGACGAGTTACCAACCAGAAAATATACATCTGTGCAAAATTATTGAGTTAACCCTCCCTTCTACTATATTATGTGCTGGAAATAATGAATCATCATTTGTCAATATCTATCGCCGATGCTCACTCATTGGATAACCTTACCCGCACGTACGTACGGACGTACCCATACTTTTTGTTTCAATCATGCTCTGAATCTTCTGTCTATTTTCAATTTTTTTCTGCATAAAAAATTTATACATATCATTGAAGGAGTGTATGTAGGTGTTCATGCGTGCGTACAGAGAGTATGTTTGTGTAAGTCATAAGCAAAAACAAAAGTGAGTTGTTATAGTGTCGGTGTGGGTATAATATATCAATTTTGTGACCTCTTTTCTATTATATCTTCACGTGAATTGAATGAATAAAATATAAAAGCCTGCCGACAAGCATATAGGTAATCTAAATATCAAATCCTTGTGTAAGAATCATACAATAAATAATAAGATGTGTACATCATGACATGACCCATCAATTATTTTTTAAGAAGTTTTAGAAACTTGACTCTTGCTATTAAAATAATCTATCTCGATTATAAATTTATTTAGGTGATATCGTGATGATCATCTATAAAATATGGCTCCAAGTTGGTTACCATTAAAATCTGAAACTACAAATGTGGAGTCTAATTAATTATTTGTTGGCTTTATGCACGTTATATAAGATGATAAAATTGATTATGGCCGCCTTGTATATTTTATTCCTTCTTTTGTATAATATATTTTTCTTTTACCATTGGTTTTAAAATATATGTTTTTTTGAAGATTTAGATGATCTTGTTGGTTTTTTGACTAAATGATCATAAAGTAGTTTACATACCCGACCTGTCTTTATTTCGTATGTCAAAAGTTATGCAGAGTACAAGTACATGCAATTTTTCAAATGGTTGACCAAGAATAACTCATCAACAATAAAGTAAAAGCATAAGTGAATAAGAAATTCTTTCTGCATAATGAAGATTATATTATAAAGTGATCGACTATGAATTTGACTACAAGAAGTGACACACTAAGGGAGTCAATATACGAGAATAAATATGAAAAATGTGTTATGTTTGAGATAACAATATATTATTCTCTTGTAAACATAAATGCAAGTAAATAATATACAATCATAAACTAGATAAAAGTTTATTGATCATGGCCATTTAATAAATTGGCATGACTAGTTAAACCACACCGAATCAATGATGATATATATAAACAAGGGAAAAGCTAATTACCTAATGGTAGAAAACTTTTAATAGAGGACGCTCTATTTTAAGTTTTAATAGAGGACGCTCTATTTTTACCCAAAATCAACAAGAAAATTGTTGAGTTTATATATATATATATCATAGTGGTTATGATAATCAGTCAAGAACTAATGAAAGTGATAATTATTTACATATTGAAAAGAAAGATCACATATTGAATAAACTGCCAAAGATCCATTTTTGGTTTGCATTATATAAATGTGCCTCATGCACATATGGCAGTCATAGAAAAATATGATGATTATAAACTTATGGCATGACAGATTAAGCCATTAAGGATATATTATGATGAAAAATGTGCCGCATGCACATATGGCAGTCATAGAAAAATATGATGATTATAAACTTATGGCATGACAGATTAAGCCATTAAGGATATATTATGATGAAAAATGTGCCGCATGCACATATGGCAGTCATAGAAAAATATGATGATTATAAACTTATGGCATGACAGATTAAGCCATTAAGGATATATTATGATGAAAAATGTGCCGCATGCACATATGGCAGTCATAGAAAAATATGATGATTATAAACTTATGGCATGACAGATTAAGCCATTAAGGATATATTATGATGAAAAATGTGCCGCATGCACATATGGCAGTCATAGAAAAATATGATGATTATAAACTTATGGCATGACAGATTAAGCCATTAAGGATATACTATGATGAAAAGGATCCACATGATCCTAAATATGATTAAAGGATACACATATCCTAGCATGATACCATTTAGTATTTAAATCGAAGATCCATTTTTGGTTTGCATTATATAAATGTGCCTCATGCACATATGGCAGTCATAGAAAAATATGATGATTATAAACTTATGGCATGACAGATTAAGCCATTAAGGATATATTATGATGAAAAATGTGCCGCATGCACATATGGCAGTCATAGAAAAATATGATGATTATAAACTTATGGCATGACAGATTAAGCCATTAAGGATATATTATGATGAAAAATGTGCCGCATGCACATATGACAGTCATAGAAAAATATGATGATTATAAACTTATGGCATGACAGATTAAGCCATTAAGGATATATTATGATGAAAAATGTGCCGCATGCACATATGGCAGTCATAGAAAAATATGATGATTATAAACTTATGGCATGACAGATTAAGCCATTAAGGATATACTATGATGAAAAGGATCCACATGATCCTAAATATGATTAAAGGATACACATATCCTAGCATGATACCATTTAGTATTTAAATCGAAGATCCATTTTTGGTTTGCATTATATAAATGTGCCTCATGCACATATGGCAGTCATAGAAAAATATGATGATGGCATGACCGGTTGGACCATCCCGAGTCAATGATAATGCGAAATATGTAAAAGAACAACGATGTTCTTCAATTGATTATTGGATTTGTACTTATGCTCTATAACAAAGTATATGCCAAGTATAATAAGGATTGAATTCCTTAAATTAATGGAACATATGCAAAGGAGATGTAAGTAGGCCTATACATCGTCCGAAAAGACCATTTAGTGTTTAAATCGATGCATCGTCTAAATGGGTCATCAAAATCGCAACATGAAGTTTGCATTATTAATTGCTCATCTTATAAGATTGCGAGCATGTTCCATATTGTAATGGCAATAATGATTAATTTTACAAAGATCATTAGAGAGCAAAAATGAATGACTTGTAGTTTTGGGGCCATGTTATTATTTAACATGCAATAATTTGAATTCGCATCATGCCAATAATTTATTGTATTTCCTCCCCAAATGAAATTGGTTTATGGTCACAAAGATGAGACCACAAAGAATGTTGGATATAATGTTGGAAAAACATCTATAAATGAAGTGCCTGTCAGCTTAATCGACAGTAGTATGACTGTTTTGGGTGTGAGTTGAAACATGTAAAATGTATATGTTTTACCAACATTAGGGGGAGATGTTCCCAACATTAAGGGAAAGATGAAATGCAGCTGAAATGATTAAAAATGAATTATCAAAGATCCTCACATCAATGAATATAAACTTAAAGTTTGTGAGATAATTCATTCAGAACATTAAGTAATTGCCAGCAATGTTAACTGAAAATAAGCTGCTTATGCTCCAATTGATAATGAGTGATAGAAAAGTCGATTCCAAAATAAAAAGCCTCGAATGAAAAGGAGCATTAAATTAATATGGTCAGAGTCGAGGTATAAAGACCCCATAGAGATTGATGATCAGAAACTAGACAAAGGTTTTTGAGAAACCCCGGGTACCTGGAATAATGAAATCTCAATAAATTGTGACATGTCTAGAGACTTGTGGAATCGAAAATAAATAAAAACGACGTCGAGATTAATTGAATATGATAGCGCTAAAAGTATGTATAATTATGAGGATCTTGAAAGCATGCATGCACATAAAATTGATATGATATGATATGATATGGATGATTGGCCAAAGATGAAAAGACGCTAGTATTTTGGGACATGAAGTCCAAACACTTGAAAGCGCATAAATTATATGATGAAAATCGGTTTATGTTCAAATATTGAATTGAAGTATGGCACATAGATTGTTGAACATACATTATATTGATTATGAGTAAGAAATGTCATATGGTAGAAGCAACTATTGAGCTATTGAAAGTCTGGCAAGATATGATATTTTGATTTGCGTCTAAAGAATATATGAATAGAGCTTGTTTAATATTGAGATTCCATGAGGAATATAAAATGCATGAAGCATGTCTCGTGATTTAAAGAGTGAAACCTTCCCACAGGAAGGAGTGAATGATAAAACCTTCCCACAGGAAGGAGTGAATGATAAAACCTTCCCACAGGAAGGAGTGAAACCTTCCCACAGGAAGGAGTGAATGATAAAACCTTCCCACAGGAAGGAGTGAATGATAAAACCTTCCCATAGGAAGGAGTGAATGATAAAACCTTCCCTCAAAAAGTAAACAATATGATGTTGAAGGGACCTCCTCAACTTCTAAAGATAATGATCACAATATTGATTTAAAAGTGTCATTAAAGCATTGATAGTCCATGTTGGTCATGAAATAATACATCATTTCACTTGAAGCTATTGGAAAGCGTAACTTATGTAGTATGTGTATGTACTCGAATGGAATATATGATGTATGATATGTGGATCACATGTGGAGAAAATAGCAAGTTTGTTTACGCTATAATCGAATTGATCTAGACACTTACTATGATAAAGTCAAAGATATTGGTTTGCGATATTGGGTTATGTCAACCAACGAATTTAAGTGATGTGATCATGAGGGGGAGAAGATACGCGTTGCACTCTTTTTCCCTTAACCATGGTTTTTGTCCCATTGGGTTTTTCCTGGTAAGGTTTTTAATGAAGCAATATCTCTAAGCGTATCAAAAGACTTATGTACTCTTTTTCCTTCATTAGATTTTTGTCCCATCGGGTTTTTTTTTTCTAATAAGGTTTTAACAAGGCATAATCTTTCACATGAACACCCAAAGATGAATGTTATACAACATGTTCATGGATCTTGTAGTATTTCTTCAAGGAACAATGCTCCAACAATTATGTATAAAGACAATGCTTCTTGCATAGCCCATATCAAAAAGAGCAAAGTCCTTCTCAACACATAATCTACAAAAGGAAGAACAAATCAACAAGCAGCTTCAAGCAATTATCAAATAAGATCAAGCTTTGAAGATTAGAAGATGTTTGACTGAATTCAGGGGGAGCATTACAAGTTGCACTCTTTTTCCCTTAACTAAGTTTTTGTCCCACTGGGTTTTCTTAGTAAGGTTTTTAATGAGGCAACATAATCAATCCAGAAGTATCAGAAGAGATAACACGTGCTGCACTCTTTTTCCCTTAGCTATGGTTTTGTCCCACTGGGTTTTACTAGCAAGGTTTTTAACGAGGCAGTAGTTCAAAGAGAAACATCAAAGTTGAAAATTATCATTCAACATGAACATATGAATTATTGATAAAGCAAATGATAGTCATATGTCTGAGGGGGAGTGTTATGAATTATTAAAGTAGCAGACATATGGGTCCACATGGTCCCACTATCATTTGTATTTACTTATGAATTATTTTCATAAGGTCCCATATGATTTGTTTTACTCTAGATATTTTGTATATAAATATGGATCGATCGATTGATTGAAATTCAATAGAAACAATAGAAATGAAATATAAGAAATTCTCTCTGCAAATTCTCTCTTTATTTCTAGTTTTTATAACAAAATATAAATTGTAAGCCCCTGTGATTAATCCTGAAGGTTTAAAATATATTAGGGTATTGATGATTTTACTGTGAAGATGGATAGATGTTTCAGTCTTAATTGGAGTTTTATTATTTTCATCATTAATTCATGTAATTCATCCTTCAATCGTCATGAAATTATTGAGGTATCTATATCTATCTATCTATCTATTATACATATATAAAAAGTTGTGACCATTATCCTATTTTGAATCTATATATATATTTGTAATTGTTGTATTGCTTTTAGATACATATACATTTATATTGGAACTTTTTATTTTACATTTCTAGCTCTCTTACAACTTACCTGTTTGATTTTTCTATTTTATATTGCATACTTATTAGTGTGATTGCTACAACTCATTTTGGTTTTTTTACATGTATTTAATATTACAAGCAATTTTTTTATTTATAGATAGTGTAATGGGATCGCATCTATACAAATCAAATAAAACAGTTGAAGCCCGCAACGTGGGCTTTTAAACCCCCTAGTTTATTAATGAGTAGCGGACTTCTTATTAGTTTTCTATATAAGTTCATTGGGTTAAACTATAAGAGCTAAGAAACATGAATATATGATGCCAATAATACATATTGTTAAAGAAAAACACATCGAACATAATAAACTATTAGTTTCCTGGAATACTTGTTTAATAAAGAAATCATTAGAAAAATAAAATAATAATAACTAATCACGTTACCCATTTACGTATTTGGCGTTGAAGAAAAAATCAATGAAAAGCATAAAGACTTTGCAGGGCGGACTATCTATATACATATATTATACTATATTTATTTACTAGTTTATCTTGAAGGGTAGATAAGGCCTTTTGTGAGTATTGGTGTAAAAATAAAGGAAGAAAAGTGGTTTTAGAGAATCTACGTTTTCCTGCAGTAAGGTGGGGGTTACTTCTAAAATCTGCGTTTTGTGATCTTCTAAACGCAAATAATCAATTTTTGAAACCTTTGTGCTAAAAACTGATTATCTACGACTTCCAAACGTAATAATTTAAAAATTCATTTCAAAACTCAACCCCCAACACCCTCTTAGAAAACAAAGAGTCTAGCATAAAAAACGGCATTAGATCAAAGTTAAAAGATAGATACAATTACTTTACTATGAAATATATTAAAGCTATAAATAGTAAAGGTAGAGGGCTAAATTAATTATTTATTATTTAGGAGTGACTGATCGAGTTTGTTGATTCCCTAAGCCATCTATAATGTTTAGTTGATTACTGCACTTTGTATTCGATTCAATTAATTTTACCTCAAATTAAATTTCCCAAGGTTGTACGAAAATATTATCCAAATCGATAAGTTTTTCTTAACAGTCAGTCGGTATTTAGAGAATACCCGAACTTACGATGTTGAAACCCGTACTTACTCTAGACTACAAAATGTAGATTATGAGACGTTACAAACGATTCAGGGGAAAATAACCCATACACTTATCACTCGAGAGAGTATGAATTATTTGGCCTTTTAACTCCTTAACTATATATGTTTTAAAGGGTAAATATAAAAGGGAAAATCAAATATGGAATTGCAAAGTTCATAGGTGTAGTCAGACACACGTATAGGGATGAGATCGGTTCCGAAACCGTACCGAACCGACTAGTACCGATACCGAAATCGACCCAAAGTGAGAACCGAATACCGTACTGATTACATAGATACGGTACCGGTTCGGTACCGGTATTTCGGTTTTGTACCGAAAAGTACTGAAATTTCATGAGATTTTAATCCTCACATCATAACATACCACTTTAACATGTAGTTAGCAATTTGGCAATAAATTTATTTAGTTCTGACATGTTTGCAATCAATATCTAGTTAGTCAGTTTGTTTTTTACAATCCAGTTGAGTGTATTGATGTTTTTCTAACGCTTTACAAGTTATTTACTTAGTTTCATATTTCTTATATTTTTGCAACTATTGTAGCCATAAGGTAATACCTATACAACTCTTTAACATTGACATAGCAGATTGTTTGGAAATTACTCGCTCGATTTCATAAGAATAATATGAGTTTATTGAAAGCTCATTGGAAATACTGGAATTAATATAGACGACCGAGATAGCACAACTACAATCCTGAAATTGTTGCTACCTTGTAGGCTAGATTTTTTTTTTTTGAAAGGTAAATTTCGCTTGAAACTTCGTGTCGCGATTCGACAACGGGAGGTCTAGCATACGTTGTCTTAACCGGGTCCGCGCTAGAGAGCTCCCTCGAAGTAGAAATGTCTATTTCAAATACCCAATGGGGGGAAAACCCCCTACTAATCCGCCCAAAAGCACGACGATTAATAGGGGTAAACCCTGCCCCCTCAGACTTGAACCTGGGTATACCCAAGTCAATCCTTCATAAAAGGACTACCTATATCTCAAAGTTGGTGGAATGAAGATTCGAACCTGGAACCTATAGGTCATCTGGGACCTTGTAGGCTAGATTTATCTAAAGTACTTAAATGTTAAATAATATCTTCATTGATTTGACATCTTTTCTGATTATGTTACACATCGAAAAATGAAACAATTACAAATTGAGAAAATAAACTCTTTAATTTTCGAAACGCGTAACACCACCTGGCAAAAAGGTGTAACCCCACCAAGGGGTATTAGCGGCGACGTCGCCGCTAATACCCTGGGTCCCATCTGACACGCTGCAGAGGTCAACGACAGTTTCACGCGCCTGGGCCCCAAGTATTAGCGGCGACGTCGCCGCTAATACTAAAACCTATTTTTCTTTTTAAACGCAGCCGCAAGCCAGATTCATCTTCTTAAAAAAAATCCTCCCATCCCTCTGGGAAAAAAAAAAGAAACATCCGGCCATCAACCATTTTGGCTCCATAATCCGCCCATCAATCCCCTCACCCTCTCTATCAAGAATCCTGCTACCCCCACCCTCTTTTTGGTGACGAAATTCCGGCCACCCTCTTCATTTTCCGGCAACTTTTCAGGCGGCGAGAGAAAATCCGGCCACCCCACCACCCTTTAAGGCGAGGTTTTAGCGGCGACTCCTTTCCCGGCGACCCGGTTCCAAATCCGGCCAGATTTTTCCGGCGACCCACTTTTCCGACGTTTTCCTTGTATGTTTACTAACACTCATTTACTTTTTTATTGTTGTTATTATTTTTATATATGTTATTATAGTTAGAAATGATATGATTGTTAGTATATTATGTTAGAAAAGTTATTATGATAGTTAGAAATTATACGTTAGTTTGATTGTAAGAAATTTGTAGGATATGATTGTTATAAATTATTGATAGTTTTTGATTATTGTCAATATGATTCTTAGTATTATGTTAGAAAACACATTTTATTATGATTGTTAGAAATTAGTGTTAGAAAGGTTATGTTATTATAGTTAGAAATGATATGTTTTTTAGAAAATATTGGTAGTTTATGATTATTGATAATATGATTGTTAGTATATTATGTTAGAAAAGTTATTATGATTGTTAAAAATGTTATGTTATCATAGTTATAAATTATATAATTGTTGGAATTATTGGTAGTTTATGGTTATTGTTAAAAATGTGTTGAAAAAATGTGTTGAAAAAATAAGTTGAAAAAATGTGTTGAAAAAATGTGTTGAAAAAATAAGTTGAAAAATTGTGTTGAAAAAATGTGTTAAAAAAATTAGTTGAAAAAATGTGTTGAAAAATTGTGTTGAAAAAATAAGTTGAAAAATTGTGTTGAAAAAATGTATTGAAAAAAGTTGAAAAATGTGTTGAAAAATTGTGTTGAAAAATTGTGTTGAAAAAATGTGTTGAAAAAATAAGTTGAAAAATTGTGTTGAAAAAATGTGTTGAAAAAATGTGTTGAAAAAATGTGTTGAAAAATTGTGTTGAAAAATTGTGTTGAAAAAATGTGTTAAAATGGCTGACGTTCATGGCGGAGATGGTGGCAATGACCCTCCGAATTGGGGGTGGAATCCGCAATGGGGCTGCAGGCGTATGGGGGTAAGTATATATAGATGTATGTCAAATATATATATATATATATATATATATATATTTTCTTTAATTTTGTTTTGCAGGGATGAGCTCAGGGAGAGCTGCCGCTGCTAACAAGGAACTGGAGCGGGAGTTTCAGAAGAATGGACGACGTATATATCTTTTTCTTGACGCCGCTCAAAGCAAGTGGCAGGCTATCGGTGACGCCTCCAAATGGTACAAGAGCTATTTAGGGACATATGTCGCTACCGTCCCGCATACTTACGATTCGTGGGATCCCCCACACATCAGGGATGGACTTATTCCCTGGCTCCAGGTATAAAACATTTTATTTTACAATTTAAATACGTCATAAAAAAATAGGGTAGATGCTAACTATTACTAAAAAATTGCAGAGACGGTTCGACTTGGACCCGTATCTAAATCACGAAGTCGGTCACCCCTTACGGGTCGCTGTTGAAAGCATGATTCGCCAGGATGCCCTCAAGAACTACAGGGATAAAAAATCCAAATTCAAGGGGAAATGGTTCATCGATAGGGGTGGGCTAGATAGACTCGCCGAATTCGAAGGTGTTCCGCCGCATGGAATGCCTCAAGAAGTCTGGAGGGGTCTACTGCATTACTGGACCAGGGAGCACCGGATGCTTGTTGCCCAAAGAAACGCGAATAACAGGCATGGACAAGATAATCTTGTCAGTACTCACGGTCGCCAGTCCTACGCTCAGCGTCAACATGAATACGCTGTAAGTTATATGTACATATTTATATCCACATATGTATATATATATAGAGAGAGATACACATACATATATATAACTTTGATTAATGTATATACAGCGTACTCATGAGGGGCAACCTGAGCCCCCACCTGAGTTCTTTTTGCGGGTTCACACATACCACGATGGGCAAGTGCAAGAAAGAGCTCGTCCCATTCATGTAAGTTCTCGCACAACACTTAAATTCGTATTTTTTGTAAATTTTTATTAAGTATAACTAACTTATTTATTTGTTTATGATTTAATGTGGTACAGGCCCGGCTTGTTGAATCCCAGCGGATACTTTCCCAACAGCCCAACCCCACCCCGCCAACGCAACCCCACCCCGCCAACGCAGACATTTTTGGACGCTTTAGGGGCTCGATCGGGACATACCCGCGGGGTTGGGCGTATTGTTAGGGGAACCCAAGGACTGAATGTCCAAGTACCGCGTCCACCTTACCCTCCTATGGACGTCCCAGCCCAGCAATACCAAGACCAGGCCGACCCTTCTGGATCACAGTCGTCGGGCCCATCTTCAGCACAGTCGGGTAGCTTTGACACCGTGGATCAATTCCTCAACTCTTGGGCCCCGAGCAACCCTTGGGACCAGGCCGGGTCTAGCACGTCGGGATTCCCCACACAGCGCTTGGGGGATTTGGATTATGGACAGTATAGGGATGGTAGTGATAGTGATAGTGATTAGTTTGTATTTTTTATGAACCTCTTTATTTATGTTTGTATTCTATGAACCTCTTTATTTATGTTTGTATATTTGGTAGCTTTTCTTTATTTTTTTTTTGTTATTCAAGTCAAATGTAATGAATTTAATCATTTATAACAATAGGAGGCCCAGGTGGTATTCTTGGGCAGTTTGCATACATCCATTCTTGAAACGCTTGTTCTCGATGTGCGTACATTGATGCCACCGCACGTGCAGGCGGGGTTGCGTAGTATGACCATTCTGGATTCTTGAAAGCCATTGGGTACTCACCTGTTAATTCCACTGCAACAAAATGGCTCTCCTCATTTACGAGAGCAATAGTTATCGGTTGAGCCAACATTAATTGATCTAAGCCATGATGCATCGGGAATACTGTTCGGGCGTCACGTAAGCTGATGCAGTTGATTATTATACCCAGCTTATTGGCCAGGAGGATATGGAAAAACACTTTACTCATCCAATGGTCTTTGGGACGCCATTTTTTATAATAAGAGGTTTGCAACGCCTCTAATATGCGTTTGCCCTCAGGCCCATACATTCGCATGTACCCTTCGAGGTCAGATTCAAACTCCTCGAGCATCTGCGTACGAACCCACTCCGAACCGTAATCCTCATCTAGCCCCAAAGCAACAGCGGTAGCTCGAAATCCACAACTACCATCTCCTTTGACATTCTGTGCGCCGACAACGTAAGGTCGAATGTACGTTGGCAGCTCATCTAGTACCCATGCGATGTTTCGGGACAGTCTGGCGTTCATCGGTTCCGCAATATACCCAACCCAACTGGCCACTGACTCTGGCTCTGATTCTGGCTCTGACTTTGCCTCTGACACCTGCCCATGCGATGTTTCATATATGGGTGCATACGTAGGTTTTGTTGGTGGTGCCCGGAACAAGTCATCAACAAAGCTGGCATATGGCTGCTCAGATTGGACCCCATAGGATTGGGACGGTTCCCCCCAGCCATATAATTTTTGGACCCCGTGGAACCCATAGGATTGGGACGGGTCGCCGAATGTATATATATTTTCAAGACTTGGATATGGGAACAGGTTTCCGAATAAGTCTGGATTCTCGTTGACCCAATCGGATTGGGACGGCTCCCCGAAGAAGTTTCGTGTCTCGGGGAGACGACATGATTGGGACGGCTCGTACATACTGTGTCGCGCACCCTGCGGGTCATCAAACCGTGATTTGGTGGGCGCGTACTCACTTTGTCTGGCGGGCTGCACAGGTGGCGGCATGTTCAGATCGGGCACCTCTTCAGTCCTCGGTCGACTGGACTTGGATTTCCGAAGCCCAGGTGGGTTTTTGTTAAGATCGGGCACCTACACCATTAATAAAAAACAATTACTTAAAATCAGGTAGTTTTATATTTTTTCTTTAATCACCCATTAAGTTTATGATGTATTTGGTCTACCTTTGGCGGCTTTTGTTTCGACCCGACCGGTCTTCCGCGTGTGCTCTTCTGAACGAGAGGATCTTTCACTTGTGTGTTACCCGGCTTAAACATGTCTTTATCTTCGACAACCAATGTTTCCGTTGGGCCTTGGGTTGCTCAACCAAGAATGTCGTAAGATCACCTACGACTTCATGGACAGCTTCTACATCGTCTCCGTCTTTTAGGCATGTCGACGGTGTTAAGTCAAGCTTTCTCCAAAACGGGTCTATCACATTCGGCTGAATACGAGTCTCTGCATTTTTTGATATCAATAAGTATACGACATTATGTCGGTATGATTAAAAAAAAAGTATTAAAACATACTAACCGCGCTGCATGTACTCGGCAATCTTGCAGGCACATGGTAGCCCACAACTATACCGAACCTTGCACCCGCACTTTTTCACCTGTTTTTTCAGTTGTTTGTCTAACCGAACGATTTCATCAGCCATGATGTCCAAAGCTTTATGTGAAACCTTTCCCAACAGGGCCTTCATACAGTTGTAGTTGTGTTTACCCAAGAAGGTTCCCTTGCTATACCCCAGTTGGCCCCTTATTTCTGTGTCTTGACCGATCATGACAGAATCAACACATTGCAGGATTCTAGTAAATGTACATTTCCCCTTCAGCTCTTCCTTCAGAAGGTGGTGCTCGGCCTCGACTCTATTTGTGGTGTGGTTCTGATAGTTGAGATGTTCATCGACCCAACATGACACAAACTGCTCTCGGTACGGGGACAACCAATTATCGTTCAGGTACTTGTAGACACCTGAAAAAGCTGCCAATTTTTTCTTTAACTCCTTCTCGTATGATTTAAACTCGTCAAGAGTCCGAGATTCATAGACTCTTTTCCACCAGACGTTAAGCCTTTCAATGTTAACATCTTTCTTCAACCGCAATGCCGGTTCGCAGTGTTTGATTATGTTTTGCCATATGTGGTACCTACACAACAGGTGTTTCGCTTGCGGCATAACAACCTTCACTGCTCTCATCAGGGCCAACTCCCTGTCAGTTAGAACGACACGAACGGCAAAGCCTTCAACAAGGGTGGACTTGAGACATTGTAACACCCATTGATAATTCGCCTCCTGCTCGTTTACGATAAAAGCATATGCTAAACTGAAGGTCCTGCACGTTGAAGTCACGCCGATAATCTCAACAAGCGGCATGTTGTACACGTTGGTTTTGTACGTGGAGTCTATTTCAATAACCCAGGGAAATGCGCGCCATAGGGTCATTGATGTTGGATGCATGAAAAAGAGGTTCTCCAACCGTCCATTTTTACTATTTGTAGTAAACTGGTAAAAGTAGTTTTTCTCCTGCAGCAGTGAGAACATAACCTGCGACAGGTGAACAAGATATAGTAAATAAGTCACTTCCAACAACGTAGTACATAATCACTAATATGATGTTTGTACCTGCATTGGAGTATGCCCTGCTTGGCTCGCCCTCCGTCTCGATTTCAGAAAGTTGGTAATGTCTCCTCTTCGAGTCAGGTTTCCTGTAAATTCATTTTTGAGGTTTACCAGGATCTGGCGTGGGTACATACCGCGATCCGATAGGTTTCCCACATATTGCTTTTCTTCTTCCGTCATCCGTCTCGCGTATGCATTCCCCTGCAGATCGGTAGCTGGATCATGATTGTGTTTCCAGTCCTTGACCGTTACCCTCCAACCACCATCATACCCGGGGCGGCCTTCCAAAGTAAAGGGACAACCTATCTTGTTCGACCGTTTGGGTGGCCCAGTTAACCTTTTATCGCGTGGTCCACCGTGGTGACATATTAGTGTCACTTTATTGACCACCTTTAACGAGTTTTTGTTCGACCGTCGTACGAATAGAACATAACCCAACTCCATTGCTGTTCTTTTAGCCCACTCCGTCAACTCTTCGAAGGAAGCGAACACCTCATCGGTTTCTAAGTCTCCAGCTTCGCATTCAAATTCACCGTCTGCATCAGGTGACTCAAACTCATCATCCGGCACTTCAATACGTACGTTATCTGGGTCTGCCCAAATATCCTCCAAACTATCCATCTGAAACAATTCAAGTAAACAAGTCAACATCTAGTTCAGTAACTATTGATGGTATCCATACTATATATGTAGTTAGTACAATAACTATAATTACATATAGGTATAATATCTATATCTATGTTCATAATATATATATATGTATACGTAAGATATATACTTGTGCGAAAGAGAATTAGTATGTATTTGAAAAGAGAAAGCAGAGAATGCGTACGATCGAATGCCATGCATGGCATGCAGTATATATAACGAGATTTCTCCCAATTATATGATCAGACGTATCGCCGCTAATACTCCGACAGGACAAAATCTAATCCTATACCTCAGATCAAATGATTGGGAGAATGATCCCCGAGGTGCCACGTGGCAAGTATTAGCGGCGACGTCGCCGCTAATACTTGTGACGTGGCACCTCGGGAACGGGCGTCGTCAGTCATGGTTGCATGATTGTCGGGCCCCACCATTAGCGGCGACGTCGCCGCTAATACCCTGGTGGGGTTACCCTTTTTCTGATGGGGTTACCCTGTGCCTTAATTTTAAAACAAAGTAGTCCCATTTATATTGGCATGGAGGATTGATAAACAGCTAAGGTGTTGTTTGGTCAACAAAATATGTACTGTAATTAATATTTATTGCTTTACACTATCTAATGTTGTTGCAGATATGTACACTACATCTATATCTATACTATCTAATAAAATAAACCACCTTTTTTTTTCTTTAAACTTTCTGCCTTTAAAAAACCAAAAATACCATTCTCCTTTATTCACTAACTTAAACATCTCCATCTAATATACCTATAATACCCTTAATAAAATAATTTACAGTATAGATCCTCAACACTTAAAATAACTACAATACCACCTTTAACATCAATTACTTTTACATTCACCATAATCGTCGCCCCCATCACCGTCCCCACTGCTGCCCCCACCACCGTCACCACCACCACCTCCGCCATCACTACCCCACTTCCGCCGCATAGCGTGGACATAAGTCTACTAATAGCTAACAAAAAGCTTCGTTATTTTTATATAGCAAAAAGTCAGTTCCATTTTCGGTTTTACAGGTACCGAACCGATTAGTACCAAAACCTAAAATGCTCAAACTAAAACCGATACCGAATCCCTATCGTACACGGTTTCGGTGTTTCGGTAATCTTGCTCATCCCTCACACATCTCTACTACTTTATAAAAATTATCACACTCTCTCTCCTAACACTTTTCAACACTCTCTCTCATAAAAATGTCCCTATGCGAAATGACTATTCTACCCTTAATGAATTAATTAATTTTCTCTCTTTTATTCATTAATTTAAACATCTTCACTTAAAATACCTATAATACCCTTAATGAAATAATTACCACACCGTCACCCCCCGTCATGCCACCACCACTACTAACCGCCGCCGCCGCCACACCGCCACCAACACCAAACCGCCGCTACCACCGTCTTGCGTGGGTAAAATGCTAGTATCATATAAATGATTGATATATTACAAAAATACCCCCTGATTTTCAAGCTAACTTCATCAAAAAATTATGCAGTTAATCGCATCCAAGCTAAGCCCAATGTAAAATGTAGTAAACAAGAAATTTTAACCCCGACGTTGCCCGGGAAACGCCGAGAGACAGAACGATACGTAAAACGTAAAAAAATGAGGAAAATTGCGGAGTGAAAAATATCATTTTCTTTTAGTTGTTAGAACCTCTTGTAGCAGACCAAAATTATGTTCAGGGCTTATTCTAATTTATGGAATGCAAGGTAGAAATTAGAAAATGTCAGGTATCGCATTCAGAGTAGTAAATAGAAATTCATTGGTATATGACTGCTTATGGTGTAATATAGATTCACTTTATATCATACAAAAAGGGGACAGGAGATATAGCATGGAAATAGTAAGGAATTCATCATACAATATTATTTTTCCTAAATAAAAGACACACTGTATATGAAACACCAAAGGCAAAGCTATGATACCTGAAGCTCAAGCGGAAGAGGGTCCTTTGTATTTGTAATCTTGTATATCTCTGTTGTTGGATATAGGATTTGACGAAGACGAAATGTGAGAAAGTTGATAAATGTCTTTGCCCATTTTTTGACAATGTTCTGTCCATAATCCATAATGCCAATGGGTCTGAGATATCACAAAGCAATAGCATATGCACGACTAAAGATCTAATCTCAGATGAGGTTAGCGAGTGAGAAGCTTCCAACAAAGCCAGTGACCATTCTCAATCATCTCCAATTAGACGTAGCTTCTCACAGGCTAACGAAAGCTACTATAAGTAATGACTGCAACAACGCAGATCATCCGCCACACAGACGACACCTCGAGTGGCTCCACTGCAGAAACTTCCTGGTTAATCTCTTGTTGAATTTTTGTGTAGTGTCCACTTTTTTCATGTGTAGCATCACTTTGTTCACCAGTCTCATCCATTTCATGTTCCCTAGATGACAATACTGGAGTACTTAACTATTCATGGATTTCTTTGGATACAACATTCTCAGATGACTTTACACCATCCTTCTGACTCAAAAACAACATTAAAACCATAGACCATAACCCTAAACATTTGACAAAACATAATCACTATCATCAAAGAACATAAAAAACGGCCTTTAATGTAGTCTTCATGTACAAACATATGCAGTTCTAAGTTCTAACCAAAATGAACCAACCTTGTTTTCATAATCTTGTAAATATATCTTATATTTTTGCTAATAATGACACACATAATATCTATATCAACGAATGATACATGCTGGGTTTTTGGACCATAACTCTCTCTTAGGCAATTTGTCAAACAACTTAGGTACATGAAACCTGGTAACACTAAAAGTACTACATATTTATACAGAACTTGCCATAAGTTGAAGATATTAATATATGTGTAGGAACATAACTATAACATCTTCAAAATCAAAAAGTTCACTAAAATCATGTTTGTGTAACCATTGACAGATTATTAAAAAAAATATACGTTTCTTGCTATCTTTACTCCTATATAATAGAGGAGCCTTTTTTTTAAATCTCAGATGAGGTTAGCGAGTGAGAAGCTTCCAACAAAGCCAGTGACCATTCTCAATCATCTCCAATTAGACGTAGCTTCTCACAGGCTAACGAAAGCTACTATAAGTAATGACTGCAACAACGCAGATCATCCGCCACACAGTCGACACCTCGAGTGGCTCCACTGCAGAAACTTCCTGGTTAATCTCTTGTTGAATTTTTGTGTAGTGTCCACTTTTTTCATGTGTAGCATCACTTTGTTCACCAGTCTCATCCATTTCATGTTCCCTAGATGACAATACTGGAGTACTTAACTATTCATGGATTTCTTTGGATACAACATTCTCAGATGACTTTACACCATCCTTCTGACTCAAAAACAACAAAACCATAGACCATAACCCTAAACCTTTGACAAAACATAATCACTATCATCAAAGAACATAAAAAACGGCCTTTAATGTAGTCTTCATGTACAAACATATGCAGTTCTAAGTTCTAACCAAAATGAACCAACCTTGTTTTCATAATCTTGTAAATATATCTTATATTTTTGCTAATAATGACACACATAATATCTATATCAACGAATGATACATGCTGGGTTTTTGGACCATAACTCTCTCTTAGGCAATTTGTCAAACAACTTAGGTACATGAAACCTGGTAACACTAAAAGTACTACATATTTATACAGAACTTGCCATAAGTTGAAGATATTAATATATGTGTAGGAACATAACTATAACATCTTCAAAATCAAAAAGTTCACTAAAATCATGTTTGTGTAACCATTGACAGATTATTAAAAAAAATATACGTAAATTTGATATTAGTAAAAAAATCCAAAAGTTAAGTGGTAAAAATAAGTTTGAAGCCTTAAAATAAGAGATAGAAAGTAAAAAAAAATAAAAATTTGATGATTAAAGTTAGAACTATAATTAAGTTTGTATACAAAAAGTTGGACTAAAGTTAAAAAATCCAAAAGTTAAGTGGTAAAAATAAGTTTGAAGCGTTAAAATAAGAGATAGAAAGTAAAAAAAATAAAAAAAAATTTGATGATTAATTAAAGTTAAAATCCAAAGTTAATTGATAAAAATTAAAAACTTTAAAAGTAAATTATACTTGTATACAAAAAGTTAGACTAAAGTGGTAAAACCTAAAAGTTAAGTGGTAAAAATAAGAAACTCTAAAAGTTTATAATGGTAAAAAAAAGAAGAAGGAAAAAGACAAAATAGGAATAAAACAAAATTGTTGACGTTATGATGACGTCAGCGTGGAGCTACTGTGGATAAGGCGACGACAATTGTAATATATATAATAATGCATTTTTCAAGCTTTCAAAACAAATATGATATTTGCATCTTAACATGACACTTTATAAGCTATCCCTTATAAAAGTACAATCTCTTATATAAATAAAACAAGATTGTTTCTAGAAGCTTTTTACTTATGTGGCATGCCACCATTTTTTCCTAAACTATTTTTAAAAATATATGATGTCATAATAGATTTTCTTTTCTTTCAAAAACTATCTTTTATATTAGGCAATATGTCATTTCTTTTTTTTCATATTACTTTTCTAACCTTAATTTTTTTTAAATAATATGAAAAATAATTTACTGTATCATAACTTTCTAATTTTAGTTTCATATCTACCATTGGTTTATGATAGTTACTTTTTAATTTCTCATCACCTTAATCGGTTTTATATATTAATGTTCTTATTTACAAGTATGTTGCTATCTCCGTATTAAATTATAATGTATTGCCAACAAATTACATACATATTTATATATATTTTTCGGTTTTAAATTTTTAATCAAGCGTCCCGGGTTGAACCCGGGTTAATTAGCTAGTATATGTTGAAAAGAAATTTTGGAAACTAGGCGAGGGAAAGTGTCATGTTTTTAAAAAATGCTTCATTTTTATCCATTAAGGATATGCTAGAACTTATTGCTGTGCTCATAATTATAAAAAACAGATATGAGTTGTATACCCAATTCTTCGTTTGATGTTAAATTTTATAAACAAATAGCACAATTTTACCCCGTTCCAAAAACCCAGATGCTCAAAATGCAACATTGTTTGAAAGCAAATATGAAGCATTATAACTATATTTGTTTGGGATTGGGTTCTAGAGGAGTTCTTAAACTTTCCCCAACCAAAATTGTTTGCAAATATCAAATATGACTGCAACTAACATATGAATCAAATCACATATTGGAGTCTAGCCAACAATGTTTGTGGTTAAGATGGTAACTGCCTCTCTTTAAGATTATGGGGTCTTGGGTTCGAAACCCACCCCGCCACCTTTACCCTTTTTAATAAAATATGCCGTTGTAATTAAAAAAAAGAAAAAACATATTGGAGTCTACCCAACTCCAATTCTCTTGCATGGTCATTCACCAGAAAATAAAGAAAAGTAAAATTCATACGCCATAACCAATATTCAACTGAAAGTAAAAAATACGTTACATATGCAGTTACACTTGCATTAGAAAAGATTGTAATTTCTATAAATAAAAAATAAAACAGCACTTACCAAACAAGAAATCATTCATATAGATTACAGGGTTTTCCTTATGCAGACATCGAGAGACAGAACCCCATTGCAATGCGAAAAGTCAGACGGGACAATTATATAATTCTTTGCAGGCTTATGTTCAGACCACTTTGCATATATTTGTGGAGCACATTGCAATGACAGAGTTGCCTCGTCGTTTTTAGTAGTCAGGTGATACTCCAAAGAAGTTTTTAATGTGCTTGGACCCACACAATCAACATTAAAAGCTCGTCCGTGTTCACGAACTTTGTGGTTGAGAATAAAGATGACACTTTCGTGTTGTTCTTGAAGAAAAATGTGTTTTTGATTAGTTTCTACACGAAGATTGAAAGTGGTGTTGTAGGTGAAACGGGTGGTAGAGGCTGCATGTTTAACACCGAAGTGTAGGTAGAGATTTTTGGAAGAACCAGTAAAGGGACATGATGGGTGAGGGCAAAAGCATGGAGCGTGCGGACAAATTATTTCATGCTCGTTTTTCTTACTGTAAGTCATATTCTCTTTGCAACCATATTGAGCATTTTTGCATGATATTCTGACTGATTCTATGACTTTTTCAATAGCTCGGCAACGGTTATAACCAATTGGCATGCAGCAAGAAGGACATTTTCTATTTATTTTGGAGCAGCACAAAGAGCACGCTATGTGGCCGTTCTCACACTGCAATGCCAAAAACACAAAAATCGACTGTCAAAATGTCTGTTTTTGTTAATAACTAAACAAGATCAATGAATTGTGTTGCTTAATTTTGCTATACCAAAATATCATTACTCTATTTCCTATTCTTAGGAAACTAATGCATAATCATATACAATAACATTTTGGGAGAAAAGAAAACAGGTATACTAGATCGTTCTTTTTAAAAGATAAACATTATAGATTCTCCTAATATACATGCACAGGTAACTGTAAGGAATTTCATTCCAGAATGCATCTCTAGGGTTGCAACATAACAATTTCAAGGATACAGATCTTAATATCTTGAAATAGCCTTAGCATTTATTTCTTCATTAGATTATATGTTGTTACTTGTTAACCTGGATAGTGTTTGAGCTTTAGTAGGAGTTATAACAACCAAGGTCTATATAGTTGATTAAGATACTTTTAAATGATGTATACTAATAAAAATATACTTTATAGACAACATACTTGTTACTTGTTGACAAAAAGGCCCATAGTACATAAATAATAACATAGATCGTTTTACTAGATGTCTTTTTCACTAACTGTGCACTCCCTGAAAAGCCCCATCGTGTCACAGCTGTAAGTCTACTCATGCTCATCCTTATAACATAAAAACATACCAAGAAAACGTGGAACCTAGCATTCTCGATAAGTAACTTACACCTCAAACTACATGTAGACTACCTCTGATTGACTGATTCAACCCTTAGTTACACCTCAAACTAGTGTTTAATTATTAGATAACTAGCACGGTACCCGCGCAATGCGGCGGTGGTTGTGGCGGCAACGGTGTGGTGGTGGGGGCGACTGTTGGTGGTGGAGGCGGCGTCGAGTGGTGTAGATAATTGATGTAAAGGTAATTGATGTAAAAGGTTAATGGAGATATTTTAGATAAATTACTGATATTGTAATTTAATCATTAAGGTATTTTAGATAATTGATGTAAAGGTAATTGATGTAAAGGTAATTGATGTAAAGGTAATTGATGTAAAGGTAATTGATGTAAAGGTAATTGATGTAAAGGTAATTGATGTAAAGGTAATTGATGTAAAGGTAATTGATGTAAAGGTAATTGATGTAAAGGTAATTGATGTAAAGGTAATTGATGTAAAGGTAATTGATGTAAAGGTAATTGATGTAAAGGTAATTGATGTAAAGGTAATTGATGTAAAGGTAATTGATGTAAAGGTAATTGATGTAAAGGTAATTGATGTAAAGGTAATTGATGTAAAGGTAATTGATGTAAAGGTAATTGATGTAAAGGTAATTGATGTAAAGGTAATTGATGTAAAGGTAATTGATGTAAAGGTAATTGATGTAAAGGTAATTGATGTAAAGGTAATTGATGTAAAGGTAATTGATGTAAAGGTAATTGATGTAAAGGTAATTGATGTAAAGGTAATTGATGTAAAGGTAATTGATGTAAAGGTAATTGATGTAAAGGTAATTGATGTAAAGGTAATTGATGTAAAGGTAATTGATGTAAAGGTAATTGATGTAAAGGTAATTGATGTAAAGGTAATTGATGTAAAGGTAATTGATGTAAAGGTAATTGATGTAAAGGTAATTGATGTAAAGGTAATTGATGTAAAGGTAATTGATGTAAAGGTAATTGATGTAAAGGTAATTGATGTAAAGGTAATTGATGTAAAAGGTTAATGGAAGGTATTGGTGGAGGTGGCGTCAAGTGGTGTAGATAATTGATGTAAAGGTAATTGATGTAAAGGTAATTGATGTAAAAGGTTAATGGAGATATTTTGGATAAATGAATGATATTGTAATTTAACCATAACTTTTAAAGAGAGGGTTGTTTTATTTATTAAATAATATAAAAGTATAGATTAGGTGTATAGGGGAATTAGGATTAAGAAATAAGGGTATTTTGGGTATAAAAAAGTGTTGAATTTCCTAAAATAGGAGAGGTCAATATGCTATATAAAGGGTTATAGACTAAAAATACTTTCTCTGAGTTCCTGACTTCCTTTCACCAGTCTCCCTAAATCTATTAACAGTTGATCCACAATACATATCAATTCAGCCTGAATATTGCATATGTGCTTCATATGTTGATAACACACCAAAACTCATTGAAGTAGCATCACTTATTGTTCAAAAGAATCCAGCTGCCAATAATCCTAACACATAAACTTCTACAGAAGATTCTATAGAGTGTGTCTCTACTAAGATAAACATTAATCTATTACAGAGTAGTAGGTCTTAGACTTGATGATCTTTGTGCTATAATAGGTGTCACAACAATCAGCCTCATATCAATGGACAAATGCATTAAGATAATCCTGAACTGATACATTCTCGCAGAACTTTAATCCTGCTGACAAGATATTTGCCAACAAAAAGGATCATGGTACATATATACTTAGATACATCTCCTTGCAAATGGTAGTTAATGTCTTTCTCCTTGGAACATAAGGAGTATTTAGACCCTACCATACGATACACTAAGTTAGAACTCCAACTATATAGAACACCATCAATGCATTGTTTCAGTGGGTGGGGTGGCCAATTAGCTTATTAGCTTAAAACATAATAAGCCCAACCAAAAAATTCTAAAGGAAGTACTTATTAGCGTTTTGAAGTACAAAAATTGGCTTTTCACAAAAGCACCTTCAATGTGACTTTTTACAAAAGCTAATAAGCTCATAACTTCATGAGCTACCTTTGCCCCAAACACCCCCTCAGTCATCTACTTGAGAACTTTATTTATTCATTTAGCTATTAGAGTAACTTTGAACTAGAGAACAGCCTTGACTCTATTATCAGTTTATCCCAAACACATACTGATTAAGACTACATATATGCATCACTAATTCATCTACTGGAAAACAAAGAATTCCCCTAATGTTTGTTCTTAGGTAAAATGACCCAAATAGACGTATCTCTGGTTTGTTATCTTAAATTGGACACCACTTTATACAATTTACAAAACTACACAAAAATTTCATGTAAACTGCACATGTGACATTGTGCCCACTTGCTCTGCCACAACAAGGCTAAATAACACCTTTTATAAATGTATTTTAAATAACTTTTACTTCATTAAACTGTTAAATTAATATTTTAACTAAGTTTATATCAGCAGTAAGTGAACATGCTGATACTATAATTTAGTTATGTAATAGTAAGCTTTTTATATTAAATAAAAGTATGAATTTTAACTATGAATGAACTTGAAGTACTTGCTGTCTATTAAACTTTTGTTACGCTTTAAAAATCATAAGTGGAGTTTCATATACAACAATACAAATATGTTTCTTGGCTTACTAACATATAAAAAAGGCTTTAAGCATTTAGTTTTTGGTATATCTATCTTCTTAAAACAGAAAAAGATGTTGAATATAATATTTGTAGCCAACAGAGAATTGGAAAATGTTTGTTAAATGATAAGGTTAAAGTAAGGTACAAACTGCTACAAATGATTTTATGATGAGTCGACGTGAGCTTTTAGAAAACCATCTAAACCTATTTACACAGATGTATTCTTTTTATACAGATCCTTTTACAAGCGATCCACGTGTCACGGATGACGGGGCCGTCTTTCCTCATTCATCTACACGGAATCCTCCCAATTTACACAAAATTTATGTCCAACTGGGTAAATGTGAAACATCTTGGGCTAGCTTGAGATAACACATCATCAATACGTCTATTTAGGCAACTTTCGCTTATTTTTTTGGTAAAAATTTGACCTTCAACTTTCACACAGAGAGAAAAGATTAACTACAATATAAAACTAAAGAACGAAAATAATGTGGTTAGCACACCCCTACAGGATACAACTAAACTAACCATAAGCATGGACAAAAAATTAATAAAAAGCAGTAACTGCCTGGAGGACTAGTGGTGTCTAGATTGATATCTTGATGTTCTCATGTTCACCAAAGATAGCAGCATGAATTTATGAAATCAGAGTGCAACCAAATAATACATGTCAGGGTGTCCCTTTTAGGCTTATAGATAAGTGACTACAGACAATGTTATTACAATAAAGTATTAGGACTGTACCATTAGAGCAACATCAAATTTCCATAAATTAAGATTTCTGGGTTTTGAAGAATGCTTAAACCAATCAACTTAATCAAAGATACTTTAGTATGTGACATCACTAAAAAAGATGGGATTTTGCTAACCATAGCTTTTAGGAATCTATGGTTGACATGCTGAAAAGTGTGGTACATAACCCTAAGGGGATACACTTAGCATAATCCGAAAAGGAATTTGCTATTTCCATAGTTACCTACTTACTCGCTACCCTTTATGGGGTCTGAGCTACAGAAAGTGTTACAACTTACACCAATCAAGGTTTCTATATGAATATATTAAGAAAGTTTTGACAGGCAGATCCTAATATAACTTCATGTTCACTGACAAATATATTTCCAAACAAAAAACCTCATATGGTTCAGAACTTAAGATACAACAAGATATATCTCGTAGCACATAGCAATTGATGTCTTTCTCCCTAACAAAGAATCGCCTTACTTGCCCTATAGTGGAAAACTTAGTAGCACAGACATAAAATTCAGTCAAACACTCGATACATCCTTCCATTCCCTAGTAACATAACTCACAAAACAATTTGGCACCTGGAATTCTCAATATCCTTAACCTACACCTCATGAACTCAAACTCCTTATCGACTGCCTCCCACTTCACTAGTAAGAAATGTACTTAATATCTCGATTTCGCCTAAATAAAACCTAAAAAAATCCTCTCAGAGTTTCCAACTTACCTTTTACTGATCTCCTAAAACATTTTAATATCATAATCATTCATTATCCAACAACAATTCAGTTACCAACACATATCAAACACCTCTAAACCAAAACAGATATACATACATAAATCCATATCTATACATACACACGCATATATATACAATTATAAAGATGAGAATACCTGAAAAACCGGAGCGGATAACGGATCGAGACAAATCGGACAATCGAGAACATCAGGATCCGTCAATACAACCTGCAACGCTCCATTCGTATTATTAAACACCGCTTCCGTCACCGGTCCCGGAACAGGCGGAGCGCAATTAATCTGTCTAGCGAACGATACAGGCGGAACCTCATCCACGTCATCACCATTTTCATCATCATCATCTTCATCTTCTTCTTCTTCACCATCAGATCCATCTTCATCCACTTCTTCAAGTTCTTCATCATCCGATTCTACTTCGAAGTCATCAACCGTATTCAATTCGTGAGCGTCAAAGGTAACTGCAAAATCTTCACCGTCGTCGTCGTCGTCATCGCCAGAAGATGATGGTGGTGGTCGGAGATGATGGTGGTGCTGGTCGGAGATGGTGATGGTGGTGGCGAAGATGATGGTGGTGGCCGTCGTCGTCGCCATCGCCAGAAGATGATGGTGGTGGTCGGAGATGATGGTGGTGGTCGGAGATGATGGTGGTGGTCGAGATGATGGTGGTGGTCGTCGTCGTCGCCATCGCCAGAAGATGATGGTGGTGGTCGGAGATGATGGTGGTGGTCGGAGATGATGGTGGTGGTCGGAGATGATGGTGGTGGTCGGAGATGATGGTGGTGGCGAGATGATGGTGGTGGCCGGAGAGGAGGGAGGAGCGGTGGCCGAAGATGATGGTGGTGGCCGGAGAGGAGGGAGGAGAGAGGAGTATTTAATCCTAGCCTTTAGATCAATAAAATGAATGGCTAGGATTTGTTTTATAGTTTTCACAAAAAAATAGTTTGTAAATGAACATTTCACATGGTAAGTAATTTAATATAATTTATCTATAATATTATATAAAACAAATCTTAAAAATGTTGAAAAATATGTAATATTTTCATCTAGCACTACTTAAAATATTTTTACATGCATTATCACCTTAACATTAATGTTTAAATTACACTATCGATCTTTTATCTTTTAATAGATCTTCATTTACCCTTTAAATCAAGAGTTAATTACTTAAATGGTACCTAACATTTGCACGATATTGCTGGTTTGATACCTTTCCTTTCGAAATTACGCGGATCATACCTAACGTTTCCAAAACTCCACTCGGACCATACTGGAACCAAACGCCGTTTGATGACCGTTAAAAACCCCCCACGTGACTTGCAAGTGAGGGGTAAAGATGTAATATCACGTTTCTTAATTACTTAAATGGTACCTAACGTTTGTACGATATTGCTGGTTTCATACCTAATGTTTAGTTATTCATTTTTTTTGTATTTTTTTTTTATTTGATATTGGATATCGAATTTCGGATATCCAATTTCGGATATTTGGATATCCGAAATCGGATATCCGAACTTTCGGATATCCGAATTTCGGATATCCGAATTCGATATTTCGGATATCCGAATTCGGATATCCGAATTCGGATATCCGAATTTCGGATATCCGATTCGGATATCGAAGTTCGGATATCCGAAGTTTTCGGATATTTCGGATATCCGAATTCGGATATCTTCGGATATCCGAAATTTCGGATATCCGAATTCGGATATCCGAATTTTCGGATATCGGATAGTTCGGATATCCGAATTCGGATATCCGAAGTTTCGGATATTTCGGATATTAATCACTATCCGAAATTCGATATCCGAAGTTTCGGATATCCGAATTTCGGTTATCCGAAATTCGGAAATCGGATATCCGAAATTTCGGATATCCGAACTTCGGATATCCGAAATTTCGGATTCGGATTCGGATAGTGATTTTTGAAAATTTCGGATATTTCGGATATCCGAAATCCGAATTTTCGGATATTTCGGATATCCGAATTTCGGATATTTCGGATATCCGAATTTCGGATATCCGAATTTTCGGATATTTCGGATATCCGAAGTTTCGGATATCCGATTTCGGATATCCGAATTTTCGGATATTTCGGATAGTTCGGATATCCGATTTCAATTTCGGATATCCGAAATTTCGGATATTTCGGATATTCGATATCCGAATTTCGGATATCCGAATTCGGATATCCGAATTTCGGATATGAATTGATATCCGAATTCCGATATCCGAAACTTCGGAAATTCGAAAAGTCGGATATCCGAAATTTCGGATATCCGAACTTCGGATATCCGAAATTTCGGATTCGGATTCGGATAGTGATTTTTGAAAATTTCGGATATTTCGGATATCCGAAAACCTTATTTTTCAAAAAAAATTCAATATTTTATTATTTAATATCCAAAATATCCGAAACTATCCGAAAATATCCGAAATTATCCGAAACTATCCGAGAAATTTATAGTCAATATCCGAAAATATCCGAAAAAATATATATATTTCTTAAAATTCGGATATTTCGGATAGTTCGGATATCCGATTTCGGATATCCGAATTTCGGATATCCGAAGTTTTCGGATATTTCGGATATCCGAAACTTCGGATATCCGACTTTGAACACCCCTATCTGCATGTATTGATTTAATTCTGATGATCGGTCTATAATCATACACTACGATTAATACATAAGGATGGAAAACACTAGTCGGTCTTTAACTAGATGTAAAAGGTGATTCACTTGTAGCCGAGGGATCCAGAACCGTAGTAATTAGGATGAATAGAACATGATGCTTAACAATGTCAGACGCGATCCAGTGACTTGGAAACGAGCACTGTGGTCGCCGGAGAGAATTACTATCTGGCCATGGCTTAAGAGCTGGGTAACTTAAAGATGAATTAGTAACACAAAGTTTAGGTCATTAATGCTTAAACAATGAATCTAACGAGAATTTGTTTACAGAGTAGTGTGAGTCTAGGACAACACTAGTTACTTAGGCAAAGTGAATCTAACGAGAATCTGAGCCGTGATTAAGTTTCCAACAGTTTAGCAAGTAGGTAGAATGATATCTGGTCGTACCATGAGATCTGAGATGCCAAACAAGTATTTTAATTTAATTACTGTTATTTGCTTTTTCAAACTATTTTCAGACTAAGCCTCTCGCTGAATAAGCGGTTGCGGCTTCTATTTATTTTCAGTATTTTAATTAGTTTAATAGGAAATCGTGACAACCCCACAACCGCTAGAATTACACATATTACTAGATTAGGTATAGCAACGCGTCCCTGCGAACGATCCTGTACTTATCACTAAACTATACTACATCTGATCGGGTTCTCTGCCCGTAAGTGTGTGTGGTTAGGGATAATTACTTGTACAACATTTTATAAATTTAAAAGCACAATTAAAACCACCATCAAGCTTTTTGGCGCCGCTGCCGGGGACGCGACGCATTCTTAGTTTAGTAGTGTAGTTCGATCCTACTTTGTGTTTCGCCACGAAGTAGTTACTTTTCAGTACTTAGGTTTAAGTCATTTAGGGTTTAGTAGTCAAATTAGGTCAAATTAGGTCAGATTAGGGTTTAGTAGTATTTTCATTTCATTTTCATTTTAAGTAATTTAGTTTTTCATTTCATTTTTATATTGGTGCGTTTGACGTTTTTCTTGGAGTTTTGCAGTTTTACTTAGGTAATCAAGCTGGAGACTTACTCGAGAAACAAGAACAGTAGGGCATCATCACCCGATAGGTTTAAGATACAACAGTTAGAAGCAGCCTCATTAAACCCACCAAGATCCGATATGGACGACTTTGACCGACCGATGATGGAAAAGACGAGAGCCGTAGCACCTACACCGGGATCGACTATTGTTCCACCGAACTTAGGAGATTCGTTTTCAGTCAAAGGCCATCACCTTAAGTTAATCCAAGACAACCAATATGACGGCCGAGCCAAATCCGACCCCCATAAGCACGTAAGCAGGTTCACAAGTTTGTGCAAAATGTTCAAATACGGAGGAGACGTCACCGATGACGATGTAAAGCTTAGCTTATTTTCGTCGTCTCTCACCGGAGAGGCACGTGCTTGGTTCGATGAGCTCGATGAAGGTACCATCACTACATGGAATCAACTTCGCGAACAGTTCGTCTCGCGATTCTTTCCCTCGAGTTTAGCAAGGAAAATGATTCGAGACATCAAGGCTTTCAGGCAAGACGAGGGTGAATCACTAGTTGATGCATGGAAAAGGCTTAGGGAAATGATCAGATACTGTCACCGGAATGGACTAGACAAGGACGAGATCATGGAAATTTTCTTCTATGGTTTAACCAAGAGTTCCCAAAAGGATTTAGACCTAGCCGGCGGTGGTAACTTTTTGTACAAGTCTACAAATGACGCGTACAAAATGATGGAGGATATGGTTCAAGCTAGCTTAGCTCGAGATATGGATGATAGAGATCGAGATAGGAGGACGAGAAGGACCGTGGCTAGCATCGAGAGCAGCTCCGACAATGAGGTAATTCATGAACTTAAAGCTTTATCTAACCGTTTTTCTACTTTTGAAGATAGGTTGGACATTATGGATAAAGACCTCAAGGTGATTGCACACGGGTGCAACAATTGCGGAGGAATGCACTATACCGAGGATTGTGAAGAGGAGGCTACCGAGCAAGTCAATTTTGTCCAGAACCAATAACGAGGAGGCTATCAACGAGGACTATTCCAAAGAAACCCCGGTAATTCTAACTTTAATTCTAGTTATGCTAGAAATAACTTTGTTTCTTTTCAAAATAGGTGGCAAAGGAGTAATGGTCAACCCGAGCAACCAAAAGTGGAGAATGAAGTCAAGGAGGATCCGATTGTCAAGCTCACTAACATGATGGAGAAGTACATGGAAATGAACGACAAGAGGCACGACTCCTTAACAAGCTATACAAAGTCGCTCAATGAGAAGATAAGTAATCTCAATTAAAAGGTTGACGAGGGAGCAAGAAATCAACAAGCCGCAATCAAGGACCTGGAAAGGAGGATAGATAGATGGATTGAGCAGAATGCAAAGAGCAGCTCAAGTCCAAGGCAAATCATCCAAAGCGGCCCAAGCTCAAGTCAAGGAATGAGTCAAAAGTACCAACCACCAATCGGGCGTAACGAGAATGTGAACGCCATGTTCACCGAAGGTAATGACTCTACTAAGCTTTCTAATGATTTTTGTGAAGTGTCCGATCAGGTACAGGTCATACGGGAGCCAAACGGAGAAGAAACAAGCAAAAACGCAAAACAGGAATCTGTCCAGGTACCACCAGCGCCGCTGGCTGCACAAGCTAGCGCCGTTGGAAGCCACCAGCGCCGCTCAGATAGCTCCAGTGCCGCTCTTGGCCCAGGCCCAGCGCCGCTGGCAGCCCCGTCATCCCATATTCACGTGAAACTTCGTTTTCAACTCTTTTTCAAGGAGATGTCGAAACCCAATTCGCTTCAAAATGCAAAATCAAAGATGGGAACGACTCGGACAGTAGAAATGAAGTTCAAGATCCTGAGACACCGGATGACGGGACACAGCTACCGCAAGCAGCTGAAGATCCAAGAAGTTTTCTTATTCCTTGCACTGTTAATAATGAATATTTTTCGAGTGCATTAGCTGATTTAGGGTCAAGTATTAATGTTATGCCTGTGATTTATGAGAAACTTACCCTTTGTTTGCTAAAACCCGTTAACATGAGCATTCGGTTAGCCGATCAGACTTACCGACAACCCAAGGGGATTGTCGAACGAGTCCATGTCAGGGTTAAGGACTTAGAATTTTGGACTGAATTTGTTGTGCTTGATTCGGTAAGTGAAGTAGTGACACCCTTAATATTAGGCCGACCATTTTTGCATGTTGCGGATGTTATCATCCATGTTCTTAAACGTGAAATATCTTTTTCAAATGGTCAAATAAGAGTCAATCTGCCTGTCCTAGACTCTAGGGATGTCGACTATGATGAAATGTGCTTTAATGTTGAAAATGAGCAGGATGAGGAACCTTTAGATGCCTATTATTGCCTTAGGAGTTTAAGTCGTTTCTGGTATAATGAAGGCATAGATATGAGAAATAGGTATGAAAAAGGTTTAAGTAAGTTGCATAGGGAAACTAATTCTAAGGAACTAGAAAAGATCCCAGAAGAGGCCGAAAGAGGTATAGAAAAAGGTGACAAGATACTGGTTAGGGTGAACAAGTTCCTCAACAACTTAGGATGGAATGACATAAAAGAACAAGCCTTAAGTAAGTATAACCCTTATCTGTCCACCTCTGCCCTAGGAGACCCGACAATCTTTAAGGTTCACAGTGTAGTCCGAGCAAATCTAGGATGTGAAGCCTTTATAGATGCTAGAGCAACAATGAACATACTTCCTTTAGATCATCGGATGGGATATGTTAGTAAAAAACTGGGGAAAGTAGATTGGGAAGATAAAAGGGTCTACCTTTTTAGGAATGTTAAGATTAGAGTCCGAGGATTCGTTAAGAATGTAGTGATTTACATAGAAGGACTGAAATTCTCGACAGAGTTCTTTTTCGTGAAAGAAAATGCGGTCACTAGGAATAATGTGATTTTAGGTCAACCATTTTTAAAGACTGCTTGTTCTGATATAAATGTCGAGTTAGGAGAGTTAATATTACAGTCTGGGATTAACATATTAAAGATTAGTAAGAAGGACATAAGTAAGGATAATCCCTATGGTTTTGACTGTAAAACTAAGCTTTGCCAAGGACAAGGAGAAAAGATGAATATCGAGTCATATTTGGAGGATAGGTCTAACATTTATATTCGATACAACCCAACGGGAACCGGCCCCCGGCCGACTCCGTATTCTTTCTCAACCCAGTTACTTGATCGATGTCGTTGGACCGATCAAAAATAAAACTAATTACCACTAATTAGCTAGGGTAAGTTGAGTATCGTATCCACAGGGAATCAAGGGAAAATGTTGAACAATTTACAAAAGATTAATTAAACTAGACATAAACTTAAAATCGAGTTTTGGATTGATTTGATTAAACTAAGAATGATAATAAACTTAATAACGAAATTCAATAATAAAAAGGTAAGACCATTCTTATGATCCCAATTATGTTTTCAAAAGTATAACCTAACTTATATCCGTTGGAAATCACATAGACATGATTCGTTATAAAGCTTGGAATGAATGAACGTTAAGGACTAATTGATTGGGTTGTGATGATTCACGATAATGAAAACCGAGTAATTGACACAACTAAATTATTTATCCATTAACAAGATTACCATTTCATAAGAGATTATTCCAATAATTAATGATTAACAATAAATTGAAACCAAAAGATAGATGGAAATCATTCAAGGTTATGAATAAATAATCATTCATTCAAATCCAAACAACATTAGATGCAAAACACAATTAAGAATTAAACATCTAATCTAACATAAATATAAGAAAGGTTGAATACAATTGTCTTACATAATTGTTCACATAAGAATGATCTAAAGAGGATTAGCCTTCCATGTTCATCAATGAATCTTCAATTTGGATTGTCATCTCCTTGGAATTGTGATTGAATGATGATTTGATGATGATTTTGGGGCTTGGGAGAAGTGGCTTGTGGCTCTAGATCTCTGAAATTAGGGCTTGTGTGTGTGTTAATTCGTATGTGAAAAGAATAACTCAAGTTTACAATTAAAACCCTTAAAATTCGACTTCTGATCAGTGTCTGGCGTAACCTACGCCCCATCTGGGCGTAAGGTACGCCCTTTGTAAATCTGCCCAGCGTAACCTACGCCTGGATTAGGCGTAAGGTACGCTCCTTGTAATCTTTGATCTTCACCTGGCGTAAGCTACGCTTAATTCCAGCGTAAGCTACGCCTACTTCAGTTTTGCCTGGCGTAAGGTACGCCTATCCTGGGCGTAAGTTACGCCCTTTGTAACTTCAGTTTTCCAGAATTCCAGAATTTGACTTTCTTTGACTTTGAGTTTCATTCGACTTCCTTTTCGACCCAATTAGTCCAAATAAATGCTTAGAACCTGAAACACTTAAACAACCATAAAAACGCCCTAATCGTCTATTAACAAGCACAAGACAATCCGATTTTATCCATTAACATCATGTCTTTTAGGCGTTTATCACATTCCCCAACTTAACCCTTTTTCGTCCCGAAAAAGACATTCATTATGTGACAAGCTAATTTACAATCCTATAATACTTCCTATCACCAAAGACACACCATATAGGAGTTATATTAATTATACATGCTTGTAAAACTCAACCCTCAAGTAATCTTCAAAGTACACTTGGGTGAAACTAAGCAATGCAAACCAAATCACATAACACAATCAACTCATAAGACTTACAACTATCAAAAGATTTACGACTAGCAAATAGAAATATATAAAGGTGCAATTAAACCTAATAAACCTCAAGTTTGCCACAACACTTGTATCACACTTCTCACAATTTGCACTCCCCTCGGTTCATATTTTGAGTGATTTAGCAAAAGATGTGCTAATATGTATATTTGGAAGCTCACAACCTATTATTGCAACACTAAAAGTCATAGGCTAGTACACAAATCGAACCAAGACCTCATAACTCAAACTATCACTTCGGTATTCATACAAAATTGATGGAAATATGGAATGAAACACGGTAATGATTCTCATTGGGCGATTTACTAGAATGATTTTGGAACATTTCACTTTTGATTCTCTTTTTGATCAACTTTACATGGATAATTGAATTGGTTTTCATTTATGACCATATACTTTGACTTTTCAACCGGATTTTGCAATTTTGACTTTGACTTTGACTTTGTTCTTTCTTTCGATTCTTCATAAACAACACAACTTTGAACAATTAACGAATTTCATGACGAGGTGAAGTGGAATATGGATTGAATTGTATGATTGTTTTGTGATTTTAAGCACATAATCCAAGCTAGAGGTCTCAACACGGTAAGTGCACTAGTTCTAACCTAGTGTACAATAATGGTTCACACAATATGATCATCATGAGAATTTAAGCTACGCTAACAATCTAACCAATCATTGACGAGGCTTTTTCTCTCATTAAATTGAAGGATATAACGGATATATAAAGTGTGATACATGCATGATGACTCACAATTGGCATATTACCCTTATTTGCACATTTGTATGTTTTTACTTGCTAGCAACTCTATCAAGATGCTCATAAGTCAACCATGTCATGCAATCTAATCTACACTACCTAGCCCCACTTACATGTACAAATCCAATCACAAGAAAATCTCCTTTTACAACATGTATAGCTAATTAACCAAAAGCAACAACCCTTATCAATGGTTAGTAAATTAAAGCAAAATTAAGAAAAATAAAAATTAAATTCAAAATTAATCTTACTTTAATCTTACAAACGAATCTGAAATTGAACAAATAACGATAGGGGTTTTGTAGCTCTCGAAAAGTTATTCAATTTAGCCTAAAAAATTTTAGAAATTGATGAAGAATTGGAGGAGATATGATGATTTGAAGATTAGGGTTCTTGGAGAAAAAGAAATTGGGGGTGAAGAAGATAGAGAGAAAGATGCAGATATATGGAAAAGTGAAGTGAGGATCGGCTCTTGTGGTTGTAATTAAAAAGATTTTTGACTTTTGACTTTTATTAAAACACTAAAAAAAAATCGATCCTGGACCCGACCGTAACTTACGCCAGATGGAGGCGTAACCTACGCTGACTCTGTTTTCTACTGCCGTAACCTACGCTGAATGTAGCCGTAAGGTACGCCCGGTCAAAACCTTACCCTGGTATTTTTCAACGGCCGTAACCTACGCCTGGTCACACCGTAACCTACGCTCGGTCTGATTTGTGCTGCCGTAACTTACGCCCAAAGGTGGCGTACCTTACGCCTATCTAGAAAATGCATTTCTGGCGTAAGGTGGGCGTAAAGTGGGCCGTAAACAGTGAGTTTTTGGCGTAAGGTCCATTTCAACATTCCAGGGGACCGTAACCTACGCCCCAAGGGCCGTAGCTTACGCCCCCTGTTGACTTTTATTGACTTTTTTTTTTTTTTAACTACAGCCACAAACAACTTTTAAGAACTTGCAATTATATCAAAATTAAACTCCCTTCCCCAACTTAAAGGTACATTGTCCCCAATGTACACCCGAAACTAGAAATGAGTTCATCGGCTCGAAAAATTGCAAAAACGATTCACTTTTTCACCCAACCGACCTTCCCCAACTTAATTCTCAAGCATCGGTGCTGAGAATTAAGTTTCTTGTGTGATTATGCAACAAAAATACCAAAACAACTAAGCAAAATTGAAACGAAAAGGAAAACGTACCGAAATTGAAGCTATAAAACAAACAAACAACGGGTTGCCTCCCGTTTAGCGCTAAGTTTATTGTCCTCAGCCCGACATTACCTCAAATGATGTTCAAGCAACCTCATAGGATGGTGGACTTGAGATGAAGTTCACCATTTCCTTTGTAGCTCCATTGATGTCGGTTGCATCCAAATACGACTTCAAACGATGTCCATTGACCATTTGCTTCACTCCATCTTTCGGATCTTCAATTTCAATTTCTCCAAACTTTCCGACTCTTGTGATGGTATAAGGACCCATCCACTTGCTTTTGAGCTTTCCCGGAAAGAACTTGAGTTTTGAATTGTAAAGCCAAACCTTTTGTCCAACTTCGAACACCTTTTTCTTCAATTTGGCATCATGAACCGCTTTCATCTTGTCTTTGTAAGTTGATGCACATTCATAAGCCTCATTCCTTAGCTCTTCTAATTCGCACAATTGCAACTTTCTTTCTTTGCCTGCATTCTCAAAATCCATGTTAACGGTCTTAACGGCCCATAATGCCCTATGTGCTAGTTCCATTGGAAGATGACAACCCTTCCCATAAACTAACCGGTAAGGAGTAGTGCCAATAGGTGTCTTAAAAGCGGTTCGGTAAGCCCATAAAGCATCATTGAGTTTGGTTGACCAATCTTTTCTATCGGGTCTTACCGTCTTTTGCAAAATTTCTTTAATTTGCCTATTGGACACTTCTACTTGCCCACTTGTTTGTGGGTGATATGGGGTGGCAATCCGGTGGTTTATGCCATACCGTTTGAGAAGTTTTCCAAACTGAAATTTTTTGAAATGAGATCCCCCATCGCTTATGATCACACGAGGGATCCCAAATCTTGAGAAAATGTTGCTTTGGACAAACTTGCACACAACGGTATGGTCATTGGTCTTGGTGGCTATGGCTTCTACCCATTTTGACACATAATCTACCGCCACCAAAATATAGTAATTACCAAAAGAATTAGGGAAAGGACCCATAAAATCAATGCCCCATACATCAAATATATTAACAACTAAAATGGGTTGCATGGGCATCTCATTCCTCTTAGTAATACTACCTAGTTGTTGACACCTAACACATTTTTTAACAAATTCAGCGGCATCCTTAAAAATGCTAGGCCAAAACAAACCACACATAAGAACCTTATAACCTGTCTTTTGGCCGCTGAAATGACCTCCACATGCAAATGAGTGTGCATGAGTCAACACCTCTTGAATCTCTTCATCCGGAACACACCTTCTCACCAATTGATCCGGGCCAACTTTGAACAAATCCGGCTCATCCCAAATGTATTGCTTGGCTTGTGCAAGGAATTGTTGCTTCTTTCTCTTGACCCAATGTTCCGGTAGCTTACCTGCGGACAGAAAATTCACAATATTCGCATACCAAGGAACAACAGAAACGGTTAGTAAATATTCATCCGGAAATGTCTCGTTGATCTCCTTGGTTGAATCATCATCCATAACTTGAATTCTTGACAAGTGGTCCGCCACCACGTTCTCACTTCCTTTCTTATCTCGGATCTCCAAATCAAACTCTTGTAGTAGCAAGACCCATCTAATTAGCCTTGGCTTTGCATCTTCTTTTCCATCAAATGCTTAACCGCGCTATGATCTGTGTACACTATAACTTTGCTACCACAAATATAAGAACGAAACTTGTCAAGAGCATAAACAACTGCAAGCAATTCCTTTTCGGTGGTGGTATAATTCAATTGGGCATCCGATAAAGTTTTGCTTGCATAATAAATCACAACGGGTTTCTTGTCCACCCGTTGTCCAAAACAGCCCCAATGGCAAAGTCACTTGCATCACACATGATTTCAAATGGCATGGACCAATTAGGTGATTGCAAAATGGGGGCTTCAACCAATTTCTCTTTCAAGGTTTCAAAAGCTTGTAAACATTCATTATCAAACACAAATGGCACATCTTTCAACAACAAATTACACAATGGTTTGGTAATGACACTAAATCCTTTTATAAACCTTCTATAAAATCCAGCATGTCCAAGAAAAGAACGGACACCCTTGACATTGGTTGGAGGGGGTAAAGTAGAAATGACTTTGATTTTGGCCCGGTCAACTTCCATGCCTTTCTTTGAAATCACATGACCCAAAACCGTCCCCTCTTGAACCATAAAGTGGCTCTTTTCCCAACTTAAGACCAAATTCGTCTCAACACATCTTTTCAAAACTTTGGTTAGCTCATTAAGACAATTATCAAAGGTTTGACCAAAAATTGAAAAGTCATCCATAAAGATCTCTAAAGAATCACCGACCATATCTGAAAAGATACTCATCATGCACCTTTGGAAGGTGGCTGGGAGCATTACATAACCCGAATGGCATTCGCCTAAAGGCAAAAGTTCCATAGGGACATGTAAATGTGTCTTATGTTGGTCATCGGGATGAATAGCAATTTGATTATATCCTGAATAACCATCTAGAAAACAATAAAATTGCTGACCTGCAAGCTTTTCGATGATTTGATCAATGAATGGCAATGGGAAATGATCCTTGGAAGTAGCGGTGTTCAACTTTCGGTAGTCAAAGCAAACCCTCCATCCGATGATAGGTCGGATCACAAGTTGCTCACCACTATCTCCTTTAACCACTTGAATTCCCGCTTTCTTAGGTACCGTTTGTGTTGGACTTACCCATGTACTATCCGAAATTGGGTAAATAATTCCAGCATCCAACCACTTTAGCACCTCCTTCTTCACCACTTCACGCATATGAGGATTCAATCTCCTTTGAGCATCACGTGAAGGCTTTGCTTCAGAATCGGTGATTATCTTATGCATCACAATTGATGGACTAATGCCTTTCAAATCGGCAATTGTCCATCCAATGGCCGCCTTGTATTCCTTGAGCACCTTAAGTAATGCTCTTTCTTGCATTTCTTCCAAATTTGATGCAATGATCACCGGCAAAGTCTTTTCATCTCCCAAAAATGCATACTTCAAATGAGATGGGAGCTCTTTCAACTCAACTTGTGGTGACTTTCAATGGATGGCTTGAGATGGGTGTCAATATGGTCCGGTAGACTCTCCACCAAATGAGTCCATGGTGGTCTACCTTCTTGAATTGCCATAATCTCCCAATCCTTTTCCTCCTTCTTCAATGTTTCACTATGCTCCAAGATTAACCTGTCAACCAAAGCATAATTCTCCCGTGTGTCTTCCTCATTTTCATGAGGAATGCACTCATCAATGACGTCCGCCATAAAGCATTCGTCACTAACTACGGGGTTAGGAACACCAGCAAAAACATTCAATCTTATCTTACGGTTGCCAAAAGTCATTTCAACCGTACCCCTTCTACAATCAATTAATGCATTAGCGATGGCCAAAAAGGGTCTACCCATGATGACATTGGGCTGCCTAACATTACCGCTTGGTGCAAAATCAAGAACCAAAAAGTCTACGGGGTAATAAAAGTCCTCCACCTTAACAATCACATCTTTGACAATTCCTCTAGGAAGTTTAAGGGACAAATCAGCCATCACCAAGGTGGTGTCGACTTTTTCCAACGGTCCAAAGTCATATTGGTCATAAAAACTTCCCGGAAGAATGCTCACACTGGCGTAAGCTACGCTTAATTCCAGCGTAAGCTACGCCTACTTCAGTTTTGCCTGGCGTAAGGTACGCCTATCCTGGGCGTAAGTTACGCCCTTTGTAACTTCAGTTTTCCAGAATTCCAGAATTTGACTTTCTTTGACTTTGAGTTTCATTCGACTTCCTTTTCGACCCAATTAGTCCAAATAAATGCTTAGAACCTGAAACACTTAAACAACCATAAAAACGCCCTAATCGTCTATTAACAAGCACAAGACAATCCGATTTTATCCATTAACATCATGTCTTTTAGGCGTTTATCATTACTAAGCCGAGTCCGGCTGAAGACTCGTTAAACTTAGCGCTTCTTGGGAGGCAACCCAAGCCGTATTTTTATTTTTATTTTTCATTTTTAGGAATATGTGACTAATTGCAATTAAGTGAATTGTTTTGAATTTTATCATTTGTGACCTATTTTATGAGTTATATCTTTAGAATCACAGATGCAAGCTTTCAATGGATCGAAGAAACAAGTAACTTATTGCAATCGTATTTCGTTTTTATTTTTATTTTATGTTTTAGCTTGTTATTTTCCATTTTTATATTTTGATTGAAGTGTGCAGGAGTATTTAGCTTTGTATTCTGAAGGAAACCATGCACTTGGTCAAAAGCTAAGTGTGGGGAATGCCGGAAGCAAATCGTGAAGGAAAATCAGACGTCGAAGCAAGTACAGGACTCAAAGCGCCGCTAGAAGACCTCCAGCGCCGCTGGGAAAGCACCTGGGCTTCCCAGCGCCGCTGGACCTGCACCTGTGCAAATCTAGCGCCGCTCAAGCTCTCCCAGCGCCGCTTATGTGTGTCCAGCGCTGCTCCTAGCTAGCCAGCGCCGCTCACAGGTCCAGTCTGCACACCAGATCGCGAAAAATCCAAAAAAATCAGAAAAACCAAAAAATCCAAAAAAAACAAAAAATCAGAAAAATACCAAAAAGAAAAGAAGGTGGAGAAGCATCAATGGATCGCCATCAAACGGAGCCGACTCAAGTCTTTGAAGTTCAACATCATTCAAGTCACTCCACAAATGCCATCTTCAACAACATTCATGCAATATAAGCCCGAGAAGTTTCGTTAATCCTTTATCTTATCGTGTTTTTCCTATTACCCTTTTTGTTATGTCATGTTTAGTACAACGAGGACGTTGTACGGTTTAAGTGTGGGGGGATGGAATAGGAAAAACCCGTTGTTTTATTGCTTGATAAATCATAAGTTTTCTACTACTTAATTCATGCAAATTTAAAGTTTTTCTTGTGTCTGAAAACATTTTGAGAAAATAAGCTTTGCAAGTAGACAAAAGATGACGATAACTAAGCAATATTAGCTTTGGTAGATGAACGGTTAGTTAGGACTTTTAGTTTGACTATAGATTTGTGGCTGTTCATTCTTCCAACTGGATTAGAGCTTAGACTGAAACTGTATGCGATTATGTTTGCCATATCACATTTAACCGGACCTTAATATGCCTAGCAATTAGATAACGAGTAAAATCTATACGCATCAAGTTATGTCGCTTTGCGCGTGGGGAACCACCGACCTGTCACCGTTGTCTTGATGTAAGGTATAAACTCTAACCATTGGTTGAGTTATGTCGCTCTGCGAGTGGGGAACCACCGACCTGTCACCGCTGTCTCAACTATTAAAGATGATAATATCGTATAAATGCTTTAGTGTTTAGCTAGTGAGCATGATTGTAGTGTAAGAGTATGTCTAAGTAGTGACTCACAAGTACACAAACAATGAAATGTAAATGCCTTGCTAGTAGCTAGTAGATCTGATTGCTATACAAACTTTAATTAAGTGCTTAACTAGTCAGCAGAAGGTAGTAAGATTGAGCTGTAGGACATGTGGAATTATAGAACGGTTTTAGAGGTATTAACACAAATATAAGGTTAACTTTTAGTTTTAATTGACTGATTATCTTTACCTCTAGCTATAGCTTACTGATTTTGTCTAAAGCTTTCTCAAATCATTTTGCATGACTAATCCTTCAAATGTTTTATAAAGTAGAATAACTTGAACACTTAAGTTGTCCGCTCATCATTGTTTTATTTTCTTGGACTATTTGCTTGAGGACAAACAAAGACTTAAGTGTGGGGGTATATGATGAGCGTTCATTTTGTGATAAAACCCCCTATCGAAAGGCTTCATTTCAATGTCTAATTGAGTTAATATTCCGGAACTATCGATACTTAATGGATTCTATGTTTACGCAGGTTCACGGAAGATGCGAGTGAGGGTAAATGGCATCAAGTGACTCAAGATGGAAGCCTATGAAGTTACAAGACACAAGGAGGTGATTCGGAAGCCGAACGAAGCGAAACGAGAAGCAGCAGGAGCTGCCAGCGCCGCTGGGCGGCCCAGTTCAGCAACCGACCTAAATCACTATTTAAGCCAAAGCAGCCCTCAAAACCCGAAGAGAGAGCCGATTCAGCAGCCCTAGCCGCCCACATCAAACCCTAGGTCAACTTTGCAGATTCCAAGCAGGTTTTGGAGCTTCTAACACCTTCCAATCTTCATCCTCAAGCTAGATCTACTCTTTTATTTTACTTTTAGTTGGTAAACAATGTCTTTCATCTTTTCAGACTTTGTTATTCCTTTAATAATGGTAGGCTGAATACTAGTTTGGATCGATGTGATCATGTAGACGTTTATCTATTTTACTTTATTTGTTAGATCTGTTAGAGTGTGTTTTACTGTTTGTCGTAGATCCATCTTTTACTAGTTCTTCATATTATTATCGGTTCTATATCTGCATGTATTGATTTAATTCTGATGATCGGTCTATAATCATACACTAGGATTAATACATAAGGATGGAAAACACTAGTCGATCTTTAACTAGATGTAAAAGGTGATTCACTTGTAACCGAGGGATCCAGAACTGTAGTAATTAGGATGAATAGAACATGATGCTTAACAATGTCAGACGCGATCCAGTGACTTGGAAACGAGCACTGTGGTCACCGGAGAGAATTACTATCTGGCCATGGCTTAAGAGCTGGGTAACTTAAAGATGAATTAGTAACACAAACTTTAGGTCATTAATGCTTAAACAATGAATCTAACGAGAATTTGTTTATAGAGTAGTGTGAGTCTAGGGACAACACTAGTTACTTAGGCAAAGTGAATCTAACGAGAATCTGAGCCGTGATTAAGTTTCCAACAGTCTAGCAAGTAGGTAGAATGATATATGGTCGTACCATGAGATCTGAGATGCCAAACAAGTATTTTAATTTAATTACTGTTATTTGCTTTTTCAACTTATTTTCAGACTAAGCCTCTCGCTGAATAAGCGGTTGCGGTTTCTATTTACTTTTCAGTATTTTAATTAGTTTAATAGGAAATCGTGACAACCACAACCGCTAGAATTACACATATTACTAGATTAGGTAAAGCAACGCGTCCCTGCGAACGATCCTGTACTTATCACTAAACTATACTACATCTAATCGGGTTCTCTGCCCGTAAGTGTGTGTGGTTAGAGATAATTACTTGTACAACATTTTATAAATTTAAAAGCACAAATAAAACCACCATCAATTATCTACACCATTCGACGTCATCGTTACGACCATAGCCGCATTACGTGGATACAGTGCTAGTTCTATCTATATATCTATATCAAGAGAGGTTTAGTGTAAAATAACTAGTAAAGTAAAACGAATTGAATAACACATGGCCAGTTGGATCATAACAAAACTGTTGTACGAATCTTAATAAAGTGCATGTTTATACAGTGATACATGCAGTTAAAACAAATGATTGTTTTATTTCACTTATACGTATATATATACTAGATTAATGCCCGCGTAATACGCGGATAACTATATTTAACTAATCACATATTTAAGGATAATAGTAAACTTTAAGAATTACTCATACTATATTATTATCTAATAATTAAGACTTTGCACTTGCTATTAAGAAGTCAACATAACAACAAATGTAGAAAAAATATATAAAAAATCAACTTTATCACGTACTAACATTATAATTTCTTTTGTTACACGACTATCAAGGACGTCGAACGACGTCAACCAAACTTTTTAGGCGTTTGTCCTTACTATACAACGTATTTATTCCTATTCTAGTTAATATTCAAAGCGAGTAACATCAAAATGAGACAAAAATTCTAAGGTGAAAACAATAAAATAAACAGAAATCAAGCCCAAAATAATAACAAATCATGCATTAATAACCATTACCATAAAATAGACATATGCCTTGAAATTCATAAGTGGAATAAGCTGGGAATTTATGTTAAACATATTAAAATTATCCAAAAATATCATAATATAATTAATTTTCTAATTTAATTTATCTATTAAGGGGTTAAATAAAAACTATTGATATTGAAGGACTAAAGTTGGTATTGACTAAAAGATTAGTCAAAGATGACATCATATTGAAGGACTAAAGTTGGTATTGACTAAAAGATTAGTCAAAGATGACATCATCTTTGTTGATCAATGGCTCAAATTTAATAAGGAAATTTCATCCAATGGTTCATATTTTTCCATGGTTGAATTTAAGGTTCTCTTTTAGTATTAATGTTAGATGTGACATTGTATATAGGGAGGATCCTGGAAGAAGGTGTGTTAAGGAGAGAAGGGAGAAAAGGGAGAGAAGGTCCTATTGGCCAATCAGAACGCGACATGTGTCAAAATAAAAAAAGCGCGGTGGCAATTTTGTAAATAAATTAAACTTTTTTGAAGCTTGGTCAGCTTGGGCTCTCAGTCAGCTTGGGTTGGGTCAGCTTGAGTTGGATCAGCTTGGTGTCTGGATCAGGTTGGGTCAGCTTGGGGTCAAGTTGGGTCAGCTTGGGGTCTGGTCAGGTTGGGTCTGGTCAGGTTGGGTCAGCTTGGGGTCTGGTCAGGTTGGGTCAGGTTGGGTCAGCTTGGGTCAGCTTAGGGTTGGGTCAGGTTGGGGTCTGGGTCAGGTTGTGTCAGGTTGGGTCAGGGTTGGGTCAGGTTGGGGTCTGGTCAGGTTGGGTCAGGTTGGGGTCTGGGTCAGGTTGGGTCAGGTTGGGTCAGCTTGGGGTTGGGTCAGCTTGACACAATTTACACATAATCTACACAAATGTAGATTAATCTACACAAATGTAGATTAATCTACACAAATGTAGATTAATCTACACAAATGTAGATTATGGGTTTTGGGTCAGCTTGGGGTTAGGTTGGGTCAGCTTGGGGTTGGGTTGAGTCAGGTTGGGGTCTGGTCAGGTTGGGTCAGGGTTGGGTCAGTTGGGGTCTGGTCAGGTTGGGTCAGCTTGGGGTCTGGTCAGGTTGGGTCAGCTTGGGGTTGGGTCAGCTTGGGGTCTGGTCAGGTTGGGTCAGCTTGGGTTGGGTCAGCTTGGGGTTGGGTCAGCTTGGGGTTGGGTTGGGTCAGCTTGGGGTTGGGTCAGCTTGGGGTTGGGTTGGGTCAGCTTGGGGTTGGGTTGGGTCAGCTTGGGGTTGGGTCAGCTTGGGGTTGGGTCAGCTTGGGGTTGGGTCAGCTTGGGGTTGGGTCAGCTTGGGGTTGGGTTGGGTCAGCTTGGGGTTGGGTTGGGTCAGCTTGGGTTTGAAGTCAAATTATTTACAAAAATGTCACCGCGTTTTTTTTTTAAAAGCACATGTCACGTTCTGATTGGTTCATAGGACCTTCTCTCCTTAAGACACCTTCTCATTTGATCTCTCTCCTATATATATATACTTGTCTTAATACAAATATCTTATCCAGTGACATAAAGTTATTTTATTATTTACACCATCTCTAATATATATATATTAAAAGAGAAACTTTAAATAGCAACATGAAGTAATCTTTACCCTCTATTAAATTTCATCTTTATTCTCCACCCTTAGATCATATTGCTTACATCATCTTTGACTAAACTTAAAAAAAAAATGATATTAGTCCTCCAACTTCAGATAATTTGCTTAAACTAAAACATAATATTAATTACACTTTTTTTTTATCTATCTAACTTTTTATTTATCAAATTTTTTCAGAATAATAATATCCATCTTCTTGTATTCTTAACAATTCGATTCTTTTTCTTAAGCCTTTTCAATCGTGAGCTCATGTCACAAAAAATCTTCAAAAATATATTCACATATGAGAATTTTTATAGTTTGGAGATTGATATTTTAAAAGAATATATTTTTGTGTATGATGATTGGATAATGTTATGAAAGTTGTCACTAGAATCATGATCTCGTGTTATATACAAATTTCGTATATATGTTACTTGGTGTAATTTGCTCCGAGGATTGACTAATATATATTTACTTTCTAATATTATAATACGAGATATTTACAAATTTTTTATAACTATGTTATATATATACTTGAAGGTGATCAAAGAAAAAATAAAATGTCCGATTTGTAGTTTTTTCAAAGCAAATGAAGATGTAGAAAGGTATTTATGTTTTCATTGTTAGTTTGTGTAATTGTTTTTATTTTATTTTTTATTCTTCTAATTTTTTAACCCATTAATGTTTTTTTCTATTATGTCAGTTTTTTATATGTACAAATGTATTTTTTTTTATATATAGTTCTCCCGCGTTTTACGCAGGTTATAATCTAGTTGCTAATTATATGAAATATAAATTAAAAGTTTTAATAAATGGATGTTCTATATAACATTCATTCACAAAGTTTTATATCCAATTCGATTAATCAACATAAAAAGCTTGAAGCAATACAAACATATATATAAAACGTAATAATAAAGTATTATATATTGTAACAAAGTCATATTAAACAAAAAAAAATGGCAAATACATAGGAAGAAAATGTATAACAAGTCTTAGTTGCATATATAATCTAAATAAAAATCTAGAGGTATGGGTTTAGATTGGATCAAAGCATTCAAGATATAGCAAAATTACCTAGTCCAATCGACCGGAGCACAACGACTATGACTCGTGTCAGAGGACTTTTGGGTCTGAGCTATCACTCATGCAGCGACAAGGATCCATAACCACCAAAAAAGTTGACTACAGGTTCAACGCCACGAGTCTACAATTCAGTTTTAAGCTACTTATAATGTTTTTATTTGGTAAATATTTATTTTTAAATTATTCTGTTTAAGTAATTGATAATTGATAAGAATAAAAAAAAATGAAAGTGATGAGAAAGCGGTGAGGTGATGTTGGTTTAGATATGACAGTTTAAAATTTTAAAAGTGTTGATGTGATGTTGAAATAAAAAAAAAAAAAGTTACGAGATCTTAATAGCGTAAGTAACTTCTGTAAAAAAAAGTGTAACCCTATTATTTTTGGGTTCGGTTATATCTCCCAAGTGAGAAACAAAACATCCAACTTTTATTACAAAAATGAGAGACCCAAACTTTAGAAGTGTTACAATCCCAGCTTGAAACCATGAGTGAGAGAAGGAATTATGATTGCAAACGTGACAAGTCAAACAACACTCAAGGCAAGACGGACAACTTAAAAACAGTGGTTTCATGAGAGGGCAGACAACTTTTTACACAACGCCGTAAGCTCAATCGACTAGTAGTCATGTGTACCTACAGAGATCCACCCATGTCCATATGTGCCACTTGTTTTAGGCCTAGCAACAAAAACGTGAACAATTGTTCTCACATTTGACTTGCTTTCGAGTTAACTCCATGTCTCTTTTAGCAGCCAAACCACTAAACATGACAAATGAGCCTGTTATTTGCTTTTAAACTGTTACACCTATACAATAGGATCAAAACATATACTGTGTAAAAGTCATGAATCCTAACCAGTCATGTCCTAAATAGGCATAACCAAACACATCACACAATATATCATTCATAAGAAAGAAATCCCATAACATTGGTTTCCAAAAGCTACATTATTAACAATATTCTAAAAACGCCTTAATTAAAAGTCATGATAATTAGCTTAAGAACACCTGGATAAAAAGTAAACAACACTTTGCTAACAGAACATTGTTCATACTCATCAGAGAGCCTTCGTTATGGACACATCTAGCGAAACAACCCCATTGTCACATGGAAAATCAGATGGTACCATCAAGTAAGTCAGCTTGGCTGATTGTTCAGGCCATTTCTCATATATCTCAGGCACACATTGGAAAGAGAGAGTTGCCCTCATGCCTTTAGTTGTGAGTTGATATGCAAACGAAGATTTTAACATTCTTGGTCCCACACAATCAATACAAAAAGCGCGGCAATGCTCTTTAACTTCATGATTGAGGATAAAGATGACGCCTTCGTATTGTTCTTGAAGAAGTATGTGCTTCTGATCTGGTTTTACAAGAGTGGTGAAACTGGTGTTGTAGGTGAAAAAAGTGGTGGAAGTGGCATGTTGACTGCAAAAGTGAAGGTAGAGGTTTTTGGAAGAACCAGTAAAGGGACATGATGAGTGAGGGCAAAAGCATGGCGCGTGCGCACAAATCATTTCATGCTCGTTTTTCTTACTATAAGTCATATTCTCTTTGCAACCATATTGAGCATTTTTGCATGATATTCTGACTGATTCTATGACTTTTTCAATAGCTCGGCAACGGTTATAACCAATTGGCATGCAGCAAGAAGGACATTTTCTATTTATTTTGGAGCAGCACAAAGAGCACGCTATGTGGCCGTTCTCACACTGCAATGCCAAAAACACAAAAATCAACTGTCAAAATGTCTCTTTTTGTTATAAACTAAACAAGATCAATGAATTGTGTTGCTTAATTTTGCTATACCAATATATCATTACTCTATTTCCTATTCTTAGGAAACTAATGCATAATCATATACAAATAACATTTTGGGAGAAAAGAAAACAGGTATACTAGATCGTCCTTTTTAAAAGATAAATATTATAGATTCTCCTAATATATACGTGATATGTATCAACCAAGATTCGCACACAAAGTAGAAGAATAAACACAAATAAATTCGTCCTTTTTAAAAGATAAATATTATAGATTCTCCTAATATATACGTGATATGTATCAACCAAGATTCGCACACAAAGTAGAAGAATAAACACAAATAAAGCCGAAGCAAGTCGGCTGTTAAATTAATAGGCTGGTTTCGAGCACCAAAAGCTCCAGAAGTTTAAAACAGTAAAATAACAATAAACTCAATCCACACCTAAACAAATGGGCGCAGCCCTTATTTAAATGAGAGACATAACCTAACTTTACTTCCAAGTAAATAATAATTAACTAAATAACTTCTGAAACTGGACACTTAACCACCCTTAACTTTCTTCACTTAATTTCTGCTGTAAACTCAACCCTCAATTCCTGATACGTATCAACATGCACAGGTAACTGTAAGGAATTTCATTCCAGAATGCATCTCTAGGGTTGCAACATAACAGTTTCAGGAGTACAGATCTTAATATCTTTAAATAGCCTTAGCATTTATTTCTTCATTAGATTATATGTTGTTACTTGTTAACCTGGATAGTGTTTGAGCTTTAGTAGGAGTTATAACAACCAAGGTCTATATAGTTGATTAAGATACTTTTAAATGATGTATACTAATAGAAATATACTTTATAGACAACATACTTGTTACTTGTTGACAAAAAGGCCCATAGCACGCAAACAATAACAGAGATCGTTTTACTAGATGTCTTTTTCACTAACTGTGCACTGCCTGAAAAGCCCCATCGTGTCACAGCTGTAAGTCTACTCATGCTCATCCTTATAACATAAAAACATACCAAGAAAACGTGGAACCTAGCATTCTCGATATTTTAACTTACACCTCAAACTACATGTAGACTACCTCCGATTCACCCCTTAGTTACACCTCAAACTAGTGTTTGATTATTAAATAACTAACTCAAGCTTTCTCTGAGTTTCTGACTTCCTTTTACCAGTCTCCCTAAATCTATTAACAGTTAATCATCAATACATATCAATTCAGCCTGAATATTGCATATGTGCTTCATAAGTTGATAACACACCAAAACTCATTGAAGTAGCATCACTTATTGTTCAAAAGAATCCAGCTGCCAATAATCCTAACACATAAACTTCTACAGAAGATTCTATAGTAGTATAGCGTGTGTCTCAACTAAGATAAACATTAATCTATTACTGAGTAGTAGACTTGATGATCTTTGTGCTATAATAGGTGTCACAACAATCAGCCTCATATCAATGGACAAATGCATTAAGATAATCCTGAACTGATACATTCTCGCAGAACTTTAATCCTGCTGACAAGATATTTGCCAACAAAAAGGATCATAGTACATATATAGTTAGAATCTAGGCGCAATGCGATGGCGAGGCAACCCTTTGCCGCCTGAAACCCTAGGCCCAGGCCCACCAACAATTTAGGCGGCAACTCACCTATTTTCAATATAACCCTTTGGTTCAAGAAAAGATTTAACTGCATGTTAGAGATATTCACGTCTATATATTTGTTCCAATTATCAATATCAATCAGAATATATCATCACTATTATCAGATCATCCTTCATCAATATATTCTAGGCAAGTTTTCTTCTTTTTTTCTTAAAATCAATTTTTTTATCATCCTTATTATCAGATCATCCTTCATCAATGCATTATATGTTATTTAGATGGAACATGGTAATTTGAATGGCATTTGGTTTGGTTTTTACTTTAGTGCGCTTTTTTTTTTGGGCCCGCGCTTTTTTTGCGCCTCTCGCCTTCGCCCCATTTGGGGTCTTTGCGCATTGAATTCGCCTTCGCTTTTGACAACTATGAGTTAGATACATCCCCTTGCAAATGGTAGTTAATGTCTTTCTCCTTGGAACATAAGGAGTATTTAAACCCTACCATACGATACACTAAGTTAAACTCCAAGTATATAGACCACCATCAATGCATTGTTTTAGTGGCTGGGGTGGCCAATTAGCTTAAAACTTAATAAGCCCAACCAAGAACTTCTAAAAGAGGTACTTATTAGCCTTTTGAAGTACAAAAATTGGCTTTTCACAAAGCACCTTCAATGTGACTATTTACAAAAGCTAATAAGCTCATAAGCTACCTTTGCCCCAAACACCCCCCTCAGTCATCTACTTGAAAACTTGATTCATTCATTAGCTATTAGAGTAACTTTGAACTAGAGAGTAGCCTTGACTCTATTATCAGTTTATCCCAAACACATACTGATTAAGACTACATATATGCATCACTAATTCATCTACTGGAAAACAAAGAATTCCCCTAATGTTTGTTACCTTATATTGGACACCACTTATTACAATTTACAAATCTAGACAAAAAATTCATGTAAACGGCACATGTGACATTGTGCCCACTTGCTCTGCCACAACAAGGCTAAATAACACCTTTTATAAATGTATTTTAAATAACTTTTACTTCATTAAACTGTTAAATTAATATTTTAACTAAGTTTATATCAGCAGTAAGTGAACATGCTGATACTATAATTTAGTTATGTAATAGCTTTTTATATTAAGTTATAAATGAACTTGAAGTACTTGCTGTCTATTAAACTTTTGTTACTCTTTAGAAAACATAAGTGGGGTTTGATATACAACAATATAAATATGTTTCTTGGCCTACTAACATATAAAAAAGACTTTAAGCATTTAGTTTTTGTTTTTTAGTTTTTGTTATATCTATCTTCTTAGAACAGAAAAAGATGTTGAATATAATATTTGTAGCCAACAGAGAATTGGAAAATGTTTGTTAAATGTTAAGGTTAAAGTAAGGTACAAACTGCTACAAATGATTTTATGATGAGTAGACGTGAGCTTTTAGAAAACCATCTAAACCTAATTACACAGATGTATTCTTTTTATACAACCGATCCGCGTGTCACGGATGACGGGGCCGTCTTTCCTCATTCATCTACACGGAATCCTCCCATATTTACACAAAATTTATGTCCAACTGGGTAAATGTGAAACATCTTGGGCTAGCTTGAGATAACACACCATCAATGCGTCTATTTAGGCAACTTTCGCTTATTTTTTTGGTAAAAACTTGACCTTCCACTTTCACACAGAGAGAAAAGATCAACTACAATATAAAACTATAGAACGGAAATAATGTGGTTAGCACACCCCTTACAACTAAAATAACCATAAGCATGGACAAAAAGTTAATAAAAAGCAGTAACTGCCTGGGGGACTAGTGTTGCCTAGACTGATATCTTGATGTTCACCAAAGATTGCAGCAAGAATTTATGAAATCAGAGTGCAACCAAAGAATACAAGTCAGGGTGTCCCTTTGAGGCTTATAGATAAGTGACTACAGACACTATTATATTATTACAATAAAGTATTAGGACTGTACCATTAGAGCAACATCAAATTTCCATAAATTAAGATTTCTGGGTTTTGAAGAATGCTTAAACCAATCAACTTAATCAAAGATACTTTAGTATGTGACATCACTAAAAAAGATGGGATTTTCCATAGCCCTTAGCACTCTATGGTTAACATGCTTACTCGCTACCCTTTATGGGGTCTGAGCTATAGAAAGTGTAACAACTTACAACAATCAAGGTTTCTAGGCAGACGAATATATTAAGAAAGTTTTGACAGGCAGATTCTAATATAGCTTCATGTTTACTGACAAATATATTTCCAAACAAAAAGGCTCATGGTTCAGAACTTCAGATAAAACAAGATATATATCCTAGCACATAGCAATTGATGTCTTTCTCCCTAACAAAGAATCGCCTTACTTGCCCTATAGTGAAAAACTTAGTATCACAGACCTAAAATTTAGTCAAACACTCGGCACATCCTTCCCTTCCGTAGTAACATAACTCACAAAACAATTTGGCACCTGGAATTCTCAATATCCTTAACCTACACCTCATGAACTCAAACTCCTTATCGACTGCCTCCCACTTCACTAGTAAGAAATGTACTTAATATCTCGATTTCGCCTAAATAAAACCTAAAAAAATTCTCTCAGAGTTTCCAATTCCTTTTACTGATCTCCCAAAACATTTCAGTATCATCATCATTCATTATCCAACAACAACTCAATTACCAACACATATCAAACACATCTAAAACAAAACAGATATACATACATAAATCCATACCTATACATACACACACACACATATATACAATTATAAAGATGAGAATACCTGAAAAACCGGAGCGGATAACGGATCGAGACAAATCGGACAATCGAGAACATCAGGATCCGTCAATACAACCTGCAACGCTCCATTCGTATTATTAAACACCGTTTCCGTCACCGGTCCCGAAACAGGCGGAACGCGATTAATCTGTCTAGCGATCGATACAGGCGGAACCTCATCCACGTCATCAACATTTTCATCATCATCTTCATCTTCTTCTTCTTCATCACCATCAGATCCATCTTCATCCACTTCTTCAAGTTCTTCATCATCCGATTCTACTTCGAAGTCATCAACCGTATTCAATTCGTGAGCGTCAAAGGTAACTGCAAAATCTTCACCGTCGTCGTCGTCGTTATCGACTTCTGCCGTATCAATAACACGGTTAGATTGAGACGGCGGTTCCGAGCAACGTGCACGTTTATAGGTGAGTGGAGCGTCTTCGTCTTCGTCGCCTATTGAGAATCTCACCATTTTATTATTATTTCTATTATTGTTACTACTTTCCATTCGGTTGATTGAGATTGTGGTTAGTTTTGTTTGTCTGTGTGGATATTTTTCACACACACGAAGTGTCTATATTTTTTACTCATTTTAAACTTTCTAACCCTAATCCAATTAAATTTTACATGGAAAAATGGCTTTATATATTGAAAAAAATTTATATATGGTAAGTGATGGGTTGAATTCATTTGAAAAAAGCAAAATAGGTCAAAACTATAAAATTAATCTCAACCATTCATTTTAAATCCAGATTTACTTTCTCTCTTTTCCTTCCCTCTTATAATCCTGTTTTCCAGAATCAAGCAATATCTCCGGCGGCGACGACATCTCCGGCAACAGCGGCGACATCCCCGGCGAGAATCAGTTTCGTTTTCCAGTGGATACGGTACGGGCGTTGCCCTTATCTATTCTAAAGGGGTTGTCACCGGACGCATATGGGAATGGTATGGATTTGATGGGGGGATCCAAGAGATGGTGGCGGTTGGATACGGTACGGGCTCCGTCCTTGCTGTTGTCGGTGCCGGCGTTGTGGATAGAAGAGAAGAGAAAGACAGATCTGGATCGGAGATGATGGTGGTGGGGTGTGGTGGTGGCGAGATGATGGTGGTGGCAGAGATGATGGTGGTGGCCAGAGATGATGGTGGTGGCCAGAGATGATGGTGCTGGTCAGAGATAGTGATGGTGGTGGCCAGAGATGATGGTGGTGGCTGGAGATGATGGTGGTGGCCGGAGAGGATGGAGGAGGGAGGGTATTTAATCCTAGCCTTTAGATCAATAAAATGAACGACTAGGATTTGTTTTATAGTTTTCACAAAAAAATAGTTTGTAAATGACATTTCACATGGTAAGTAATTTAATATAATTTATCTATATTATTATATAAAACAAATCTTTATTTTAAAAATGTTGAAAAATATGTAATATTTTCATCTAGCACTACTTAAAATATTTTTACATGCATTATCACCTTAACATTAATGTTTAAATTACACTATCGATCTTTTATCTTTTAATAGATCTTCATTTACCCTTTAAATCAATTTAAGTTAATTATCTACACCATTCAACGTCGTCGTTACGACCACCGCCGTATTGCATGGGTATAATGCTAGTTCTATCTATATATCTATATCAAGAGAGGTTTAGTGTAAAATAACTAGTAAAGTAAAACGAATTGAATAACACATGGCCAGTTGGATCATAACAAAACTGTTGTACGAATCTTAATAAAGTGCATGTTTATACAGTGATACACGCAGTTAAAACAAATGATTGTTTTATTTTACTTATACGTATATAAAATTAAAAGGTTTAATAAATGGATGTTCTATATAACATTCATTCACAAAGTTTTATATCCAATTCGATTAATCAACATAAAAAGCTTGAAGCAATACAAACATATATATAAAACGTAATAATAAAGTATTATATATTGTAACAAAGTCATATTAAACAAAAAAAAATAAATATAGGAAAAAAATAAAAAAAAAAAAAAAAAAAAAAAAAAAAAAAAAAAAAAAAAAAAAAAAAAAAAAAAAAAAAAAAAAAAAAAAAAAAAAAAAAAAAAAAAAAAAAAAAAAAAAAAAAAAAAAAAAAAAAAAAAAAAAAAAAAAAAAAAAAAAAAAAAAAAAAAAAAAAAAAAAAAAAAAAAAAAAAAAAAAAAAAAAAAAAAAAAAAAAAAAAAAAAAAAAAAAAAAAAAAAAAAAAAAAAAAAAAAAAAAAAAAAAAAAAAAAAAAAAAAAAAAAAAAAAAAAAAAAAAAAAAAAAAAAAAAAAAAAAAAAATTCTGTAAATTGATAAGAATAAAAAAAAATGAAAGTGATGAGAAAGCGGTGAGGTGATGTTGGTTTAGATATGACAGTTTAAAATTTTAAAAGTGTTGATGTGATGTTGAAATAATAAAAAAAAAACAAGTTACGAGATCTTAATAGCGTAAGTAACTTCTGTAAAAAAAAGTGTAAGCCTATTATTTCTGGGTTCGGTTATATCTCTTTGGATTAAACATAGGGCTAATCTTGTTGGTGTTACTTGGGAATCTTGGTGTAATTTTGATTTCTCTTTGTAAGTGTACTATTTATGGCGATCTCCTGGCTTTAGCTTCTTGCTTCGGCTTGTGAGTTTCGTTTATCTTTAATACAAATTGCTTTCAGCCGTTCAAAAAAAAAAAAAAGAGAAACAAAACATCCAACTTTTATTACAAAAATGAGAGACCCAAATTTTAGAAGTGTTACACTCCCAGCTTGAAACCATGAGTGAGAGAAGGAATATTGCAAACGTAACAAGTCAAACAACACTCAAGGCAAGACGGACAACTTAAAAACAGTGGTTTCATGAGAGGGCAGACAACTTTTTACACAACGCCGTAAGCTCAATCGACTAGTAGTCATGTGTACCTACAGAGATCCACCCATGTCCATATGTGCCTTTGTTTGTGTTATATATTAGTTGATGAAAGTTATGTCAATGAAAAGTGCATTTAAAACTCAATCGATTCATACATGTTATATCAAGTCAAATTAAGACACTTAATAAGGGACAGAGGAAGTATGACTTTATACATCAACTACGTCTTTTCGTATAAACAAATGTGACTAAAGTTTAGTAATTTATGAAATTAGGTATTGATATCTCTTATGAAAATTAACATTGTACCCGAACTATAAGGTATTCATGTCTCTTAAACCAATGTTAAAAGGTCGGTTAATTGATTGGTGATAAAAACCATGTCATTAGGTGAACTGTTCATGTCTACCAGTGAAGGGGTTTTGATATTGTGTAACCGGGTAATTGGATCACCGACTACTTTTATTATTTGTGGTTCATGCGATTCTTTTGCAAGTGGAGTAAATTCTCGAATGATAAGTGAATGGTTAAAAGTAAATTCTCAACATATGCTTGTTTTTTTAGTTGATAGACACAAATGTGTTTGTTTTTAATTTGTTTTCTCAAACTATGCTTTTGGTTAAAAATAATATTAGGAATATACTTTCGTTCTATTTTCTCTTATCTCTCTTCTTTTAAACCATCTTTCTTGAAAACTAAAATGATCCAAACCTTCTTCCATGAATCTGATCTTCGATTATTTTCACTCTTAATTAACTCAAGTAATTGAATAACTGTAGGTTTAGCTTTTGGGTTAAATATTTTTTCAATTTTTTTAGATGGTTTATATTTCATAACATTATAATGTATTACTTATCCATCCACTTAAACTAGCTGAAACATATTCATTACTATAAGTGTCCAAATTAGCGTAAAATCTTTTCACACATTTCATGATAATAGTGGTGTTTTATGAAAGAAGGATAAACTCCATTTGAAAAGTTATAACAAAAGCCTCTAAAAAATTGTAATCAAAGAAACTCGGAACTATATATCATAATTATCAACTGACTTAAAGCTAAGTATTAGAATTTCATGAATGCTGATTAATTTTTGCGGGAAGTATTAATCTGATGTTCTATATAACATTCATTCACAAAGTTTTATATCCAATTCGATTAATCAACATAAAAAGCTTGAAGCAATACAAACATATATATAAAACGTAATAATAAAGTATTATATATTGTAACAAAGTCATATTAAACAAAAAAAAATGGCAAATATATAGGAAGAAAATGTATAACAAGTCTTAGTTGCATATATAATCTAAATAAAAATCTAGAGGTATGGGTTTAGATGGATCAAAGCATTCAAGATATAGCAAAATTACCAAGTCCAATTGACCGGAGCACAACGACTATGACTCGTGTCGAGAGGACTTTTGGGTGTGAGCTATCACTCATGCAGCGACAAGGATCCACAACCACCAAAAAAGTTGACTACAGGTTCAACGCCACACAATTTAGTTTTAAGTTACTTATAATGTTTTATTTGGTAAATATTTATTTTTAAATTATTTTGTTTAATTAATTGATAATTGATAAGAATAAAAAAAAAATGAAAGTGATGAGAAAGCGGTGAGGTGATGTTGGTTTAGATATGACAGTCTAAAATTTTAAAAGTGTTGATGTGATGTTGATATAAAAAAAAAACTACCGAAAAAAATGTTGATAAAAAAAAAAACAAGTTACGAGATCTTAATAGCGTAAGTAACTTCTGTAAAAAAAAGTGTAACCCTATTATTTTTGGGTTCGGTTATATCTCCCAAGTGAGAAACAAAACATCCAACTTTTATTACAAAAATGAGAGACCCAAATTTTAGAAGTGTTACAATCCCAGCTTGAAACCATGAGTGAGAGAAGGAATTATAATTGCAAACGTGACAAGTCAAACAACACTCAAGGCAAGACGGACAACTTAAAAACAGGTGTTTCATGAGAGGGCGGACAACTTTTTACACTACGCCGTAAGCTCAATTGACTAGTAGCCATGTGTTACCAAAGGTAGCTTCATATATCCGCCCATGTCCATATATGCCACTTGTTTTAGGCGTAGCAACAAAAACGTGAACAATTCACATTTGACTTTCTTTCCCGTTAACTCCTTGTCTTTTTTAGCAGCCAAACGACTAAACATGACAAATGAGCCTACTACTTGCTTTTAAACTGTCACACATATACACAATAGGATCAAAACATATATATTGTATAAACTCATGAATCCTAACTAGTCATGTCCTAAATAGACATAAGAACCAAACACATCAGACAATATATCATTCATAAGAACGAAATCCCATAACATTGGTTTTTCCAAAAGCTACATCAACAATATCTTAAAATCGCCTTAATTAAAACTCATTATAATTAGCTTAAGAACTCCTGGATAAAAAGTAAACAACACTTTGCAAACAAAACATTGTTCATACTCATCAGAGAGCCTTCGTTATGGACACATCTAGTGAAACCACCCCATTGTCGCAAGGAAAATCAGATGGTACCATCAAGTAAGTCAGCTTGGCTGTATGTTCAGGCCATTTTTCATACATTTCAGGCACACATTGGAAAGAGAGAGTTGCCCCATGCCTTTAGTTGTGAGTATATATACAAACGAAGATTTTAACATTCTTGGTCCCACACAATCAATACTAAAAGCGCGGCAATGCTCTTTAACTTCATGATTGAGGATAAAGATGACGCCTTCGTGCTGTTCTTGAAGAAGTATGTGCTTCTGATCTGTTTTTACAAGAGTGGTGAAACTGGTGTTGTAGGTGAAAAGAGTGGTGGAAGTGGCATGTTGACTGCCAAAGTGAAGGTAGAGGTTCTTGGAAGAATTGGCATAAAGACATGATGGGAACGGGCAATAGCATGTAACATGGGGACACAATTTTTCGTGATTATTCTTCTTATTGTAAACCATCATCTCTTTGCAACCATTATGAGCGTTTTGGCAGAGTATTTTGACTGATTCGATGACTTTCTCAATAGCTAGGCAACGGATATCACCAATAGGCTTGCGGCAAGAAGGGCATTTTCTTTGCACTTTGGAGCGGCAAGAGGAGCATGCTACATGCCCTTTCCTACACTGCAATACCACATACACACAAAAAAACATGAAAATAATAAAACCAAAAAATTTACACACCTAAATCTTGCAGATGATAGAAGTTAAACAATATTTTTGTCATTTTCAGTCTAAACAACATGTATGAATAATTACTCTTTTACCTATATCTGTGAAACTCTATTGCCATTCACTTCATAGTTCATACCCTAATGGGTAACATTGAATTGAAAGAAAACCCCAAGCAGATATTGAAAACAGAGAAATGATTTATCTGTTTTTTTTTTCTTACCAATATACTAGTTTTACAAAAAACCAACGGACATCCCTTATCGGGACTTAAAAGACAAGTTACTTGTAACAATAATTGGTATCATGGAAGACAAAGACTTGTTAAGTTTATGAATCCCTGATGTAATATTTAACCTTCCATAGTACGAAGATGGAAAGAAAACAAGAAGAAGAAATAATAACCATGTTAGTTAGAAAACTAAATTGTACCAGAAACCTATTCAATAAGCTTTTTCACAAAATTTCGAAGTATAAGAAAAGCTTAAGCTTAATGTAATTTTTTTAACGGCCAACAAACACGAAACCCGGACTTCCATCCGGAATAGCCCAATGGCCAAAGGCTACCACTAGTGTCGGCTGAAACGGCCAATATTCTAGCCGAATGGAAAAGATGCACCTTTCAGGAAAATCCCCACAAAAGCCATGTCAAGGATTGAACCTCCGCCTCATAGGTAATACCTGAGTGCCTCTCCACTCCAAATGTGGGTCATTAGCCCTTACGCTTAATTAACTATCAGGTTTTATATATCAGGGATGGAACTAGTAGTGGACCAGGGGTGTTTGGACAGGTAGGCCCCCTCCAACAACTTCAATTACCTATATAAAAAGAAATTAGACAATCATAAGATACTAAACCAACAAACATCAATTTAAAATCCTTCATGAATCCTAATGACCAAAATCAATCATTGTTCCCACAATCTAATTTAAATTTTGGTTGTAATAGATTGTACCCACAATTACTTAGCTGAAATAATTTGGCATTTTTTATAAGGAAGTTGATAGGCTTACCAGATTTGCATTATATAATTGTAGACACTAAAAATAAAAGTTCAAAAACTTGCACTTATGTATATATACTAAAACTTGGTACATTGCGATAGTAGTAAGTACCTGGAAAACAGGGGGAGACAAAGGATGGAAACAAATCGGGCACTCTAATACATCAGGATCGTTCATTATTCTCTTCAGGCATCGCCGTCCTTTTGCCGAATGGAAAAGATGCACCTTTCCAGGCCAAGGGAGTGTCTTCATCATTAGAGTCGGAGTGAGAGTCAGAGTCAGACTCGAGTATTTCTTCGTCTAGATTAGTGCATTTTTTAGTCTTTGTGTCCGACACCGCTCACACTGGTTTTGCGCCGTTTTTTTTGTGTGTTGTTGTTGGATATAGCCAGTTTGTGGCCTTGTGGGTAAATAAAGAACTTAAAACCTATACTTACACACTCACATGTACGTGTTCAGTGTTTTGCACTAAAAGTTAACAAAATCCCCATCAGCCGAAAAACTTGTCTTCAAACAAGACAAGAGTTAAAAAATATATTCGTTCAAAGCCCCAACAAAATGTAGTACACTAGAGTGATCGGTAGTGCTATCAACATTCCAAATATAACCATGTAACAAGTAACAACAACATGTAAAACCATTCATTCATTAGAGATTGTAACATTGGACTATATATGCAAGGCAATGTACAAGTCACTATAATGCGTTAACAAGTTGTATGTTTTTCATGTCAATTTGCGACTTTTGTTGCACATGATACAAGTTGGTTGTGTGTGTTCGGGTTACCATTTTAGACTATATGTCAAGTTAAGAATGCATAAATATAATACTGACATTCATACAAGTCAGTAATGCACAAAAACAGAACGAATACTCACCCGGTGCTAAGTATATCGTGATGGACATTGTATTATTTAGCAAACAGGGGACAATTCCTTGTTGATTAATGATACAATATCAAACATCTATGTATTAGTCAAACTACGGTCCATACTTTTATTAATTAATAATGGAATGTGTAAGTCCCAACTCGTAAGATGGTACTACTGAAGACACCTCTATGTCGATGGTGGAGTTACTTTGCAATATACTCGCTGAACTGGAGACGACCAGTTGCAGAGGTATATACCAAGTTCTAGATAGATTACTTATATAAAGACAATAAGTAAAGAACAATGCAATAATACAAATAACTTGTAAACAATCTTGATGAGACAATATGTAGTTTTCAATGTGTAATTTATTTATTGATATTAAACAAATTACAAGGTTGATGCGGAACCAAGATAATACACGAATGTAAATATCCTAACAACCTATGAAATACAATTGATCTATACTCGGAATTTCTCTTCAACAATCGAAACACTTAAAGTAGTGAAATGTTCCTTTTAGCGATTGAGAGAATATTGCACAAGTTCACCAAGAATATTGCAGGTTTGCAAAGTATGAAGTTATTCGACTTTGTGAATTAACTTTTAGGTTCGAATACTTGATGTTCTTGGTTGTGCAATGACTTGTATTTATAGGCAAAGTTAACATTGGGATGTTAACTTTGGCCGTACAAATGTGGTTGGAGCATTTAAGGAATAGCATTTAATTCCTTAAAAAGCAGTGTAAAGTCGTATGTTAAAGTGACTTTACATAACCACCTTTATGTACCTTTTATATTTAAATAATAAGACAAGGCTTATTATCCGGGTAAAGGTACATAAAGTATACAAGTCAATTCCTCGAAATCAGTGTAAAGCTTTGTAAGGGCTTTCCACTGAAGGTCTCCAGTTTGTAACTGACTAGAATGTCAACTGGGCTTCGCTGCCATTGTCATTCTCTATCTTCCATTTGTTGTCTTTGACTTCAACTGGAATGCTTCTTCAACTTGGTCAGTTCTCAACTGGAGGAAGTCTTCAGTTGCGTTAACTGTACAGTGCAACTGGACTTCAATATATTTCTGGACAAATCTTCTTGGTCACCAGTTTACTGGGTCACCAGATGCAACTGGTGACTGGTCAGTGTGAACTGGTGACTGGCCAGTTCCAGGTGAACTGGTCCTAACAAATTCCCCCTATTTGTCTAGAAATATTGTCTAAGTCTTTTCTAGTTCTTGTATCTGTGCAAGTGTGAACTATAGAGACTTGTTTGATTAAATTCTATCTAAGTTTCTAAGGCATTTTTATAGATCAATAAATGCCTCAGGTTTGTCTTTTAGTTTTGTTAGATTTTAATCTTTTATCTACCTTGTGGTTACAGACTGGTAACTTCTTTTATACAAGGGAAGAACTTTACATAAGTTACAGAATGTAAAACAAATTACAAGAAGATAAAAATGAAGAAGAACTTAAACAGATGGCCCTTCGCCAGTTCTCCTTCTTTTAGCAACTGTAGAAATGGGCTGTTTGTCTTCTGGATCAACATTTAGTCTCTCTTCAATATTTTCTTTAAACTTGAGCAGACTTTGAAGAACAAACATCCATCCTCTTTCAACCTTATTCTTTTGTTGCTTGGTCTCCAACAGTTTCACCATCTCCACCAGCTCCGAATAACCATATGAAAGTACATCAGGATTCTCAGTTTGCCTCATGGGTCCATTAAGGTGTTGAACCCCAATAGTGAAGTGTTTGGTACCTGGTTTGATTGAGACTTTCATTTCAGTAATCTTACCAGGGTGATATCTCCGCTGTTGCACTTCAGATAAGTACTCTCTAGCTTCAGATTCATTGGCCAGTTTGATCTGGCCAGTGCTCATACTATGCACTGCAGCTTTGATATCTTCACTTGAAGGTTCAGTTGTTTCCACCCAGGTTCTAAGGTCAGCATCTCTTGGCAACATCTTAGGTTTACCTTTGGACTTGGGTGGATTCAGCACCTGTTTGACCACCTTCTTAACATGTTCAGCCCTCTTGAGAATTCCTTCAGTTCTCACTTCTTTTGCCTTATCCACTGTGATATTTAAACACCTGGCATCATATTCAGCCTCATCCTCCCTATAGTGTTTGTCAAGCTCAATCTCCAGTTGTTCTTTCAGTGCATTAATAATTCTGGGATCAGCCTTGACTTTGGCATATTCTGCAAGTGTCATGCCCAGGAGACGACCATCACTTATATCAAGAAGAGTTGGGGCTAAAGTTTTTCTATCATTTGCTTGATTAACCCTCATTTGTTTCTTTCTCTCCTTGATTGCATCTCCAAGCCTTGCCAGTTGCCTACTAACATCTTCTGAAACTGGAGGAAGCTGATCAATGTTGCCAGTTTCTAACACACTGGCTTCAGTACCAGTTGTTTTTGCTTGTTCACCAGTGGCCGGCATAACTTCCTTTCCTTTATCCTTATTCCCCCTATCAACAACATCATCAAACTGCTCAATAACCTGCTGCTGGTCATCACCTTCATCTGACCCAACAACAGTCCTTTCTACCAGTTGTCTTGCACTAACTGGACCTGGCAGTCTTGGTCCAGGTGCAAGGATATTCCTTCTATCCCTTTCCCCCTTGGCAGCATCGAGACCTGCACGAATGGCTGCCCAGTCTTCATTACTGGAGGGCAAACGGGCTAGAGGCTGCCACGATTGCATATCCTTGCACTCTCTAAACACAGTGCAAATCATTCTAAAGGATCTCCACAAGTGGTTAATTTCTTGAGACTGGACCAATACATTGGCTGCAGTTTGGTCCTGTCCAGTCTTCAAGTCTTTCAATAATTTTGAGTCTTCATCTAAACCTTTAACCACTTGTTCCTTCACTTCAGCATCTTTCTTCTTCAAGTTCTCCACTTCAGTTACCAATTTATTGATTGAAGAAGTGTGAGAGGCTAACTGAGTGTTTGTAGCATTAACTGCTCCCCTTAACTGCCTAACTTCAAGTGCCAGAGGCTCCAGATTAATCTGAGGAGGTGGGAGCTTGGCAAATTCAGCCATAACCTTCTTAACCAGTTCATCTTCTCGACTAGCCAGTTTTTCATCAATCATCTGGCTAACAGAAGTGGCCACCTGCTGTCCAATTTCAACTACATCAAGGCCAGGTCTTTCAAACAACTCTTTGACCTGCCTTTCTATCTCCTTCAGATCCACCTCTGATGATCGAACAGTGTTACTCAAGAGGTTGGAGATAGATGTATTGACATTGGAATGGGTTAAGTCAAAAGCTTCCTTCAAAGATGTGGACAGATTGTTACAGCTTGAGACTAACTCATTCAACTTCTGAAATACCAAGTCCTCATTGGCAGCAAACTTATTAATTCCCAAATCAACAACCTTCGAGTTTGTGATTGTTTCCTTGTTGAATCTGGAAAGGGACTTGGCATTTTGCTCAATTGTCTTATGAACACCCTCCACCCGTTTGATCAGGTTTTGGATGTCGGTTGAGAACGAGACAAATTGAGTTTCCAGTGACAAAGGAGAAGTTGTCACTGGACCAGTAGCAGGCTGCACCAGTTCAACTGGAGGAGGTAAAACAAAGGAAGCCTCTCCAGTTGTTCCAGTGGCAGAAGAAGGAAAAATTGGGGGTGAAAAAGAATGCTGAGGAGATTCAATGTGTTGGTCAGGCTGAGAATGCTCAGGTATGACCAACGGCGACGGTGTTGATTGAGTTCTTTGTGGGGAAATATTTGTAAGCGTATCTGGATAGGAAACTGAAACTTGGTGTTCTAGGGGTTGATCAGAGAAAGAAGGGAGTTGAGCATGTACAGATGCATCAACCATTTCTTGATCATCTTGTGTTCCTTCCGAATCCGAAGATTCAAGATGGAACTCATCCTCATTTATGCCTAGATCCATAAATGATAGGGATGGCTGAACATCATGTTCAGGCTCCTGATGACCAGTTCCAGTTACCTGGATGGTTTCATCAGTTAGAGGATCAGATGCCGAAACATCTTCACCAGGGATAGACGTGATAGGAATGGCTTCAGTTATGGTTGTTCTATCCTCAACCACAACTTGAGACGAACTGGAGGGTCCCTCATTATTTTGAGGCCCGCCCAGTTGTCTTTCTGATTCACTTTCCAAAGGTGCATCAGTTTTAGCAAATGCCAGCCGCATCTGCTCTGGAATCTCGACCTCTCCAGCTTCAGAAACAAGAGAGTCTAAATTCCTCATTAAATCTGGCCTCGTGAACGGAGAGTCTGTATTTCTATACTCTTCTTCGCCCAGAATTTGCTTAAAGCATAGAGAAAGAAATCTGGAAAAGGGGATACACACACCCCTGGAGCCTTTCAGCTTTTGTACGAGACTCCTATACAATATGTCAGCAAAATCAACCCTCAATCCTCTCCATAAGCAGTAAGCCATCTCTGCTTGAGAGGAGTTGATCTGGTCAAGACCACCAGAACTCCCACCTAAACTTTCCACCAAATGTACAAAGAAATACCTCCATGAAGGTGTAAGACCCTTCATGGTCATAGCCCCCTTGGTCTTCAAAACACCATTGTCCAAGCACTCCTTATGACCCATCTCAAGGAGTACTTGACGAAAATTAATATTCGGGGCCAAGACAACTGGAGATTCACCTTCTCTCCAGTAATTGAGGTGAAGAGCATCCCTCAATACTTCAACAGTCAAGGTACACTTGATTGTTCCATCCTTTAACGTGAAACTGATGGAGGAACAATCGGAAGAAAGTGTGGCAGTGAACCAGAACTCACACAAGTAATCATGATACATCTTGCGTGGGTTCCTAGTGAATAAGGGTCCTATTGGAGAATCCTTCAAAAACTTTTTGATTCTACCAATAAGGGTATTAGACCCTTGAGAACCTTGTAGGCTAGCCAAAGGATTATTAGGGTTTAGTTTAAGGGCTGCACTATAAGGAGCACCAGGTGCCTGGGTGACATCTGGTGAGGGATTGTATGGAACGGTCAAGAGATTTACATCTCTTGAACGGGATGATTTAGGAGCCATTTGAAATTGAAATTGAAATTTAGGATTTAGGGTTTTGATTTGTGAAGCAAAGAGAAGAATGAAGCAATGTTTATGATTGGAAGTAAATGAAGAGAGTAAATACAGAGAATGAAAAGAGAGTAAATGAGTTATGAAGTAAATAAGGGTATTTATAAGGGGATTCAAGATCCCAATGTAAAACCAAAAATCATATTTTATTAAACCAAACATTTTCGAAGATATTTTGAGAATAAAATATAATTTTCCATGTAAGCATTAAATGTTACCATGTCAGCATTAAATGCTACGACGGCTTACTTTACCCATGACCCCACGCTCTTTTTGTTATCCCAATATAAACAGTTGTCAAGTACTAAAAATGGTTTCAACACGTCAGATCACGATATCAAGTGGTTTAAAACACTCGAGTATCATCACGTGTCACACATATTGACCAAGTATTTGTAACGTTATAAAAAAAATTAGATAAAGACTGAACCTGGTAACTGGAGGATCAATCCAGTACCAGTTTCCAACTGAAGGGTTCTCCAGTTGCATTTTCAAACAAAAAACGAATTTTAGTCAGAAAATAATTTTGAGTCTTTCCCCCTAAAATGATGATAATGAATTTCAATATCACCTTTCATAACATGATCTCGAATAAAATGATACCTGATATCAATATGCTTTGTTTTGGAGTGCATCACTGGATTGTGAGATATAGCAATCGCACTGGTGTTGTCGCAAAAGATTGGGGTCTTAGTAAACTTTTGACCATAATCTAGTAACTGGTTTTTGATCCAGAGAATCTGGGCACAACAACTGGCCGCAGAAATGTACTCTGCTTCAGCAGTGGACATAGAGACTGAAGTCTGCTTCTTGCTGGTCCAACTCACCAGTTTTCCTCCAAGGAAATGACAACCACCAGTTGTGGATTTTCTATCAATCTTACAACCTGCATGATCAGAATCTGAATAACCCATTAAATCTAATCCTGAGCCTTTGGGGTACCAAAGACCAAGATTAGGACACCCTTTCAGGTATCTAAAGATACGCTTTACAGCGTGCAAATGTGATTCTTTAGGGTTAGCCTGAAACCTGGCACATAAACATGTTGCAAACATTATATCTGGTCGACTGGCAGTCAAGTACATTAGTGAACCAACCATACCTCTATAGTCAGTTATGTTAACTTGTTTGCCAGTTGGGTCAGAGTCCAAATTCAATGGTGCTGCAATTGGTGTGTTTTTCGATGGGATTGAATCATATTTGTATTTTCTTAACAAATCTCTGACATATTTTCCTTGGTTTATGAAATTCCATTTTCAGTTTGCTTAATCTGAAGACCTAAGAAAAATGTTAATTCACCCATTAAACTCATCTCATACTCAGATGACATGATTTTAGAAAATTTGTTACACATTGCATCATCAGTTGAACCAAAAATAATGTCATCAACATAAATTTGTACCAATAAGATATTACCTCTTTCTTTCAAGATAAACAAGGTATTATCTATTGCACCTCTTTGAAAGCCATTTTTAAGAAGATGTTTAGTTAAAGTATCATACCAGGCTCTTGGGGCTTGTCTTAGACCATACAATGCTTTGTTCAGTCTACAGACCCAATGTGGATGCTTCTCATCAATGAAACCTGGAGGCTGCTTAACATAAACTTCTTCTTCCAATGTTCCATTAAGGAACGCACTTTTGACATCCATCTGGAAGACCTTGAACTACAGATGGGCTGCATAAGCCAAGAAAATTCTTATGGCTTCAAGTCTTGCAACTGGAGCAAAAGTCTCATCAAAGTCAACGCCCTCTGCTTGACAATAACCCTGGGCAACTAGTCTGGCCTTGTTTCTTACAACATGGCCATCTTCATCCATTTTGTTTCGGTAGACCCACCTGGTACCAATAGGTTCTTTCTTTAACCCTGGTGGACAAGGAACAAGCTCCCAAACATTGTTCCTTTCGAACTGGAGGAGCTCTTCTTGCATAGCTTCCACCCAGCTTGGGTCTGCCAAAGCCTCGTCAATCTTCTTTGGTTCAATTAAAGATAAGAAGGTGACGTTTAAGCATTGCTCACTGGTGGCTCTTCTAGTCTGAACCCCACTAGTTGGGTCACCCACAATTTGTTCAATTGGGTGGGCTCGAGTCCATCTAGTGTATTGACTAGGCTGGTGAACTACAACATCAGTGCAAGTCACCTGGCGATCTTCTTCAGTTGCAGCAGCTTCTGGAGAAGGATCAGTCCAAACAACTTCTACATCCTCATCAGAGTCAATGAGGTCTCGATTTGCATCATGAAATTCCTCATTAGAAGGTATTTCACGAAGAACTGGAGAAGTAGGTGTCTGAACTGGTGCTGATATTGGTGTGGCACGAACATCTGATCCAATCACCAATTCTTGTGGTAAGTTAAAATTGATGGAGGGATAAAATGACGTATCACTGGTGCTTTTCTTCTTCTTAACTGGTTCCAGTTTGTTGTAACTGGAAGCATTATCTGGTGAGACAACTGACCGATGAACTTGGTCAGTTTCACCAAAGTTGATTGGAATGACTGGAGAAATATCAAGGCTTGGTCTCTTGTTGATTGCTTCAGTTGACTCATCGAATGTGACATGAATTGTCTCATGAACCTTTTGGAGTCTATAATTATAAACTCTAAAGGCCTTTCGAATATCTGAATAGCCTAGAAATACTCCTTCATCAGCTTTTGCATCAAACTTTCCAAGCTGACTGGAATCGTTCAGTATGTAAACTGGACAACCAAATACATGGAAATATCCAACATTTGGTTTACGTTTCCTAAGTACTTCATAGGCAGTCTTCTTATGTCTCTTGATGTAGACTGACCGGTTTTGGGTGTGACAAGCAGTTGCAACTGCCTCAGCCCAAAAACTGGTGGGAAGACCAGATTCAGATAGCATGCTTCTGGCCGCTTCTATCAGTGTACGATTCTTTCTTTCAACAACTCCATTTTGCTCTGGAGAGTGAACTGATGAGAAGTTTTGAGAGATGCCAGTGTCATTGCAAAATGTTTCAAGTACCTTATTTTGGAATTCAGTACCATTATCACTTCGCAACTGACAAACTTTTCGAGATGTTTGAGCTCAATTCTTTTGATAAGGGAGATGATTTCAGCAGGTGCATCACTTTTGGATCTGATGAATACCACCCAGCAGTATCTGGTGAATTCATCAACCACAACTAGAGTGTACTTCTTTCCAGCTCTAGTTTGAACATTCACTGGACCAAAGAGATCCATATGTAGCATGTGAAGAGGTTCAGTGATGCTAAAATTTTGCCTAGTTTTGAAACTGGCTCTTTTCTGCTTGCCCATCTCACAACCTGGACATGGCTTTTCCTTATTGAAGGAAATCTGGGGTATCCCATCAACCAGTTGTTTGCGAGACAACTTGTTAATATTCTTGAAATTAAGATGGGATAACCTTTTATGCCATAGCCAGTTGGTGTCCTCATCAGCTTTGGTATAGAAACATTGCTCTTTTGGAGCTGGTTCCATATCCATGATGTACACATTTCCTTTTCTTGGTGCAATCATCACCACTTTCCAATCCTTGTTAAATATGGTGCCTTGTGCAACATCGAACAATACTCTGAAGCCATCATCGCAAAGTTGGCTTACACTGATCAGGTTGTATTTCAAACCATTCACAAATGCAACTCTTTTGAATTTGACTTGTCCATTATTGAGCACACCATATCCTTCAGTCTTTCCAGATTGATCGTTACCAAACGTCACTGTCGGTCCATCTTGGACAGTGAACTCTTCCAGTAGGGGCTTACATCCGGTCATAGTCCGGCCAGCAGCGCTGTCCAGATACCAGATATTCTTCTTTCGATCGCCCTACACACACACAAAAATCATTAGTTCTTTTTGTGAACCCATCTTTTCTTGATGGGTCCACTGGACTTCTCTTCAGAAGCCACAGTTGATTGTTGAGGTGTTGAACTGGAGGCTACATCTGGAGCTTTATCACCAGCTCCAGGTGCAGAAGTAAAAACGATTGGTATTTGATACTTACTCCTTTCTTTACCAGGTTTTGTTCCAGATGGAACATTCTTCTGTTTAGGTATAGAAGGGAGTGGTTTAATATTTTGTTTGAAAACTGGAGGTGATAAACCTCCTTCAAGGTTGTTAATCCGGGCAGTGCAACTCTGAACCTGCCGAGACAAAAGTTGGAGTTGCCTTTCCAGATTAACCAAAATATCATTTTGGTCAGGTAGTTGAACCTTGGACCTTGGTTCAACTGGAGATTTAGTCTGTCGGGTCTTGGGCTCCTTAGACTTATGAGGTAAAGGCTTGTTACCAGTGGCCTTTTTGACTGGAGCTTTAGCCTGTTTAGCTCCAGTTTTAACCTCAATGGGGGTGGTCTCAACGGTTTCAGTTTTATCAGCTTCAGGTTGATCATAAGGTGTTTCAACCTGGAGAGCTGGAGGCAATGCATGAAGATCTGGTATAAGAGCTGCCATCTCCAGATCTTCAGATTTCCATGCATTTTTCTGGGCATCAATAGTTCTTGAAAATGCATCATAGTTTTTGCCAGATGCTTTTACCCAGGACTTGATAATCTTTTGTGCTTTTTCAAAATCAAAAGATAGTTTTTGATTATCAAGTTCTAAAGCCTCAATCTTTAAAACTGACTCCTTGAGAGCCAACTGGACACTTTGCAAATCATTCAGTTGTGGTTTGACATTGTTCAGTTCAATTAAGATAGTGTCAAGATACCTTTCACTATCAGCTCTTACAGTTTCTACAAATGCCAAATCACCACTTAATGATTCAGCCAGGTCCAGTTTCAGTTCAGGGTCAACCTGGTGATCATAATCACATACCTTTTTTAGAATGATGTCCACCCATCTTCCAGAAATGACATCTTCTTTCACCACATGCTGCTGTTGTTGATCTTCCAAGGCCATGAAACACATGTCCCTTTCCTCTTCTTCATCATCAGATGAGTCATCAGAGTACTCCCATTTTCCTTCAGTTTGTGCAATTAAGCACTGGTCTTTTTCTTTTGCCATGGAAAGGAGGGCAATCTGGGCCTTAAGCTTCTTGTACTTAGCTTTGTAGCTATCATCAGGCCGATTGAAATTTGGGACAGAGGGGCCAGTTTGATTATTCAACTGACTAGATCTGCATTCCTTCATGAAATGACCTTTCTTGCCACACTTATAGCATGTAAGATTGGTCTTATCCAGAGAGTTGGAGCTGGAAGCATTGTTGGGGCCATTAAATCTTTTAGATTTATGCTTAAACCTATTGAAGGTTTTAGCAATCATGGCGACCAGATCATCATCGTCAGTTTCATCATAACCAACACTGTTTTCAGTGGTCAGCCCAGAGTTTAAGAAACTGTCCAACATCTCCTTCATCGAGTGTGCCTGGACACTCTCAGCAGACATTAACAGCACAAGGTCGCTCAGTTATACTAGCAACCTTGGGACTCTGGGCATGGTTCATGGCATCTTGCTCAGCCACAAGCCTTGCAGCATTATTATCTTCAGTGAATCTGAAGGCTCCATAGAGCGATGCAAGGGTATGAGTGTGCAAGGTTTTACCTTGTCTCAAGACAAGAACCATGTTTTCCCATTTAGAAGGAAGAATATCACAAAACTTTTCAAGAAGAATATCCTTATCCTTCTCTACACCCAAGCCTCTCAACTGATTGATAAGGCTGGAGAATCTGGTGTATGTTCCAGTTAGACTCTCATTGGGCAAGGCAAAGAAGGATTCATACTTCTTGTTCAAGGCAACTTTTCTGGTGACAATTGTATCATCACCTCCTTCAAATTGAATCACTAATTCATCCCACATAGACTTGGCACTGGGAAACAACACAAGTGTTGGAATTAGGTCTTCAGGGACAGCCCCAAGGATCATGTTTTTCAGTCTGGTGTCCAAGTCCACCAGTCTGCGATCCTCATCAGACCAATGGTCTTCTGGCTTTTCCCTTGAGCCTCTTCTTCCAGTTGGATCTAGAAGAGGACTCACCCCAAGAGACATGGGTATATATGGTCCATCCTTTAGGATTTTCAACATATACCTCTCAATACCACCAAAATGCAAAAGCATTCTAGCTTTCCATGTACCAAAAGTCTCACTGTTTCCATCAAATTTTGGAACAGGAGTGTTAGAGTAGTGTACATGGACGTGGTTTGGGGTAGAAGGAGGAGGAGGAGGAGGAGGAGGATTAGCATTTTGAAAAGGTTGGTTGTTATTATTCAATGGGGTTTCACCTGAACCAGAACCATCTCCACCTTCAGTAGTGTTCATCTTAGCAGATATAGGCAAGTTTATTAGCCTTCTGCTCTGATACCACTTGTAAGTCCCAACTCGTAAGATGGTACTACTGAAGACACCTCTATGTCGATGGTGGAGTTACTTTGCAATATACTCGCTGAACTGGAGACGACCAGTTGCAGAGGTATATACCAAGTTCTAGATAGATTACTTATATAAAGACAATAAGTAAAGAACAATGCAATAATACAAATAACTTGTAAACAATCTTGATGAGACAATATGTAGTTTTCAATGTGTAATTTATTTATTGATATTAAACAAATTACAAGGTTGATGCGGAACCAAGATAATACACGAATGTAAATATCCTAACAACCTATGAAATACAATTGATCTATACTCGGAATTTCTCTTCAACAATCGAAACACTTAAAGTAGTGAAATGTTCCTTTTAGCGATTGAGAGAATATTGCACAAGTTCACCAAGAATATTGCAGGTTTGCAAAGTATGAAGTTATTCGACTTTGTGAATTAACTTTTAGGTTCGAATACTTGATGTTCTTGGTTGTGCAATGACTTGTATTTATAGGCAAAGTTAACATTGGGATGTTAACTTTGGCCGTACAAATGTGGTTGGAGCATTTAAGGAATAACATTTAATTCCTTAAAAGGCAGTGTAAAGTCGTAGGTTAAAGTGACTTTACATAACCACCTTTATGTACCTTTTATATTTAAATAATAAGACAAGGCTTATTATCCGGGTAAAGGTACATAAAGTATACAAGTCAATTCCTCGAAATCAGTGTAAAGCTTTGTAAGGGCTTTCCACTGAAGGTCTCCAGTTTGTAACTGACTAGAATGTCAACTGGGCTTCGCTGCCATTGTCATTCTCTATCTTCCATTTGTTGTCTTTGACTTCAACTGGAATGCTTCTTCAACTTGGTCAGTTCTCAACTGGAGGAAGTCTTCAGTTGCGTTAACTGTACAGTGCAACTGGACTTCAATATATTTCTGGACAAATCTTCTTGGTCACCAGTTTACTGGGTCACCAGATGCAACTGGTGACTGGTCAGTGTGAACTGGTGACTGGCCAGTTCCAGGTGAACTGGTCCTAACAGAATATCAATCATTAAAATTCTATGACTTTATAAAACCATCATTTACGTCTTTTCGTATAAACAAATGTGACTGAAGCGTAGTAATTTATGAAATTAGGTATTGATCTTTTATGAAAATTAACATTGTACCCGAACTATATAACAAGCTATTGACGTCTCTTATTGTGCCCAATTGCTACGGCTCTATACCCCCGGGGATAAATCGTCATCATGACAAGTGAGTTTGTAAGTATATATTTATAATTTGTGTGTCAATTTAGAGTTTCTCATTGATTTAGTTTGTACTGTGAATGTATGTAAAAATTTCACTGAATATAGATTTTATTATTAGAAGAAAAAGGTAAAAAGTTTTAAATAATTTTTTAATGACAAATTGGGATGTTTAACGGATTGAGATCCTCTAAAGTTCAAATGAACTTTATAGGTAAAGTTATGAGATTTTGACCATTGGATTAAAATCAATGGTCAAGATTAAAAAATCATCCTTAAATCTTAACCCATAATTTTAATCCAAAGGCGAAGATTCTCTAAACTTTACCTATAAATTACTTGAATTTTTGAGGATACTTATATATATCATTCAATCATAATCACTTCACAGAGGAGAAACCTAACATAAAACCCCTAAACTTTTTGTCATGACTCATGAGTACCTCACTCGGGTCGGGTTTAGGGATATTGGTAAATAATAACTTGTGATGAAAACATAGTTGGCGTCTGAAATGAAAAATCTATCCAAATAACAAACGAACACACCAACACCATAACACACACTCCACAACACTACACAAGCACCCGAAAGAAAGATGGATAATGGTTGTGTATCAGCGGCTTATACAACATCACCACCACTTTTATTTCCAAAACCCACAAATCCTAAAACCCATTTACCATCCCTTAATACTACTACTAATTACACAAAATTATATAACACAAGCAGCAGCAGGCCTTTATTATCTGTTAAAGCATCATCATCATCATCGTTCAAGACTCAAACTTTATCAAGTAATTGGGATGTAAACAGTGCTTTATCAAATTCAGCATCAGCTCCTTCTTGGATGCCTAGATTTGAAGAACTTGATACTACCAACATGCTTCTTCGTCAACGCATTGTTTTCTTGGGATCCCAGGTATAATAATAAAGTTATGAACTTTGTTCATTTTATTTTCTGGGGTTTTGATTTTATTCAATTTAGTGTATTGATTTTGTCTATATATTGTTGCTTCTATGTGGGTCTTTGGTTTGTTGAGTATTTTTTTTGTGTGATTCGTGTTTTCGAGGTCACAGATGTAGTTGCTGCTTAGGTAATTATGTATTGGCAAGAAAGTATTCGACCTTTTGTGTTAAATGCTCCCTTGGATGCATTATTGGAGCTTAAAATGATAGTGGCCTATTTTCTTATGTTCTACTTGACATAGGTTATGTATGCATACACACAAGATTAACTCGATGTTTAGACGTGAAAGCCTTATAGTGAGGGGTTTCAGTGCGTGGTGCTTTTGGATGTGAGATATGAATGGTGTGTATACGCCCCTGGCAATTTAAGGTTTTGAGGAAATAAGGCAGGTAATAGCAAAGTGCTCATATAACGTTTACAAATCGTCTTACTAGCATCCGAAAGTGGAATTTTTGTGTGTAGCCGACTAATTAATGAAAAGGGGGGGAGGGGGGAGAGAAGGGTGAAAATTTAGGCAACATGAAGTTGAAGTCATCCCAGTTACCCGATTCTTTGCAAAAATCATCGCATAATTTTAATCCAAAGGTGAAATTCTCTAAACTTTACCTATAAATTACTTGAATTTTTGAGGATACTTATATATATCATTCAATCATAATCACTTCACAGAGGAGAAACCTAACATAAAACCCCTAAACTTTTTGTCATGACTCATGAGTACCTCACTCGGGTCGGGTTTAGGGATATTGGTAAATAATAACTTGTGATGAAAACATAGTTGGCGTCTGAAATGAAAAATCTATCCAAATAACAAACGAACACACCAACACCATAACACACACTCCACAACACTACACAAGCACCCGAAAGAAAGATGGATAATGGTTGTGTATCAGCGGCTTATACAACATCACCACCACTTTTATTTCCAAAACCCACAAATCCTAAAACCCATTTACCATCCCTTAATACTACTACTAATTACACAAAATTATATAACACAAGCAGCAGCAGGCCTTTATTATCTGTTAAAGCATCATCATCATCATCGTTCAAGACTCAAACTTTATCAAGTAATTGGGATGTAAACAGTGCTTTATCAAATTCAGCATCAGCTCCTTCTTGGATGCCTAGATTTGAAGAACTTGATACTACCAACATGCTTCTTCGTCAACGCATTGTTTTCTTGGGATCCCAGGTATAATAATAAAGTTATGAACTTTGTTCATTTTATTTTCTGGGGTTTTGATTTTATTCAATTTAGTGTATTGATTTTGTCTATATATTGTTGCTTCTATGTGGGTCTTTGGTTTGTTGAGTATTTTTTTTGTGTGATTCGTGTTTTCGAGGTCACAGATGTAGTTGCTGCTTAGGTAATTATGTATTGGCAAGAAAGTATTCGACCTTTTGTGTTAAATGCTCCCTTGGATGCATTATTGGAGCTTAAAATGATAGTGGCCTATTTTCTTATGTTCTACTTGACATAGGTTATGTATGCATACACACAAGATTAACTCGATGTTTAGACGTGAAAGCCTTATAGTGAGGGGTTTCAGTGCGTGGTGCTTTTGGATGTGAGATATGAATGGTGTGTATACGCCCCTGGCAATTTAAGGTTTTGAGGAAAAAGAAAGAAGAGATCAATCTTGTTGAGAAAGAAGAGGTAAGAAAAAAAAATTACTTATTTCTATAAAAAAATCCTCTTCTGTACAAAAAGCTCACGCTTTTTAGCGCCTAGGCTCACAAAAAAGGCCCAAAAGCGCGCGCTTTCTGTACACCCTGCGCCTTGGGTACCAAAAAGCTCTAAGGCTTGCGCCTAGCGCTTAAGCGCTCCTGAGGCGCGCTTTTTAAAACCAAGATGTCTAAAAAGCTTTGTTAAGAAGATATAATGTTCAATTAGATCTCAGCAATCTCATACTATCGTTACATGTGTCAGAAATGCTTTAGCCCTTGCTGCTGGTTAAGAACTTATTATTACATTTTAAACCTAGGAGACACGAGAGACAGGAGCAATAATCACTACTTGATTCACATATGGTTTCAGACTCTGGTAACACTCATTAAGTCTCTCGTCCGGGGCTTAATCAAGATCCCCGGAAAGTCTCTAGAAGGCTTGTTAGTCACATCACAAACACTCCCGCAGCCCTGTGCTATAAAGTTTCTTGGTTACTTGATGAACAAGCCAAACTCCGTGTACATCTAGACATGTTTTCACAAAGGAATAAGAGGTAGATGATCTTTAATCCACTGTCCTTGATTGTCGATACTAGGCTATAAACTCAACAGTCCTTCTTGAACTGATAAACAGACATCCGCTCCTTGATTTCCAAGAAACAACTTATTCAGAAAGTATGTTAATCCACCAACTTGTAAATTTCTTATGATTAATCTATCTTGTAATATACTTATTCAAGTTTTTTTATGTGGTTATGTACATCTAAATGATTCAAAAGCATAACTTTAGATCTCACCAAATGCTCATAGAAATAATAACTTGAATCGACCTAGAACAACATGAAGCACCTCATTCCTACATGAATGAATGTTCCGAGAAGCTCATCAATACTTGAGTAACTGGTTCTAGCAAACTTTGGTCTGTCTTACAAAAATATCAATATATTAAAGCATGTGTTGAAACACCTTATGTATGATCATATACTATTTAGTTATTGTTTTGTTATGATATCAGGTAAAAGTTTCATGTAGCGGCATTTTTCAAAGCCAGCACATATAGATAGAACAAAAAAAAACCTTGTCACGAAAACACTAATTGGTTACTTTCAAATAAAATGAAACTAAACATACATCATAGTATAGGACGATAAAGTTGCCGTGGATGAAGTGTTGTTAAGTTGTGTGTATTGGGGTATCCTGTTAATTTTGTATATATCGTGCATAGTGATTATTTGTTGACATATCCTGTTTTCATCTTATTGAGTAAGTATGAAGTATGACAAGAATGGAATTGTGCAGGTGGATGATATGTCAGCTGATTTCATAATTAGCCAATTGTTGTTTCTGGATGCGGAGGATGATAAAAAGGATATAAAATTGTTCATCAATTCGCCTGGTGGTTCTGTTACTGCTGGTATGCGTATGGCTTACATAATACTATATATTACTGCAGGTTATAATTATCATGGTTACCAATTTGTGTGTGAGTTACTGAAAAGACAAAGTACTGCAGGTCATGGCCACTTTAAAAATGTATGCAAATTGACAAATATTTGTTTCATTCTCCAGTTAACGCTTCCAGCTATAGAAATTAGGCTTGAATTCCAATGTAGAAAATACGTGTATGCAGATTGGTATGCATAATATGTTACCAATCTTGCACCATAATGTTAACAATGTGATATACTGATGTAATATGCCTTTTTTTGTAAGCATTCTTAAACCCTAAACTGTTAACCAAAGGTCTTCGCCTAGTGGTTTCCAAGTTGTATCCTCAGTCAAGTGGTTGGGGTAGTAAAAAGGTGCGGTGTGGTGTAGTGTTGTGTGTATGCGTTGTTCAAAAAAAGTTACAAGCTCAGCTGCAAACATTTTTCATACTATAAATAAATGGGTTTTTCAGGCCATTTAACATTTTTCTTTTTCGGGTTCCATTGATATTCGGATTGCAGAAACAAAGTTATAAAATTGTGGGTCTCTCTAGTTGATGTGGGGAGTATTGATCACAAGACTTGAATAATATAGGAAAATGACAAATGTAATTCTTATAGTCAAGTTCTCATGTAATAATTTTGAGAACAGGAATCGTCCATGCTTTTTTATGTTTTTTATTTTATAATTTTCTACTTTCAATTAGGCTTTAGCAACGGTTTTGTTTCTGCCTTCTGTTATGCTTACTATATCTCTCTCAAAATTTCTTGCTCAAGTGCATAATATTCTTTTTAAATATAGAAGTTAGTACTTTCGCCGTCCGATCAAAATTACAATATTCTGTTCTTTGGTAGTACAAGTGAAACAACATTTGTTTTGGAAAAATTTAAAGTTATAATTACTTTACATTATCATCATTCTGTTAATTTAATGCGGTTAGTGTTGGTCAAGTAAGATTCCCTTCTAAGTTATATGACAATTATCAAACAATATTATACTTGAACAATGCACTTATGCAACATGGGACATTATACAGAGGGAATATCAGTTAGTATTTTTTGATAGTTTTCTTATCTATTTGATGATGATGCCTGAAGGAATGGGAATATACGATGCCATGAAGCTATGCAAGGCAGATATTTCCACCATTTGTGTTGGGCTTGCTGCATCTATGGGTGCATTTCTTCTCGCTTGTGGTTCCAAAGGAAAGAGATTTTGTATGCCTAATTCTCGGGTTATGATCCATCAACCACTTGGACAGGCTGGAGGGAATGTAAGTGTTATGCTCTACTTATTAATAATACATACAACTATTATGTTTAAATGATCCAAGAATACATAGTTACGTAACAAGACTGCTAAACAACTACTTGTTTGTATATTCAGGCAACAGACATGAGCATAAGAATAAGAGAAATGGTGTACCACAAGGTTAAGGTGAACAAAATTATCTCAAGAGTTTCGGGAACTCCTTACGAGAAGGTCAGTTTTTTCAATACCCTTCCCTTTTCAATTTTGTTTTATTTTATTACATCGCAAACATTTACATCAAATAATCCACTTTATGTGCAGGTTGAGGCTGACACGGATCGGGATTACTTTATGAATGCGTGGGAGGCAAAGGCATATGGATTAGTGGATGAGGTAATTGATGATGGGAAGCCGGGTTTAGTTGCTCCCATTGCAGATGCAAAACCGCCACCCAAAACTCGTGTGTGGGATATGTGGAAAATTGAGGGGAGCAGGAAGGCGTTGAAGAATATGCCATCAGAAGACAAGATGTTGCAGAATGGACACATTGGTGGTGAAGAAGATGAACAGAAAAAGGAAGAACCTTCATCTGCCTGAGAAAAAGAATGGCGACGTCAAAGGTTATACGTAATTGTATGGGTTGTATTGTTAAATTTTTGAAACATGTAGACTTTTTTCATAGCTTAATAGATGGTTTAAATACAAGTATGATCGATAATTTAGACGATCATATTTTTAACTTTTTAGCGTCTTGTTTGCATGGGGTAAGACAGTTTCTTCAAGTTTCGTGATGTGTGGAGAAATGAAAATAAAGAAAGAGCAGAGAAAATGGGTTATACGACTTGCCCAACGGTCCATTACGTACACTTTCCCACCCATCTCTAGTCCTGGATATGGTTCATTACATGTGTATGTGTATTTGTGTAGTCATTTATTATGATATTTCCTATCAAACTGATTGAGTCATTCATTCAATTTAGTTTTATTAGTATTTCCAACATTTGATTCAATAAATAATACGAGTAAAAAAAATCACTTCAAAACTTAAAAGGATAGTTAGGGGGTAGGAGTGGACGCGGGGAGTGGCTCGGGCCCAACTGACCCCGCGCGGGCACACCGCCGCCAGGGGGTCGGGGTGGGGAAAAGGGGAAGGAAATTGGGGTTGGTTCACCGAAGAGAGAGAAAGCAGCATGGGGCCCAAGCGCAGGAAAAGGAGCGAACCAGAGGTGGCCATGTGGCCTTTTTGACCGTTCCCAACGAAAATAAAAATAAATTGGGGTTGGGGTGAGTAGTGCCAGCCATTTTGGGGTGATTTGGGGTGAATTGAGGAAGTTTGAGGTGGAGAGTTTTTATTGGAAGATGGTGATGTGGAAATTTGGGGAAGGTTGGGGAAGTGGTAACCACTCCCACCCACTTATAGAAGTTTAGCTTGTATGCCTATCTACCATCTGACAAAATTGCAAAGAAAAGATAAAAAAAAGTGATAATCTTGCTCTGCATATAATAGTACTTGTAATAAATATATACAGTATCATTTATAATACCCCGTAGTACTTTTGAATAGAGTATTAATATTCTCACGTGATCGACAATGACAACACACAAGGAGGCAAATCTTTGGATTCTCTCCATCCGAATGTTTCTCTCCTTGGTCATTAACATCTCTACATATATACAAGAGCCTCCCCACTTAACACAACACGAAACTTTCTAAGTGTGCAATTTTCAATTAGCCACCAAACTCTTTCTGGGCCATTATTGGAGTCACTCAAACATGATTTAATTTAGTGATCATGTAAGTTTTACTATCTTCATATTATATGTACGTTTACTGAATGGGGTTGTTGATTTGATTATATATGATAGCTATCTAAATTTTGATTTCAACGGAAATAAAAATAAATTGGGGTTGGGGTGAGTAGTGCCAGCCATTTTGGGTGATTTGGGGTGAATTGAGGAAGTTTGAGGTGGAGAGTTTTTATTGGAAGATGGTGATGTGGAAATTTGGGGAAGGTTGGGGAAGTGGTAACCACTCCCACCCACTTATAGAAGTTTAGCTTGTATGCCTATCTACCATCTGACAAAATTGCAAAGAAAAGATAAAAAAAAGTGATAATCTTGCTCTGCATATAATAGTACTTGTAATAAATATATACAGTATCATTTATAATACCCCGTAGTACTTTTGAATAGAGTATTAATATTCTCACGTGATCGACAATGACAACACACAAGGAGGCAAATCTTTGGATTCTCTCCATCCGAATGTTTCTCTCCTTGGTCATTAACATCTCTACATATATACAAGAGCCTCCCCACTTAACACAACACGAAACTTTCTAAGTGTGCAATTTTCAATTAGCCACCAAACTCTTTCTGGGCCATTATTGGAGTCACTCAAACATGATTTAATTTAGTGATCATGTAAGTTTTACTATCTTCATATTATATGTACGTTTACTGAATGGGGTTGTTGATTTGATTATATATGATAGCTATCTAAATTTTGATTTCATATATATATTGATCAAAATAAAAATAATTTAATTGGGCTTGAGCTTTATCCTGATATCTATTTATACCAGGACCTAAATAAAATTATCTTCATTTCACCTTGTATTGTTATCTTTCACAACATGCAATCAACGATGATTGGAAAAAGAGTATCTCGAAGTTTGTTTAATTGGTTATTTGTGATCTGTGTTTAATTCGTTATTCATTTAACAAGGATAGTCTTTAACCGATTGTTATTTGTGATCTGTGTTTAATTGGTTATTTGTGATCTGTGTTTAATTGTTATTTGTGATATGTGTTTAATTGGTTATTTGTGATCTGTGTTTAATTGTTATTCTGTAATTTTGTTTAATTGGTTATTTGTGATCTGTGTTTAATTCGTTATTCATTTAACAAGGCATACATTTAAGTAGTGTCAATTTAGCTTTAAGGTGTGCTCTGATCCATCCAGAATTTTATTGATTAGATAAAAAGGAATATATAAATAGGTGGTGACTAATTGTTTTTCCTTCACCATAAGATGTTTTGAATTTTTGATGATTTAACTATCACCATGATTCCATCACCACCGTGTCATGTAAATTTTATAAGCTTTTAGTTATATACTTTACTACTTTAACACGAAGTATTAATATTAATTAGTATAAATATTACTTTAATATTTTTGGTAATAAAGTACATTTCTTCACGTAAGTAATACGGACTTGAAAATAAGATAAAGTAAAATACAAAAAGATTTAAAAAAACTAAGATACGAGTATACGACCTTGTCCCACCTGACCCGTTTAAAGTTTTGAGTGGTCGGGTACTATTTGATGTTGTAATTTTTAGTTTGATAAATGTGATAATAAGTAGGAGTATTTAAAACTTTTAAATTATATGTTTAAAACAAAAATATGGATAAAGTTTTATTTAAGAAGTCAGAAAGTTATAAACAACTTACAACTTTTAGATTTTCTAATTGATAATTCAAGTGGCAACTAATAAACGTGGTAACATGCTAACATAATGTACCATACAAAAATTACCATTTAAAAGAAAATGAAAGGATTATCACTTTATTTGTAATCCCCACCTCCAACCTTGTCTCTCTCTAACTTAATGTATCCAGCTTATCAATCCATATTCCATGGTCTTATTCTTAACAAAATACGAACACGGCAACCACCACCATCATTTAATCTAAAAAGTCGATTATCGTTATCCTTCTTCCGTCGTCGTCGTTTGTCCCTGCCGTCCGCCGCGTTTTCTGGGCCTTCTTCGCCGACTACTATTCCGACCGCCATTATACCACCAGTGTTATAAGAAACAAATCCAAGAATTCAAGAAAACATTGTATTTACTTTCACATCAAACCAGATCGAATAGTCATCTACTTTATGAATAAATTGGCACGTTTATTCAACACTCCGTATATGTACCTCCAAAAGCTGTCAGCAATAATTCACATGTGCCATAGCAGTAAAGCCTACTCTCTATCTTATAACACCAACCACCACCCAAACCCTATTTAAATTGTCACATCACCTCTATCCAATACTCAAAAGTCAAAAACTACCCAATTTTACCCAAATTAGGCATAACATACCCAATCTTACCCAATTTCTTTTTCTTTTTCATTTAATTTTAATACATATAATTAAAACCATATAAACATAAAACATAATTCCATTAAAACTTAAATAAAACACAATACATAATACTAAAATACATATACATATATATATATATATATATATATATATATATATATATATATATATATATATATATATATATATATATATATATATATATATATATATATATATATATATATATATATATATATATATATATATATATATATATATATATATATATATATATATATATATATATATATATATATATATATATATATATATATATATATATATATATATATATATATATATATATATATATATATATATATATATATATATATATATATATATATATATATATATATATATATATATATATATATATATATATATATATATATATATATATATATATATATATATATATATATATATATATATATATATATATATATATATATATATATATATATATATATATATATATATATATATATATATATATATATATATATATATATATATATATATATATATATATATATATATATATATATATATATATATATATATATATATATATATATATATATATATATATATATATATATATATATATATATATATATATATATATATATATATATATATATATATATATATATATATATATATATATATATATATATATATATATATATATATATATATATATATATATATATATATATATATATATATATATATATATATATATATATATATATATATATATATATATATATATATATATATATATATATATATATATATATATATATATATATATATATATATATATATATATATATATATATATATATATATATATATATATATATATATATATATATATATATATATATATATATATATATATATATATATATATATATATATATATATATATATATATATATATATATATATATATATATATATATATATATATATATATATATATATATATATATATATATATATATATATATATATATATATATATATATATATATATATATATATATATATATATATATATATATATATATATATATATATATATATATATATATATATATATATATATATATATATATATATATATATATATATATATATATATATATATATATATATATATATATATATATATATATATATATATATATATATATATATATATATATATATATATATATATATATATATATATATATATATATATATATATATATATATATATATATATATATATATTTAATTGTAACGTTTTAATTTGATTTGATTTTCTTAATTTTGTGACAGAGGTATGATATTTTCTCACGACTATCAATCGTGATAGCAATGAGCTTGTGTGGTCATATATGGGTGACCGTGAAACGCGATACGATTTATATGGACGAGGATTCCAGTTATATTAACGCGGAGGTTAATGATCAAAATGACATTGTTGTGTATCACTACAAACCTTCTACTAATGAGGCACATGTATATACTATGACATTTAATCTCTAATCTTACTCTTACCATTTATATTATAAGTATCTAATGTAAGTTGATTCTCAACATCTTCTCTCGTAGTGGGTACCATTGAGAACGGTTAGACAATTAAAAGATTATGTTAATACAAAATTTGGAAACGACTCTAGCAAAAAAGCAATAAAGAACATAATGTATTTGGACATGTTCGGGCAACATGTCCAGAGCTATGACAACCCATATTTCCGTATTACCAAGAAAAACTTCTAACATGGCACCTCCAATTGACACTTTAAATTTCAAAGTTTGAAGAAGAGTTTATAGAAGAGGATGGTGATTTTGTTTTCTCGATCAAGGTATACCACGCGTTTTATAGGTTGAAGAGTCCTAAAAACCTTCATCATGCAAACGACGACGACACTAAGGGGTAGTGCCTTCCCGCTTATAATGGAATAACGTCCTCTGATAATAGTCAAAGATGAACTTGCGACCACTATCCCTAATTTGGGCTCCCTTCAATCCACGAATACGTATATTATGATTCGTATTCCAAACTTTTGAACATGTTTGTGAAAACCTACTTTTTGATGGTAATTTTATTAGCACAACCTTTAATTTCTTTTCCACAACCTCTGCTGTACCAAATAATGCTTTAAAAACTCGACATGTGTCATGTAAAGTGGACACTATCGGTATCTCTCCTAATGCAATACTCTCAAACCATATATCGGTTGCTATTATATCATCATTTTCAACATTTATCATTTCCACATAAAGGTACTCACATCAAACGTGTGGTATACCTCGATCGAGAAAACAGAATAACCATCATCCTCACTAAAGTGTGCTAAGAACACTTTGTGAATTGTGGTCGCAAGCTCATCTTTGATTATTATGCGAGGACGTTATTCCATTATAAGGCGGGAAGACACTACCTTTTAGTGCCGCTGCCGTTTTACAAGATGAAGGTTTTTAGGTATCTTCAACTTATAAGTAAATGCGTGGTATATCTTGATCGAGAAAACAGAATCACCATCCTCCTCAATAAACTTTTCCTTAAACTTTGAAATTTAAGGTGCCAACTGGAGATACCAAGTTTGAAGTCTTTCTTGGAAATAGGGGGGGACATGTTCCCTGAGCATGCCCAAAAACAATGTGTTCTTTATTGTTTTCTTGATAGTGTCTTTTCCAAAGTTTGTACTAACATAATCTTTTAATTGTCTAACCGTTCTCAATGGTACCCACTCTGGGAGAAGATGTTGAGAATTAACTTACATTAGATAGTTATAATATAAATGGTAAGAGTAGGATTAGATATTAAATGTCATAGTATATACGTGTGCCTCATCATTAGGAGGTTTGTAGTGATACACCACAATGTCATTTTGATCATTAACCTCCGCATTAATATATCCAGAATGATCGTCCATCTAATTTTCGGAAATCGTATAGCATTTCATAGTCACCCATATATGACCACACAAGCTCATTGCTATCACGATTGATAGTCGTGAGAAACTATCATAATGACAAAACGACTCTGGATTAGCTTCATATGTTGTTGGTCACGCAGTTAGTTATAAACCGGAAGGTATGTCTAGTTGAGCAGATGCAGTGCTTCAAGAAGGGGAAAGTCTCGAAATATTGTTGACTGGGTTTAAGTTGGACATCAGAAGGGAAAGATGGGTTTGGGTGGTTGATAAGGATGCTGATGTTGGGTTAATTGGGTATGTTCATGGGTTAGTGGCTCAGGCAGTTTTTTGAATGTCAATATTTGTTAGCATGGGAAATTAATGTTTCACATTTAGTCATGTATTTAGGAGTAAGAAGTGGTCAATCCACATTTCATTTAGATTCTCTTTTGTTTTGGCAGTTTCTTGAGGATAGGGAGCAATTTTTTCTTTTGTTTCGTAGGTCCACGTTTTAGTTGTAAGGGCTATATATAGCCTCACTACTTTAATGAAAAGTATCCAACTTGAAAGCGAAATTCACAAAGTTTTCTTTTTTTCTTTTCTACAAGTTGCATTCACTTTTATATAATAAGTTTTGTGTGTGCCAAGTAAGTTTGCAAGGAGCATGAACCATCAGTTGAGTTCTCGTTGAAAAAGGTAAAAAGGTTCCTCAGAAGCGATACGGGTTACAACACGAGATATGTGTTCAAATGGTCAATGTGGGTTCCCAAAAAAATGTATTTAGTTGGAGGGCTGCTATGAATCGGATCCTGACTTCATTGTCAGCAGGCTCGTAACTGTGCTATTGAGTCAACGAGTTGTGGAATTGTGCAGGTGGATGATATATCAGCTGATTTCATAAAATCGTTACTGCTGGTATATTTTTCTTGATTTTGTTACTATGCTCAAGATTTATGATTTTGTTTCATATCATCATACTGTATGATTCCCATCTAAGTTATAACTGTATAACAATTATCAAACAATATGACTACTAAGCAACAACTTGTTTGTAT
>CM067173.1:69911390-69936390 GCA_034093135.1 Erigeron breviscapus
ACTCATGAATTCCGGCCACTACCACATTCAAACTCCGTCGGTTTTATATGTTAAACAATAGTCTGATCTTTGTTGTATTGGAAAAACGAGATGTTATTGGTATAGATTGATCAAAGATCTAGAAAAGGCAATTCGAAAAAATAAAAAATGATAATAGAAAATAAAGTTGCAGGCTTTGCAAAAGAGGTTTTTGGGAAAGATGAATGATATTATTATGACTTTTTGGCATCACATGTATCGATCTATCTCATTGCTATATTTTTATTATTATATTTTTATTTATTATTTATTTTTGTATATAAGAAAGTATTATACAGTAGTTGTATGAATTGTGAGTTTTTTGATTTTGATAAGCTACTGCAATAATTTTATAAAGTGGAGTTGTATGTGTACTTTAATTTTTATTTTGGATTTTATACAGATCTGTTTTTGTATGTGTGTGTATATATATAGTTATAATTATTTGATTTTATTAGTTCAAAGTGAAATATAAAAAATGAGAAGTGATAATTATAAATAGAGTTAATGACATAAATGGTCCCTGTGGTTTACCTAAATAGTCACGTATCGTCCTTTAGAGTGGAAATGACTAGAATACCCCTCACGTGGGAGGCACGTGAGGGGTTTAACGGAGAGAAGTTGACGGTCAAATAGTCAAAGGACCAAACGTGAACCTTATCCTCCTATAAAGGACTGTCCTTGATGTTTTTGATTTTAAAGGACGAAAGGTGACTATTTAGGTAAACCACAGGGACGATTTATGTCATTAACTCCATTTATTATGATATTTCATATCAAACTGATTGAATGGTCATTCATTCAATTTAATTTTATTAGTATTTCCAACATTTAATTCAATAAATAATAAAAAATCACTTCAAAACTTAAAAGGCATATACTATATTATGCGTGAATGAACTACATAAGCACATACATACCCATTTAACAATGTTGGAGGCCTTTTGACCCGGAATCGGATCAGTGAAAGAAGGAGTTAGGAGTTTCCAAAAACTTAGATCGGAATCGGGGAGAACCCGGATTGATTTTTGTATAGATAAACAAGGGAAATGATTAATTCTCTTAATTCATTAGCCTAAAAATCCTCCTAAATCATGGTGACATGTGAAAATTCAAGGGGGAAGATTAAGAAAGAGATTACGTGGAATCCACTTGTCACATTCGTAGATTTTAGGAGGATTTTTAGGCTAATGTTTAAGAGGATTGATCTTTTTTTGATAAATAATAAAAAGAGTTAATTGCAAGATTGGTCTCTGTGGTTTACACACTTTAGCAATGGGGGTCCCTTTTTGAGTATCGTCGCAATGGGGGTCCTGTTTTGAGAATTTTTTGCAAGATTGGTCCCTTTTTAACGGAACCTTTAACGGGTGCCGTCAAGTCTTCACGTGGTCATCACGTGCAGGGACAATATTGTCTTTTCATACAACACATAAGGGACCCCATTGCTAGTAAACTCGAAAAAGGGACCCCCATTGCTAAAATAAAAAACCACAGGGACCAATCTTGCAATTAACACATTGAGAGCTTTTTAAATAAATAAAAGATTGCAATATAAAATTTTAATTTTTCTATTGAAAAGTAATTGATATATAAATTTTTATTATAATTTAAGGCTAAGAGCTAAGATATTCTACGTAAAGAATTAGATATATGCAAGGAGGTCAGAGCAGAGGAGCTTCCCGATTGAATCTGCTTGTTCCTGGATGCTCCATAGGAATCCATCGCTTATTAAAAAAACAAACTTGTGCCAATGGGGTTGGTGACCCATTGGTAAGGTCTTTGACCTTGGGAGGATCCACCTGGGTTCGAGTTCACTTCCCACATTTGTGGGGGTGGATTAATAGGGATTTTTCTAGAGTCTGAGTTTCATCTCAGACATGCGTGTAATTTAGGAGTAGGAGTAGATTAGAATGCCATTCTTAAAAAAAAAAAAAAAAAAACAAACTTGTCTGAATAATATAAATGTCATATATGGTATTTTAGTTCTCTATGTAACTATTAAACATTTATGCAGTTGGTTGATTTATAAATATTAATTAATAAATATACGTGAAAGTTTATTTTAATATAAATGCTAACAGATTTTTTGATATATTTTAGATATATCGAGTAATATACTTTGTATTTTATAGTACGTGGAAATATATTTTTAGTAATTTAATTATTAATAATTATGAAAAAAGCAAAAAGTGACCAATCTTGCAAAAACTTCTCAAAATAGGGACCCCCATTGCTAAAAATACAAACACAGGGACCAACTTGCAAAACTTCTCAAAAAGGGACCCCCATTGCTAAAATATACAAACCACAGGGACCAATCTTGCAAAACTTCTCAAAATAGGGACCCCCATTGCTAAAATATACAAACCACAGGGACCAATCTTGCAAAACTTCTCAAAATAGGGACCCCCATTGCTAAAATATACAAACCACAGGGACCAACTTGCAAACTTCTAAAAAGGGACCCCCTTGCTAAAATATACAAAAAGGGACCAATCTTGCAAAAACTTCTCAAAATAGGGACCCCCATTGCAACGAAACTTGAAAAGGGACCCCCATTGCTAAAATATACAAACCACAGGGACCAATCTTGCAAAAACTTCTCAAAATAGGGACCCCCATTGCAACGAAACTTGAAAAGGGACCCCCATTGCTAAAATATACAAACCACAGGGACCAATCTTGCAAAAACTTCTCAAAATAGGGACCCCCATTGCAACGAAACTTGAAAAGGGACCCCCATTGCTAAAATATACAAACCACAGGGACCAATCTTGCAAAAACTTCTCAAAATAGGGACCCCCATTGCAACGAAACTTGAAAAGGGACCCCCATTGCTAAAATATACAAACCACAGGGACCAATCTTGCAATTAACTCTAATAAAAATTATATGTGATAAACTTCAAAAATTATATAACTGTTTTAAAATATTAACTCAATACTTTAAAGTTCGAACTTAATTGTTCAAAATTATAAACTTAAACCAATTTAAGATTTTATTAAAAGTTTTTATATAGATTAAAAAAAATTGACCCAAGTTTACCCGAATTTGACCCGAGTCGGCCGAGTTTTACCCAATCTCGACCGTTGACCGAATTTTAAACAACTTTTTATTCATAACTACAAATAAAAATATGTTAATGATTAAAATAATTTCTTAACGTTAGGAAAAAAATTTAAATGAAAAAAAAAAACAAAACTTAACATGTCTATATTCTTAAGTTTCAAAGTAAAATAAAACTTAAAAATAAATTTCCAAACCACCTAACTGACCTAAGTGGTTTTTAAAAGCGGTGGGTATTGTTTCTTATTTATCAATCTTTATTATAAACTAGTATTTTAATCTCCGGTGTTGCCCCATGAAAAATAGCGATGCGTAAAATGTCTATCGTGTATAAGGGCGGTGATACATAAACAACGATAAATATACGTTGTTGTAATTTAATAGAATTGTGGTGGTACTGGTGTTATGGAATGGAAAATTGAAGTTAGTACAAAATGCATTGGGAAATTGATAGAAAGGGTAAAAAGTTGGAAAAAATAAGTTGTGGTAAAGTTAGTGACCAAATTTGAAAAACCAAAAGTTTGTGACACAAAGTTGTAATTAAAGGGGCTAATTTTAAAGAAAATGAAAGTTTGTGGCGAAATATAGAAAGTTAACAACTTTTGTGGTAACAATAGAAAAATAAAAAAAGATGAGTAAAAATAAAAAGTTTTAAAATAAATCCCTGTAGTTAAGAACACTTTAACTATTACTCGTAGTATATAATTACAGTACAAGATCAAACTTTGAATTATTTCATTTATCATCTTTATTATCCAAAAACCCAAACATGAACACATAAACGGATAGGAAGAAAAAGTAAGGATTATGTTGGCCATCAAAGTTGTCACACCCCGTTGTAGCGGAAATACAGGGTTAACAAATAATTGCGTACTAACCATAAGCTAATAGAAATTACTTCCATTTAATACCAAATACAAGTGTAATACAAGTACAATCGTTCAGATGTGGACCCCAAAATACGGATACAAGTCATCCTCATTTGGAACTGGGCCCACTAAATACAAGTTCATTATTTGGACAGTCTAGTACAATTAGAACTAAAAACATGATAGTCCTCAAATGTCTGACGCTAATTGTACGTCCAAAGTCAAAAGATGGCCCTATAATGCCAAATACGATCCAAGACTTACTGTTGGTTACCTGAAAAGCATGAAATTTAGAGAGGATCAACTATCGAAATAGTTGGTGAGTTTACAGTGTGTTTGACCAAAGTTTAGTCGTCATCGGGAGCACCCAATGACATGTAGTTATTTAAGACAAGACAGCCGGGATCAAAGTCCGACAATATTATGACAAGACAGCCGGGATCAATATCCGACAATAAGACCAATACGCCTCGCACAGGATTTCCCGTCTAAAGTGGGGTGCGGACCAGAACCATGACAGTCAGGAACAAAATCTGACAAGACAACCATTAGGATCTCATAATGGTGATAACTACATAGGGGCAACATTTTAGTTCGTCAAACACAAAGAACGATTTAGTCAGCCGACAACATGGCAAGTCAAAGACATATAGAATAAAACTAGTAAATTTACCCGCACTTTGTTGCGGGCGTAACATATTGTAAGTGGAGTTCGTTAAATTAAAAGTTATGTAATGGTCGTTGACGGCTATTAGAGAAAAGGACCTGATTTGTAGAGATTTTGTGACTACACTTAACGCCCGTTAAAACTTTTTTTAGTTTTTTGTTTTATCTACGCGATACATAGTTGTACCTCAAGCTATACTATTAAATACAGTTAAAGTTATGTCAAGTAATGTAACGGCCACCAGCGACCGTTAGATAAAAGGACCTATTTTGCAGCAAATTTGTGACTACACTTAACGACCATTAAAGTTATTTATTGTTTTTGTTTTGTCTACGCAATACATAGTTGTACCTGAAGCAATAAAATCTATACTATTATCTACAGTTAAAGTTGTGTCACGTAACCTAACGGCCGTCGATTACCGTTAAATAAAAGGACCTGTTTTGCAACAAATTTGTGACTACACTTAACGACCATTAAAGTTATTTATTGTTTTTGTTTTGTCTACGCAATACATAGTTGTACATTCTATGCATAGATAACTTGTAAAAGCATATAGCTTTTTAGTATAGTTAGAATTTCATAAGACATGTATACACATTTTCAGGCAGCCGTCAACATGGCAAACATAAGGCAAATGATTTAAGTAGCCAAATCTCATGGCATAGACAAAGACAAATCATTTATAAAGTAGTCGTGTATACAGTAGTACATGCTTTTCAGGCCCAAAGTAAAAAGGAAAAGGGCGCCATAAACTCACCTTAGCGATCAAAGAGCTAAAAGTATGAGTAGCTTGAGAAAATGAGCAGTCTAGTCTTCACGTCTATCCAAAACCTAGGATATGAGTACCAATGGTGAGGATCAAATCTCACGACGTCAAGTATCCTACGTACAACTACTTAGCTATCAACCCTAGAATGCCACGACCAAGAGTGTGATTTAAACGTCCATTTTATTTGACTTTAGTTTCTAATGTCATTGACATTGTCATTAAAATGTAGACTCAAGTACTAATCCATGTAAACAAAGTTCAAGTGTTAAAGTTATCAAAAACTGAAAATGTCAAACTGTACAGCACCTCGCGGCGCGACCTGGGTACCTCGCGGCGCGAGTTTCAGTTCAAAAAGCAGATTCTGTTCGAAAAATACACACATCGCGGCGCGAGAAAGGTCACTCACGGCGCGAGTTTGACCTGATCGAGCAAAAACTCATTTTTCGACCATTTTCCGCAAACCAAACCATTTTCTAATCAACCTTTTCATTACAATGACTATAAACATGTTCAAAAGACCAGGAAACTATCCATTTCGCCAACCATTTCACAAAACTAACACTTTCAATTTCAAAGACCTAATTCTAATAAAAATCAATTCAACAACATATGCAATAACTCTTTCCATTTCCAAGGCTATCTAATTCAATTAACAAAACTGAAATAAACCCTTAGATTAATTTAGACAAATCAAAAGTTTGAGAAAAGTTTACTTACCAATTTATTTGGTGTTCTTGAGAAAGAGGTGAAAGAGATGAAGATGATGATTCCTTGCCAAATGATTATTATTACAACAATTAAAAGTGTTTCCCTTTTGATTTCCTATTTGATTTCTTCTTGTCAATAATTGATTTAGAGAAAAGAGAGGTTTGTGTGTGTGTGTCGACCAGCCAAAGAAAAAGAAAGGAAAGAAGCAGGGGTGTTTTGGTGTTCTATTTCCCTCCACATAAACAAAAGGCTGGCCTATGTGGCCCATTTTTAGACATTTCGGTACCCTTAATTTGGTAAAATGCTTACGATTAAATACCGTATGTCTAAAATGTTATAATTTAAAGTAAAGGTATTTTCCCTCGTGTTATTTAAATTAAGACGAGTCAATAATATTTCGTCAAAGTGAACTTTAAAATATTAAGTCTAGACAGTCGATTTATTTTGTACAAGACATAACCTTTAAATATTTATTTAAAGTTATTTTTAAGACTGGCATTCGTCTAGATAGCTAATAGTCTACGTCATTAGGATACGTCTAACTGTACCAAGTCAAAAGTCCAACTGTCTAATAATTTCCACGTCAAAGACCGTCTAATTTATACGAGATTATGATAATGACTAAGCTTAAACGAGATTTAGACTAACCCGTTTGCTAATAAATTACGAGTTGTCACAGCATCCCCGACTTCTGAGGATTTCGTCCCGATACACTCCAACATATTTATTTTCAAACTTTTAATAAATAAAACCACAAATATAATTCATAAAATAAACACAAATATTATATTAAATCCTAAAATACCATTTTATTAATAAAAACGAGTACCATACATAAAAAAAAACATTAAAATGCATTTAAAATAAAAAACAATCCTAAAAATGAATTAAACGCAACAAGGTTTACGGAAGACTCCAAATATGCTCGACGAGATCATGACGTAGAGAATGGTGGACGTGTCGGTCTCGAAGTTCCTTGATGGTCCGCTCATGCACCGCTAGCCTCTCCTCGAATGTTCGCCGTGGTAAGTTACGTGGCTCATTAATGAAATCCTCTTCGAAAGAGGTTATGGCATTTCCTGAATCCTCGACAATCATGTTATGCAATATAACTGATGTGTAAAATCGAGTTTAAAATTTATAAACAAGAAATACCCTAAAACTGACTACTACACACTCGCGGGCAGTGGACCCGTTCGTATATAGTATAGCTAAAAAGTAAGTCCAGGATCGAACACAGGGACTAAAACTGAGTAATTGTTGACATTAAGTAATTCAAGTAAAAGGGGGTTGTGACCGAATTGTCACTTTGCAAAAGTTAGTCAATAATTAGTAATCCCAAAGGATTAATCGAAAAGAAATCCAAATGATTTTAAAGACAATAATATTGAAAGACACCTACTTGGATCAGCTTACATGTCAATCATCGGGTCTAAACATTACTTGCATTGTCGAACACTTAAAAAGGTAATCAAGATGAACTCCCGTTATACTTGAAACTTTAATTGCTCGAAATATAGTTATCGCTCCCGCGAATAATTTCTACTCGAAACAATTAAGCGTTAAGAACTTAAGTTGATTTAATGATTTAATCTTTAAAAGCTTTCTCCCGAACTGCTTATTCACCTAATCAGATCCCTCTATCATAGATGTTTACACACTCAAAATGAATTTAATTGTTTAAAATCTTTATCGCTAGTTTCTCCCGAACTCCAACGACTTTAGGTTAAATAAAGACCGATTAACCGTTTCATAAATCAATTGACAATGACATAGATTTCTCCCGAACTTCTAATTACAATCATCAATTAATTAATATAAAAGATAGAACAATATTTAAACTCAAATAAATGCGGATCTGCGATTAAACATAAAAATCTTGTTCAACAATTGCAAGTAACATTTAAATGACCCTATGACATGTTCACCACCCCAAGCGGGTGTTAAATAATTTAGCTACTCATAATAATTGAATCAAAACGAACAAGAATAGAAGAAATCATATTATACCAATGAATTGCGAATAATCTGGTAGCAATAATGATTACAATCCAAAGCTCCAAGATGAAAAACCCTAAAAGCTTGTTTGCTCCAAAATACCAAGAACTATGTGTTTTTCTAAGAAAAAGTCTAATGAAAATCGTACATCCATCTGAACCCTAGCCAGGTAAATGTATCAAAACCCCGCGTAACGGCCGTTACTCCCTGTAACGGGCGTTACACGCTACAGTACCGAGCCCTAATTATTAATTAGCATTAATTGCAAAAACGAGCCCTAACGGCCGTTACACATGTAACGGGCGTTACACCTCTGAAGAACACCTAACGGCAGTTACCACCCATTACAGAAAGAAATGCCTGAACTGCCGTTACAGGGAAAACGGGCGTTAGAAGCTCCAGCTTTCGTTTTCTTTGTCTTTCACTTGATTTCAACCGAGTCCTTCTCTCGTTTCTTCCATGAATCATCAAAATGAACCAATTCATCCGTATATTCATTTTCCAACCTGAAAACACTCAACACTACCTCAAAGCATCGAAAGTTGGATATAAAACTATAAAAATTACGAATAATTGGTTCTAAAATCATGTGGGAAATGGTATAAAATACGACACATCAAATCCCCCCACACTTAAGCTTTGCTTGTCCTCAAGCAATTCCAAACTTCAAAACTAAATTTACCTTGGTACATATGGGAATAACATTACCGTAATCAAAAAGAAGCTAAACCATCATTGAAAATGAAACGAGATGGTTAGGCAGTTTTAATCTTAAATGAAAACTGGAATGTTTGACAATACTTGACTGGTATACAAGCCTTAATAACACGACTAAGCACAAAAGAATCGAATCAATGATATCTCGTCTATCCTACTCCAACTAACTTACAATTGGGGTTGAATATTTGAATTATCACTCAATGCCAAGTCGTGATGCATAATCTTTTAACCATAGGCTTGTACTAGGATTCGTTCCTTCACCATCATGATGCAAGCACCACAACGTCTATCAAAAGAGGACTTTACGGGTTTTTTTTTTTTTTTTTTTTTTTTTTTTTTTTTTTTTTTTTTTTTTTTTTTTTTTTTTTTTTTTTTTTTTTTTTTTTTTTTTTTTTTTTTTTTTTTTTTTTTTTTTTTTTTTTTTTTTTTTTTTTTTTTTTTTTTTTTTTTTTTTTTTTTTTTTTTTTTTTTTTTTTTTTTTTTTTTTTTTTTTTTTTTTTTTTTTTTTTTTTTTTTTTTTTTTTTTTTTTTTTTTTTTTTTTTTTTTTTTTTTTTTTTTTTTTTTTTTTTTTTTTTTTTTTTTTTTTTTTTTTTTTTTTTTTTTTTTTTTTTTTTTTTTTTTTTTTTTTTTTTTTTTTTTTTTTTTTTTTTTTTTTTTTTTTTTTTTTTTTTTTTTTTTTTTTTTTTTTTTTTTTTTTTTTTTTTTTTTTTTTTTTTTTTTTTTTTTTTTTTTTTTTTTTTTTTTTTTTTTTTTTTTTTTTTTTTTTTTTTTTTTTTTTTTTTTTTTTTTTTTTTTTTTTTTTTTTTTTTTTTTTTTTTTTTTTTTTTTTTTTTTTTTTTTTTTTTTTTTTTTTTTTTTTTTTTTTTTTTTTTTTTTTTTTTTTTTTTTTTTTTTTTTTTTTTTTTTTTTTTTTTTTTTTTTTTTTTTTTTTTTTTTTTTTTTTTTTTTTTTTTTTTTTTTTTTTTTTTTTTTTTTTTTTTTTTTTTTTTTTTTTTTTTTTTTTTTTTTTTTTTTTTTTTTTTTTTTTTTTTTTTTTTTTTTTTTTTTTTTTTTTTTTTTTTTTTTTTTTTTTTTTTTTTTTTTTTTTTTTTTTTTTTTTTTTTTTTTTTTTTTTTTTTTTTTTTTTTTTTTTTTTTTTTTTTTTTTTTTTTTTTTTTTTTTTTTTTTTTTTTTTTTTTTTTTTTTTTTTTTTTTTTTTTTTTTTTTTTTTTTTTTTTTTTTTTTTTTTTTTTTTTTTTTTTTTTTTTTTTTTTTTTTTTTTTTTTTTTTTTTTTTTTTTTTTTTTTTTTTTTTTTTTTTTTTTTTTTTTTTTTTTTTTTTTTTTTTTTTTTTTTTTTTTTTTTTTTTTTTTTTTTTTTTTTTTTTTTTTTTTTTTTTTTTTTTTTTTTTTTTTTTTTTTTTTTTTTTTTTTTTTTTTTTTTTTTTTTTTTTTTTTTTTTTTTTTTTTTTTTTTTTTTTTTTTTTTTTTTTTTTTTTTTTTTTTTTTTTTTTTTTTTTTTTTTTTTTTTTTTTTTTTTTTTTTTTTTTTTTTTTTTTTTTTTTTTTTTTTTTTTTTTTTTTTTTTTTTTTTTTTTTTTTTTTTTTTTTTTTTTTTTTTTTTTTTTTTTTTTTTTTTTTTTTTTTTTTTTTTTTTTTTTTTTTTTTTTTTTTTTTTTTTTTTTTTTTTTTTTTTTTTTTTTTTTTTTTTTTTTTTTTTTTTTTTTTTTTTTTTTTTTTTTTTTTTTTTTTTTTTTTTTTTTTTTTTTTTTTTTTTTTTTTTTTTGTGAGCTACTTTTACTCTGACTAATTGGTATTCTCTTACATAACCTTTGAAACAATGACAAATCATATACTCATATGCTGAAATGAACGATTCAGACTTTATCCAAACAAGCATGACGAAATCAATCTATTCTCAGTAACCGAGAATATCCCAACCCGACATAAAGGACAACCCCAAACCATCCACTAGCATAGGCAACCAATGACCCACCAGGACTTCGACTATCGGTATGGCTAGGAAAAGGTGTATATATAAAGGTGGATTTAAATACAAAGAACAGGCTAGTGACAACATGTTTTCTATTGTTTCTTGCACTAAAAGTGAGTGCAAACCAAGGGTTTAACAGGTGGTTCACTAACCAGTGTAGTTAGCTACTAAGCACATTAACAAAACATGCACATAACAATAATTTACGAAACAAGGGTGAATCAAACAAAGAACAAAGGTTTTATCCTAAATTTGCCTCTTCTGATAAATAACACGGAACGATCAACCAGGACAAGTTCTAGAATCAATGCAATCACCGGCACACTCATAGCAAATGAAATAAACCAGAAATGGAAAAATCAACCTCAAACTTGCACATCATAGTTCAGAGCTCTAAAAGAGACCCTTACTCCTGGATAAATCCAAAAGCCTACGAGAGGGACAAATTCACAAGGCTAATAATCCAAAAGCCTACGAGAGGGACAAATTCACAAGGCTAATAATCCCAAAACCGTAACACCTATCATACTAGCAATGAATCAATAATCTCACACTTTTGGGTGTTTTGGTGCTTTGAGCGTGCTAGTCATATTATTAATCCAGAAGGGATTGCCTAATTAATCAGTCAAAACACATTCCACATATTAAAATTTTGTACCCAAGGTGTAGTCAAATTGCTTATAAAGTTCTATAATTAAATGACAAAAGCAATTAACTACAAGGACAAGCATGCAAAAGTTCAAAATTCGTCAAAAATACCCGACTTTTTCCTATTTACCACCCCCCCCCCCACTTGAGTTGGACAATGCCCTCAATGTCCAATGAACTAAGGCAAACTATGGGAAATAGGGGAAAGTAAACAAAAACAAAATCAAGAACAAGAAAAACTTGCCGGGTATGACGAGTGTTCCATGCTTGAATATGATGCCAACAAAATATGTCGCTGAACTTACTGCCAGCATATGCATATGACATTCAACTTGCTATCAACATGAACACACAATTAACAAGCAACATGATAAAGCATGCAATCATCCTAATCCTACTTATTTAAACGGAAATGGAAAAATAAAATACGATGTCTTATCACCCATAAAGGTGATTACAAACCAAACAAATGAAAATAAAAATAGTACGGAATTGAAATTGTTCAAACCAATAAAACAAGCCATCACAACAAACAGACGGCTGCATCATCATCTCATATCAAATCACTGAGGAGGTGGAAAAACTGAAGGAACACTCCCTCCCTCATGAGCATCATCCTGCTGAGAAAAGAAATCACCACCCGGAATAATGTTAGGTGTACCCGTGGTCGCTCTACCTCCAGCCTCATCACCTCATATGGCACTGATCCACTAGCACCTCTACCCTGCTCCTCATCATCACCATCATTATCATCTTCCATAGCATCCTCCTCCTCATCACTCACCATCATATCATCTTCCATAGCATCCTCCTCCTCATCATCACCATCATTATCATCTTCCATAGCATCCTCCTCCTCATCATCACCATCATTATCATCTTCCATAGCATCCTCCTCCTCATCATCACCATCATTATCATCTTCCATAGCATCCTCCTCCTCATCATCACCATCATTATCATCTTCCATAGCATCCTCCTCCTCATCATCACCATCATTATCATCTTCCATAGCATCCTCCTCCTCATCATCACCATCATTATCATCTTCCATAGCATCCTCCTCCTCATCATCACCATCATTATCATCTTCCATAGCATCCTCCTCCTCATCATCACCATCATTATCATCTTCCATAGCATCCTCCTCCTCATCATCACCATCATTATCATCTTCCATAGCATCCTCCTCCTCATCATCACCATCATTATCATCTTCCATAGCATCCTCCTCCTCATCATCACCATCATTATCATCTTCCATAGCATCCTCCTCCTCATCATCACCATCATTATCATCTTCCATAGCATCCTCCTCCTCATCATCACCATCATTATCATCTTCCATAGCATCCTCCTCCTCATCATCACCATCATTATCATCTTCCATAGCATCCTCCTCCTCATCATCACCATCATTATCATCTTCCATAGCATCCTCCTCCTCATCATCACCATCATTATCATCTTCCATAGCATCCTCCTCCTCATCATCACCATCATTATCATCTTCCATAGCATCCTCCTCCTCATCATCACCATCATTATCATCTTCCATAGCATCCTCCTCCTCATCATCACCATCATTATCATCTTCCATAGCATCCTCCTCCTCATCATCACCATCATTATCATCTTCCATAGCATCCTCCTCCTCATCATCACCATCATTATCATCTTCCATAGCATCCTCCTCCTCATCATCACCATCATTATCATCTTCCATAGCATCCTCCTCCTCATCATCACCATCATTATCATCTTCCATAGCATCCTCCTCCTCATCATCACCATCATTATCATCTTCCATAGCATCCTCCTCCTCATCATCACCATCATTATCATCTTCCATAGCATCCTCCTCCTCATCATCACCATCATTATCATCTTCCATAGCATCCTCCTCCTCATCATCACCATCATTATCATCTTCCATAGCATCCTCCTCCTCATCATCACCATCATTATCATCTTCCATAGCATCCTCCTCCTCATCATCACCATCATTATCATCTTCCATAGCATCCTCCTCCTCATCATCACCATCATTATCATCTTCCATAGCATCCTCCTCCTCATCATCACCATCATTATCATCTTCCATAGCATCCTCCTCCTCATCATCACCATCATTATCATCTTCCATAGCATCCTCCTCCTCATCATCACCATCATTATCATCTTCCATAGCATCCTCCTCCTCATCATCACCATCATTATCATCTTCCCTACACCCTGCTCCTCATCATCACCATCATTATCATCTTCCATAGCATCCTCCTCCTCATCACTCGAACTATCCCTCAATTGCAAAATATTCATCTTGATCAATGCCTGCCGATCAAGCAACACACTCCTACAAATAGCTGGAAACCCCTCTATGCTACCAAATTCATCCGTCTGGACCAATCCCATACGCCTAGCTAAGTGACAACCAAACGCTCCACCAGAAATACTCCCTTTTGTTTTTTTTTTTTTTTTTTTTTTTTTTTTTTTTTTTTTTTTTTTTTTTTTTTTTTTTTTTTTTTTTTTTTTTTTTTTTTTTTTTTTTTTTTTTTTTTTTTTTTTTTTTTTTTTTTTTTTTTTTTTTTTTTTTTTTTTTTTTTTTTTTTTTTTTTTTTTTTTTTTTTTTTTTTTTTTTTTTTTTTTTTTTTTTTTTTTTTTTTTTTTTTTTTTTTTTTTTTTTTTTTTTTTTTTTTTTTTTTTTTTTTTTTTTTTTTTTTTTTTTTTTTTTTTTTTTTTTTTTTTTTTTTTTTTTTTTTTTTTTTTTTTTTTTTTTTTTTTTTTTTTTTTTTTTTTTTTTTTTTTTTTTTTTTTTTTTTTTTTTTTTTTTTTTTTTTTTTTTTTTTTTTTTTTTTTTTTTTTTTTTTTTTTTTTTTTTTTTTTTTTTTTTTTTTTTTTTTTTTTTTTTTTTTTTTTTTTTTTTTTTTTTTTTTTTTTTTTTTTTTTTTTTTTTTTTTTTTTTTTTTTTTTTTTTTTTTTTTTTTTTTTTTTTTTTTTTTTTTTTTTTTTTTTTTTTTTTTTTTTTTTTTTTTTTTTTTTTTTTTTTTTTTTTTTTTTTTTTTTTTTTTTTTTTTTTTTTTTTTTTTTTTTTTTTTTTTTTTTTTTTTTTTTTTTTTTTTTTTTTTTTTTTTTTTTTTTTTTTTTTTTTTTTTTTTTTTTTTTTTTTTTTTTTTTTTTTTTTTTTTTTTTTTTTTTTTTTTTTTTTTTTTTTTTTTTTTTTTTTTTTTTTTTTTTTTTTTTTTTTTTTTTTTTTTTTTTTTTTTTTTTTTTTTTTTTTTTTTTTTTTTTTTTTTTTTTTTTTTTTTTTTTTTTTTTTTTTTTTTTTTTTTTTTTTTTTTTTTTTTTTTTTTTTTTTTTTTTTTTTTTTTTTTTTTTTTTTTTTTTTTTTTTTTTTTTTTTTTTTTTTTTTTTTTTTTTTTTTTTTTTTTTTTTTTTTTTTTTTTTTTTTTTTTTTTTTTTTTTTTTTTTTTTTTTTTTTTTTTTTTTTTTTTTTTTTTTTTTTTTTTTTTTTTTTTTTTTTTTTTTTTTTTTTTTTTTTTTTTTTTTTTTTTTTTTTTTTTTTTTTTTTTTTTTTTTTTTTTTTTTTTTTTTTTTTTTTTTTTTTTTTTTTTTTTTTTTTTTTTTTTTTTTTTTTTTTTTTTTTTTTTTTTTTTTTTTTTTTTTTTTTTTTTTTTTTTTTTTTTTTTTTTTTTTTTTTTTTTTTTTTTTTTTTTTTTTGTTATCCGATCGGCTGAGTATTAGTGTGTGAGATTTTTGAGATTTCTTGAAAAAAAAAAAAAAAAAAAAAAAAAAAAAAAAAAAAAAAAAAAAAAAAAAAAAAAAAAAAAAAAAAAAAAAAAAAAAAAAAAAAAAAAAAAAAAAAAAAAAAAAAAAAAAAAAAAAAAAAAAAAAAAAAAAAAAAAAAAAAAAAAAAAAAAAAAAAAAAAAAAAAAAAAAAAAAAAAAAAAAAAAAAAAAAAAAAAAAAAAAAAAAAAAAAAAAAAAAAAAAAAAAAAAAAAAAAAAAAAAAAAAAAAAAAAAAAAAAAAAAAAAAAAAAAAAAAAAAAAAAAAAAAAAAAAAAAAAAAAAAAAAAAAAAAAAAAAAAAAAAAAAAAAAAAAAAAAAAAAAAAAAAAAAAAAAAAAAAAAAAAAAAAAAAAAAAAAAAAAAAAAAAAAAAAAAAAAAAAAAAAAAAAAAAAAAAAAAAAAAAAAAAAAAAAAAAAAAAAAAAAAAAAAAAAAAAAAAAAAAAAAAAAAAAAAAAAAAAAAAAAAAAAAAAAAAAAAAAAAAAAAAAAAAAAAAAAAAAAAAAAAAAAAAAAAAAAAAAAAAAAAAAAAAAAAAAAAAAAAAAAAAAAAAAAAAAAAAAAAAAAAAAAAAAAAAAAAAAAAAAAAAAAAAAAAAAAAAAAAAAAAAAAAAAAAAAAAAAAAAAAAAAAAAAAAAAAAAAAAAAAAAAAAAAAAAAAAAAAAAAAAAAAAAAAAAAAAAAAAAAAAAAAAAAAAAAAAAAAAAAAAAAAAAAAAAAAAAAAAAAAAAAAAAAAAAAAAAAAAAAAAAAAAAAAAAAAAAAAAAAAAAAAAAAAAAAAAAAAAAAAAAAAAAAAAAAAAAAAAAAAAAAAAAAAAAAAAAAAAAAAAAAAAAAAAAAAAAAAAAAAAAAAAAAAAAAAAAAAAAAAAAAAAAAAAAAAAAAAAAAAAAAAAAAAAAAAAAAAAAAAAAAAAAAAAAAAAAAAAAAAAAAAAAAAAAAAAAAAAAAAAAAAAAAAAAAAAAAAAAAAAAAAAAAAAAAAAAAAAAAAAAAAAAAAAAAAAAAAAAAAAAAAAAAAAAAAAAAAAAAAAAAAAAAAAAAAAAAAAAAAAAAAAAAAAAAAAAAAAAAAAAAAAAAAAAAAAAAAAAAAAAAAAAAAAAAAAAAAAAAAAAAAAAAAAAAAAAAAAAAAAAAAAAAAAAAAAAAAAAAAAAAAAAAAAAAAAAAAAAAAAAAAAAAAAAAAAAAAAAAAAAAAAAAAAAAAAAAAAAAAAAAAAAAAAAAAAAAAAAAAAAAAAAAAAAAAAAAAAAAAAAAAAAAAAAAAAAAAAAAAAAAAAAAAAAAAAAAAAAAAAAAAAAAAAAAAAAAAAAAAAAAAAAAAAAAAAAAAAAAAAAAAAAAAAAAAAAAAAAAAAAAAAAAAAAAAAAAAAAAAAAAAAAAAAAAAAAAAAAAAAAAAAAAAAAAAAAAAAAAAAAAAAAAAAAAAAAAAAAAAAAAAAAAAAAAAAAAAAAAAAAAAAAAAAAAAAAAAAAAAAAATAAAAAACAAGAAAAACAAAAATCTTTTGTATTTTTATGGTTTTTTCAATTTTTATGGATTTTTAATATAAGGAAAACGAAAATAATAACGAAATGAAATAAAAACACACGGGTTGCCTCCCGAGAAGCGCTAGTTTATTCACGAGTCTTTAGCTTGACTCGAAGTCCTTAGAGTCTCACTTGTTGATGGCATAAAAGCCAATTTCGAACACCTCACCATTCTCGTCATCTTCTTCATGGTAATGCTTCAAGCGGTGTCCATTCACAATAAAACTATCATCATTTCCAAACAACTCCACATAACCGGACGAATAACTCTTCTTCACCACATAAGGCCCCGTCCATTTCGATTTGAGCTTTGGTGCTTTGAGCTTGTATTTGGATTGAAACAAAAGCACCTTATCACCGGCTTTGAACTCCTTTCTCTTAATCTTGCTATCATGCCAAGCTTTTGTACGCTCCTTGTAAAGCATGGAGTTGTCATAAGCTTGCAATCTCATCTCATCCAATTCGTGCAACTGCAAAAACCTTTTCTCACCTGCCAAGATTAAATCCATATTGCAATTTTGCAAAGCCCAATAGGCTTTGTGCTCAATCTCAACCGGGAGATGACAAGTTTTACCATAAAGAAGCTTATAAGGGGTAGTACCTATTGGAGTCTTGTAAGCGGTTCTAAACGCCCACAATGCATCATCAAGCCTCTTGGCCCAAACTTTGGGGTTATCATGCACGGTCTTTTCAAGAATTCGTTTCAAAGCCCTATTGGTGTTTTCCACTTGGCCGCTTGTTTGAGGGTGATAAGAAGTGGAGAACCTATGGGTCACCCCATACTTCTTTAAAACCTTAGCAAGCTGGTGATTCGCGAAATGAGTCCCGCGATCACTTATTAAGGCCTTTGGTACACCAAATCGACTAAACAACTTTTTCAAAAATTCAATCACTACTTTAGCATCATTAGTCGAAAGGGCTTTAGCCTCGGCCCACTTGGACACATAATCAACGGCTACCAAAATATAAAGAAACTTATTCGATGGGGGAAAAGGACCCATAAAATCAATCCCCCATACATCAAAAACCTCGCATACCTGAATCATCTGTTGAGGCATTTCGTCTCTTTTAGTGAGATTACCTTGGCGTTGACAAGCATCACAAACTTCCACCAAAGTCTTAGCTTCCCTGAAAATGGTAGGCCAATAGAATCCTGCATCAAAAACCTTCTTACCGGTTACAGACGGTCCATAATGACCACCGGTAGGTCCAAAGTGGCAAGCATCCAAAATCTTCCGGGTTTCAACACCGGACACGCATCTTCTTATCATTCCATCTGCACACATTCTAAACAAATATGGTTCTTCCCAGAAATAATGCTTAATATCAGAAAAGAATTTCTTTTTCTGTTGATAAGACATTTCTTTGGGAAGAACACCTGCACACAAATAGTTAGCAATGTCTGCAAACCATGGTTCCTCCTCATCATCCACCTGCATTAGAAACTCATCAGGAAACGAATCATTAATATCATGCTCCTTTCATTAATATCATGCTCCTTTAACTCCTCAAGGTGAGGGTTTTCGAGCCTACTTAAGTGGTCGGCTGCCACATTTTCAGCCCCACTTTTATCTTTAATCTCAATATCAAATTCCTGTAAAAGTAAAACCCAACGAATTAAACGAGGCTTAGCATCTTGTTTCGAGAACAAGTACTTCAAGCCGAATGGTCGGTGAACACAATAGTCTTATTCAAAACCAAATAGGGTCTAAACTTATCAAAGGCATAAACCACGACTAATAACTCTTTCTCGGTCACGGTATAGTTCTGTTGAGCCGGGTTTAAGGTCTTGCTAGCATAGGAAATAGGGCGGAAATGTTTATCCTCCTTTGGCCTAAAACGGCCCCTAAAGCATAATCGCTAGCGTCACACATAAGTTCAAAAGGTAATGACCAATTAGGTGGAGACATAATGGGTGCATTGGTCAATCTATCCTTTAAGAGGTCAAAAGCATGAAGACATTCTTTATCAAATTGAAATGGGACATCTTTTTCTAGCAATTTAGTCATAGGTCGAGTTATCTTAGAAAAGTCTTTTATGAACCGACGATAGAAACCCGCATGACCTAAAAAGCTTCTAATTGATTTGACATTAGTGGGTGGAGGCAATTTAGCTATAACATCAATTTTTGCTTTATCTACCTCTAATCCCGCCCTTGAAACTTTGTGTCCCAAAACAATACCTTCTTTCACCATAAAATGACACTTTTCCCAATTTAAGACCAAGTGTGCCCATTCACACCTTTCAAGCATTCTATCAAGACTTTCAAGACAGTTTTCAAAAGAACTACCGAAAACAGAAAAGTCATCCATAAAAACCTCCATGGATGTTTCGATCATGTCCTGAAATATGGCAATCATACATCTTTGAAAGGTACCTGGAGCATTGCAAAGACCAAATGGCATCCTTCTATAGGCATAAGTGCCAAAAGGGCAAGTAAAAGTGGTCTTCTCTTGGTCCTTGGGGTCAATGGGTATTTGGAAGTACCCGGAGAACCCATCCAAAAAGCAGAAATACTCGTTACCGGCGAGCCGTTCGAGCATTTGATCAATAAAGGGCAAGGGAAAGTGGTCTTTTCGGGTAGCATCATTCAATCTCCGATAATCAATACACACCCTCCACCCCGTGACGGTCCTAGTGGGAACCAATTCATTTTTGTCATTCAAAATTACGGTCATCCCACCCTTCTTCGGTACACAATGTACCGGACTCACCCATGGACTATCCGAGATGGGGAATATGATTCCCGCATCAAGTAACTTAATTATCTCCTTTTTGACCACATCTTTCATATTTGGATTTAATCTTCGTTGCCTTTGCACAACCGGTTTCACATTATCAACAAAGTTAATGGTATGTTTGCAAAATTCTGGACTTATACCCGGAATATCGGAAATTTTCCATGCAAAGGCCCTTTTATGGGCCTTTAGGACGGTCATAAGTCTAGATTTCTCATCCTCCATTAATGAGGATGAGATGACAACGGGTAAAAGAGAAGTACCTTCCAAATATGCATACTCAAGATGGTCCGGAAGTGGCTTGAGTTCCAAGTCGGTAGGAGGGTTCTCTACCGAAGTTAGCACCCGTGTGCTATCACTAGTGGTGATCTCTTCAAAGGTCTCATCTTCCGGTGGAGTTTCATCAACACTTAATGCCATAATCTCTTGCATCATTTCTCCAACCAATTCTTGCTCCTCTTCACTGCAAGCTAGCAATGCTTCTCCTTCTTCCATATCCAAGCAATCCATGAGCTCTTTCTCCAAAGCATCTTCTTCTTCAATCACATCTAACCTGAAACAAGTTTCATTACATGAGTAAGGATGCTTTAGTGCTCTATCAACATTAAAAACAACTCTATCATTACCAACTCCTAAGGAAATTTCCTTGGCCTTAACTCGGATGATAGCATCCGCGGTCATAAGAAATGGTCGGCCAAGAATGAGGGGGACTTTGGCATCCGCCTCCATCTCAAGGATAACAAAATCAACCGGAAATATCATATGCCCCACCTTAATTTGCAAATTTTCCGCTATCCCCATGGGATATTGGAAAGAACGATCCGCGAGCCTAATGCTCATGCGGGTAGGGTTAACTCTCCTAGAGACAACTTCCTATAAACTGAATAAGGCATCAAATTTATACTAGCCCCAAGATCAGCCAATGCCTCACACAAATAAGCACCAAAAGAACAAGCAATTAGAAAACTCCCTGGATCTTCCAATTTGGGAGGAATTTGATTCTGAATGATTGCTGAACATTCGGCACTCATGACTGTAGTCTTAGCCTCTTCAAGCTTCTTCTTGTCACTTACAAGTTCCTTGAGGAACTTTGCATAATTAGGCATACCTGCAAGCAAATCAACTAAAGGAACAGTAATATTCACAGATTGAATAAGATCAACAAATTTCTTAAAGTGTTCCTTGACTTTTTCTTTCCTCAACCGTTGAGGAAATGGAATCTTTGGTTGATACGGCTTTACCGTCGGTTTCTCAACGGGTTTGGATGGAACGGCCGGTTTCGGCACGGCTTGGTTCGGTTCCATCTCAATTTCTTCATCAACCGTCTCCTCTTCTTCATTATCCTGCACAAGTGGAGAAGAATCATTAGGTAAAGGGTTTGCAGAATCATAAGTCTTACCCGTCCTTGTAGTTATGGCATTCACTTGCTCATTTCGAGCATTTGGAGGGGTATACTTCTGTCCCGATCCTTGACTACTTTGCCCTTGGTTATTGGATTGAGGCTTTGGATTCTGTTGAGTGTTGCTCGGTAGAGTACCGGGCTGCCTATTCGAGTTTCCTAGCCTCTCGAGTCTTCCTTCTAAATCTTTGATGGTAGCTTGTTGATTCTTAGCTCCTTGATCCAACTTATGTCCGAGCCCATCCAAGCGAGTAGTCAAAGCGTCCAAGACATGAATCACCTTCTTTGACTCTTCTGCAACTTGTTCATTAGTTGCCTTTTGGGCACCAATGAACTCCTTCACTATGTCTCTTAATTCTGGATCCGAACCTCGTTGATTGGTGAACCTACTAAACCTGTTACCACCATAACCAGAAGTGTTAGCATTAACAAAAGAAGGAGAAGGGTAAGAACTACCTGATGGCCGGTTTTGATAACCGGTATTTTGGTTGAAGTTCCCTTGATTCTGAACATAGCTAACATCTTTCACGGGATTATCCGGGCAATCCTCCGAATAATGCAAGTCTCCACAATGCTCACACCCGTCGGCCATAACCTTAACATCTCTCTCAAGGCTCTTGAATCTAGTATCTTGACTATCAAATCTCTCAATCATTTGCTTCGAGAGAGCCTTGACTTCGGTGATAAGCTTAGAGTCATCACCACTTTCCACCTTAGCAACGGTGGTTCTACTAGACCTCTTATCTCGATCCTCATCTCTTGTAGAAAACTCCCTAGCCATATCCTCGAGAATCTTATATCCTTCATTTGGGGAGATGTTATTGAGACTTCCCCCAAATGCATAGCCGAGTTCCCTTTTGGTTTTCCTATCCAAACCATCATAGAAAATCTCGAAGCTTTCTTCGGTGCCCATACTATGTCCGGGGCAATTCCTCAACATTTCCTTGAACCTTTTCCATGCATCAACCACATCTTCACCCGGTTCTTGAGAAAAACCTCTGATTTTATTTTCTAATTGTCTTTGTGTTCTAACCGAATAGAACTCATCAATAAAGCCTTCTCGAAGTTCGGCCCAAGTGGTGAATGAGTTTTCGGGTAACTCCTTAAACCATGAAGATACATCTCCAATGAGAGTCATAGGAAATAGTTCCAACTTAACGGCTTCCGCTTGCCCTGTACCATATTGATAAAGCCTACATATCTTCTCAAACCTCTCAAGATGTGCATATGGGTCATTTCTTCGAATCCCATCAAACTTATCTTCTTCCACACTCTTGAGATGATTCCCTTTCAAAGAGAAATCCACTGAAATATTCGGAGGGCGAATAGTGTGCCCCGATCCGCCGGTATATTCCTTCTTCTCTCCCCGTAAGGACGGGCATTAGGATCTACCGGTTGTTCATCACCCATTCTTCTACCCCTTTGTTGTTGGTTAAGATTAAGGTTGGTCCTAGGTATGACAATAGTACTCGGTTCAGGTGTTTGAATTTTCTCTTCTTCTTCTGAATCTGAGTTTTCTCCACTCCCGAATACTTTACCTGCTTGTTTCAACTTATTAACCAACTGATCTTCTAAATCCTGAACGGGTGGGTCACTGGTTTCGGTTTCTAAATCTATTTTGACTGGTGTGAATGGTTCCTGGCTACCTCTTGACACAAGTCGACGTCTGACTTTCCCTGGATTAGACAATGGGCTAAGCAAAGGTCGGCCAGAAGCTCTTGTGTTCATCAACTAACAAGAACCTGCACACTCACCACAAACAAACCGTCAACCGCACCTGTGGTATAATTGAAATAAAATGAAATACAACTATCTAATAAAGCAATAACTTTCTCACAAATGAATGTGAAAAAGGATCGAACTACAAAAATAAACAACTACTTAAAATTAAGTCCCCGGCAGCGGCGCCAAAAACTTGATGTGTAAAATCGAGTTTAAAATTTATAAACAAGAAATACCCTAAAACTGACTACTACACACTCGCGGGCAGTGGACTCGTTCGTATATAGTATAGCTAAAAAGTAAGTCCAGGATCGAACACAGGGACTAAAACTGAGTAATTGTTGACATTAAGTAATTCAAGTAAAAGGGGGGTTGTGACCGAATTGTCACTTTGCAAAAGTTAGTCAATAATTAGTAATCCCAAAGGATTAATCGAAAAGAAATCCAAATGATTTTAAAGACAATAATATTGAAAGACACCTACTTGGATCAGCTTACATGTCAATCATCGGGTCTAAACATTACTTGCATTGTCGAACACTTAAAAAGGTAATCAAGATGAACTCCCGTTATACTTGAAACTTTAATTGCTCGAAATATAGTTATCGCTCCCGCGAATAATTTCTACTCGAAACAATTAAGCGTTAAGAACTTAAGTTGATTTAATGATTTAATCTTTAAAATCTTTATCGCTAGTTTCTCCCGAACTCCAACGACTTTAGGTTAATTAAAGACCGATTAACCGTTTCATAAATCAATTGACAATGACATAGATTTCTCCTGAACTTCTAATTACAATCATCAATTAATTAATATAAAAGATAGAACAATATTTAAACTCAAATAAATGCGGATCTGCGATTAAACATAAAAATCTTATTCAACAATTGCAAGTAACATTTAAATGACCCTATGACATGTTCACCACCCCAAGCGGGTGTTAAATAATTTAGCTACTCATAATAATTGAAACAAAACGAACAAGAATAGAAGAAATCATATTATACCAATGAATTGCGAATAATCTGGTAGCAATAATGATTACAATCCAAAGCTCCAAGATGAAAAACCCTAAAAGCTTGTTTGCTCCAAAATACCAAGAACTATGTGTTTTTCTAAGAAAAAGTCTAATGAAAATCGTACATCCATCTGAACCCTAGCCAGGTAAATGTATCAAAACCCCGCGTAACGGTCGTTACTCCCTGTAACGGGCGTTACACGCTACAGTACCGAGCCCTAATTATTAATTAGCATTAATTGCAAAAACAAGCCCTAACGGCCGTTACACCTCTGAAGAACACCTAACGGCAGTTACCACCCGTTACAGAAAGAAATGCCTAACTGCCGTTACAGGGATAACGGGCGTTAGAAGCTCCAGCTTTCGTTTTCTTTGTCTTTCACTTGATTTCAATCAAAAAAAAAAAAAAAAAAAAAAAAAAAAAAAACCCTCTCCCCCCAAAAAAAAAAAAAAAAAAAAAAAAAAACCCCCCAAAAAAAAAAAAACCCCCCAAAAAAAAAAAAAAAAAAAAGCCGAGTCCTTCTCTCGTTTCTTCCATGAATCATCAAAATGAACCAATTCATCCGTATATTCATTCTCCAACCTGAAAACACTCAACACTACCTCAAAGCATCGAAAGTTGGATATAAAACTATAAAAATTACGAATAATTGGTTCTAAAATCATGTGGGAAATGGTATAAAATACGACACATCAATAACACACGCATACATGGTTGGACGTCCTTTATCACCACGAGTGTATTGCCCTTGCCATGCTTTTGGGCAATTTTTCCATGGCCAATGCATACAATCGATGCTTCCTAACATCCCCGGAAACCCATGAAGTTCTTCGTGTTTGCTTAGCAAACGTTGTATGTCATCAGGCGTGGGTCTTCGCAAATACTCGGCTGCATAAAGCTCAAAAACACACTTACAAAAATCTTCTAGACATAATCTAGTTGTTTCCTCCCCCATATGCAAATATTCATCAAGTGAGTCCGGACATTTGCCATACGCCAGTTGTCGTATGGCAGATACACATTTATGGATGGTAGTAAAACCAACCCTTTTTCTTGCATCGACACGTAAGTCTTCCATACGGGTAAAATGGATTGGTTTTGGAGTCAAAGAGTAGCTTTGTATATCGCGAATGATGCGCATGAACAAGTTTTTTGACATTCGAAAACGCCGCCTAAAATGGTGTGGCGCAAACGTTGAGTCTTCAATGAAATAATCTATCATGAGTCGGTCAGAAGTCCCATACCGATCTCTATAAACCCGTTCCCGAGTTAAAACTTGGGACGGTTTGGCACCATCATTGAGCTCGATACAATCTTTCATGATAGTCATGAGCTCGTCATCACTATCGGCATCGCTAAGCAATGGACCCGTGTATGTATTGA
>CM067173.1:69938890-70096390 GCA_034093135.1 Erigeron breviscapus
GTTAATTACTGAAATGGTACCTAACGTTTGCGCCATATTACTGGTTTCATACATTTTCTTTCGAAATCACGCTAATCATACCCAACGTATGCAAATCTCCACTCGGACCATACTGGAGGCCAACGCCGTCAGGTGGCCGTTAAAACCTCCCCCACGTGACTTGCACATGAGGGGTAAAGATGTAATATCGCGTTTCTTAATTACTTAAATGGTACCTAACGTTTGCACGATATTGCTGGTTTCATACCTAATGTTTCTTAATTACTTAAATGGTACCTAATGTTTAGTTATTAATTTTTTTTTTGTATTTTTTTTTTTTTTGAAAGGTGAATTCCGATTTCAGCCAATGTCTTAAAAACCGGTATTTTAGTCATACTGGTGTGGAAAAATTTCTGGTATTATCGGTATTACCGGAAATACCGGCCGGTACGACTATTTTTAATTTGTTTTATTTTTATTTTATAAAATTTTTCCAAAACTTGTTACAATTTAACGAAAATAGTCAAAATGCATTTATAATCCACTCAAAAATAATACCAAATATCGGTAATACCAAAATTATCCAGGTACCAAATATCGGCAAAACCATGATGGGGAAGGTTTATAATGATGGAAACATTAAAACTACGGCGAGGACTAAGTTTTCCTCATCAATATTGGACCATGATGGGGAAGGTTCGGCTAAGGCCTCTCGCACAAGCTGCGCATAACCACCAGGCGTGCCCCAAGCACGAATGGCATTAGCAATACACTCTTCTTGACGTTGGCGCTTAATAGCAGATCTACACTTTGTATTACTCCTTGGACAAAAGGATTTAAGGATACAAAGAGGCAAGAGTAGCAAACTAACTCAATGAGAAATGTCACCGGGCATGCATATCACTTTATCAAGTGCTCCTTTCAAAACTCGAGAGAATCCCAAACGACACTTTGGAGGGATGGATTTAACAGTACGCAGTCCCTTAGAAAACATAGTATCAAGGAGAGGCAAATCAAAACCACCATGATCCAAAACCAAATCTTCAACATGAGTAAGTGGAACAGAATTATTACTAGCAAAGTACCAGCGCAATGCAGCGGCGGTGGCGGCAATGCGATGGTGACGGGTGGCGGCGACAACTAATGGTGGAACAACGAGTAGTGTAGGCTATTGATGTAAATGTAGTTAATATAGTGGTTAGTGAAGTTATTTTAAGAGTTGAAAGACTTGCAGTATAATTTATTTTATTAAGGGTATTTTAGGTATATTAGTGAAGATAATTAAATTAGTGAAGGAAGAAGAAGATGATTAAAAAAAAAGTAGGGGGTATTATAGTCATATTGCATAGAGTAATTTCAACATTTCCATAAATAAAGGGGACTATTCTTTTTATATGTAGGTATAGATATAGATATAGATTATTATTATTATTAGAGTAAAAGACATAAATCGTCCTGTGGTTTACCCAAATAGTCACGTTTCATCCCTGTGGTTCAATAACGTCATGGATCGTCCTTTATACGAACAAAAGCTTCATGTTTAGTCCTTTGACTATTTGACCGGCAGCCCTCCTCCGATAACCCCCCCACGTGACTCACACGTGAGGGGCAGTCTTGTCTTTTCGCACAGCCCTCCTCCGTTTACCCAAATAGTCACGTGAGGAGCATCTCTGACGATCAAATTTTCCGGCGAAACCATTGCTAACAACAAACCATTTTTTCATCAATTGATTGTTTGATCGACCTATATATACATCAAAACAAGTCTTTCAATTAAATTATAATTAGAGTTACAATTAAATTACAAGAGGCCTCCGTGTATGTCTGAACAAATGCAAATTCTATAACAATCCAACACTCAAATGCATAACCTCTCCTTTACAGCACCTCCACCAGTAATTTATTTCCATATAAGCTTTATATACAAACGAATTACATACCTTATCATCTTTATCTAGACGAATCGTATACCTTTGCAAGTGACTAATCTTCAACACCCACTTCAAGAATCATCAAAACAAACCTTTATACCCAAATAACAATACCCGCAAATTATATCTTGAAGACTTTTGATATCGATGTGTGTTTTGAGGAGAAATGGAAAAAGAAAGAGAAGGTTGTTAGATGGCAAAGCTCCTGCCATATATCTGTTCAATCTCGATATATATTCCCGGATCTAAACAAAACCCACAAAATAGGTCATGACGAGTTTGCCACCGAGACCGCTCATCAGAAAAGCCGATGATGAAGAAGACGATAATGAAGATTTTGAGCCGGAACCCCTTTCACTAACCACCCCATCCTTTCTCTGTCACCATCTCCGGCCATCCACCACCACTAGTATCATAAAAGTGAAACCGGTATAGATATAGATAGAGAGACAGAGATAGGCATAGATAGATTAAATAGATATAGATAGAGAGATAGATTAAATAGGTTACAAATTTAATAGATTTTGTGGTTGGATTTTTTGGTATGAAATAGATACCACTATGGCACCATCACCTGCCGTTCTCTCATTATATAGATAAAATAGATATATGTATGTATCAGTGTATAGGTTTGGATAAGAATACAGATTTTGACAAGTTGGGTCCTTGAAATTTCCAGGGAAGAAAGAGAGTGCAGGGCTGTGCGAAAAGACAAGACTACCCCTCACGTGTGAGTCACGTGGGGGGTTATCGGAGGAGGGCTGCCGGTCAAATAGTCAAAGGACTAAACATGAAGCTTTTGTTCGTATAAAGGACGATCCATGACGTTATTGAACCACAGGGATGAAACGTGACTATTTGGGTAAACCACAGGGACGATTTATGTCTTTTACTCTTTTTAGAATATATAATATTATTATTATTATATTACATAAAATCATCAAATCCCAAAATATGATATCTCAATGAAATAATTAAAAGTTAGATAAATTTAACAAATTATTTACTTATGGGTAAAGAAGGTGGAGACTCGTAGAGTCGTATCAAAACCATCATATATATTACAAAATACAACTTTTAAAAGCAAGTTTCAGTGTTCTAGTGCTTTATACGTACATCTGATGAGTAAATAATGAATGATGCCACCATGAAACTTTATATATATTTAACAATACATAATATAAAAGTATAAGAAAGAGGGACGCCGTTTGCTGCTCAAACCGAAATGACAAATGCTATTCGCGCATTAGTAGATCAAGGTATGCAACCAACAGAAGTCATGATTAAAGGTCCTGGTCTCGAGATAAATCCGGCTCGCCCTATTTCCTTTCCCCATTTTAATCCTTTTTCGGGGAAATACCTTATGAGCTTAGGGTCCCTTAGAATATCTAATTGTGGGTATGAAAGTGATTGTGGTAATTAAAAATTTATGAGCTTAAAATCTTATTGGGGAAATACCTTATGAGCGCGCTTGGGTCTCTTAGGGTGGGGGGAGTGTCTCACCACCCCTCCCCCCCCCTCCCCCCGCCATCCCCTTACCCGCCCCTCCCCGCTTTTTCTCCTCCTCCCCGCCCACTCCCTAAATGCACGGATTGCTTCCCCGCCCCTCCCCACCCTTTTATATTTAATTTATTTTCTATTTATTTTTAACCAACTAAATAAATTAAAACTTTAATTTAAAAATAATTTAAAACAAATATTACTAAAACCATAAAATATTACATAATATTACTAAAATCATTACATTACATTATATTACTAAAATCATTAAAAAACATTACATTACATAATATTACTAATATTACTAAAATTATTAAAAACATTACATAAACCTAACACTCGGAATAGTCCGAGTCCACAGTACTGTCGCCGTCGTTACGATGAATGTATCGATAGGGTTCAGGAGACCCGGTAGCGTCGCCGGGTTGAGGAGATACGTACTCCTCCTCCGGGTCAGTATGATAATCTACATGCTGACCACCACCGACATTGCCTTGCGAGAATAACGCGTGGTCAAGCGTGGCTGTGAAGGTGGAAGAGGCAGTGGTAAGCTGGAAAATAATTTGGTTCCGCCAGTCGATCTTCTGTCGAAGATATACAACATACTCATTTTCGGCAGTGTTCCGAACCCGATCGGGAGCTTCAATTCGGTTGATTTCGGCTTGGTAAGCCGCCTTCTCGTCGGATACACTCTGAATGACGGTGTTCACTTGAGATCGGTGTCTGTCGTCGTTGACCATGTGGGATTGCATCGTCATCTTAACATCCCTTAGGTTCATGTTTGCGATATGTGTGTGTTGTGTGATAGAATTTAGAAAAAATGAAGAAGAAAAAAGAAGCATAAGGTACAAATGGAGAAGATGAAAGAAAAAAGAAGGAAAGAAAAAGAGGACTTTTGGACCTTTAGGTGGGCCCCACGTTTTTTTTTTAATAAAGTCTAACGTTCAATTTGCGAGACGCACCCGGTGACCAGCCATCTCGGATTTCACTCACCGCCCAACCGGTACCGGTACCGGGGCGGTGTTCCCTTAGGTACCGGATCGGTACCGGTTGGGTGCCTATGCACTCCGTCCACCCTTATAACTTAAAATCTTCCCCCAAAAAAAAGTTTTTTCACTTGTATACTACCAAGGAACATGTAATTGTAATTTTGATCGGACGATGAAAGTACTAACTTCTATTTATGCACTTGAGCAAGAAATTTTGAGAGAGATAGTAAACATTACAGAAGACAGAAACAAAACCTTTGCTAGAGCTCATCTGAAAGTAAAAGATTATAAAATAAAAAAAATAAAAAAGCATCTTATTCTCCTAATCCGACAAGTCTTGCTTTGACCAACAAGGCTGAAAAGAAGCTTTCTCCTCTGCCGTTGAAAGAAAAGAAATGGGTCTCGAAATTGTTACATGATATATTTGACTATAAGAATAAGAATTACATTTGTAATTTTCCTATTTTATTCAAGTCTTGTGATCAATAATCCCCACATCAACTAGAGAGACCCAAAATTTAATAGCTCTATTTCTGCAATCCGAATATCAATGTGATCGACCCGCAAAAGCAAAATGTTAAAAGGCCTAAACAGACCATTTATTGTATGAATATGACAATATGTATTTGCAGCTGAGCTTCCCCGTTTTTCTTTAACAGCACGTGCGCACACACACACCACACCACACCTTTTTACTACACCAACCACTTGGTTAAATTTGAAGGTTTAAGAATGCTTACCAAAAAGAAATTTATACGGCCGTTTATATATGATCCAAGAAGGGTCACACACGAAGAACATTGAAAGGCTAGTTGAACTTGTAAAAATATGTAAAATATAAGAACTTTTCAAAAATAGATTTAGAAATGAATTTCGTGTCGAAACCGCAAATCGGGTAAAAATTGGATCGGGTACCTAAGCACCATGGACCAATCCATTTGATCATAAATATAAAATTGTTTTAAACTCAAATAATTAATCGTTTTAATTATTTACAAAAGAAACCCCTCATGTTTTAATAATGACTCTGATAACCTTTGAAAAGATGAACATTCATTGTAGACCCAAAGTAGTTGTGCGGTTAACGAAATCCCAACATCAACAACCTTTGAGACTTTCCCCTTCACGAAGCACTGCATATGCGATCTGCTCAACTAGAGATACCTTCCAGTTTATAACTAATTGTGTAACCAGCAACATATGAAGCTAATCCAGAGTCGTTTTGTCATTATGATAGTGTCTCACGACTATCAATCGTGATAGCAATGAGCTTGTGTGGTCATATATGGGTGACCGTGAAACGCGATACGATTTATATGGACGAGGATTCCAGTTATATTAACGCGGAGGTTAATGATCAAAATGACATTGTTGTGTATCACTACAAACCTTCTACTAATGAGGCACATGTATATACTATGACATTTAATCTCTAATCTTACTCTTACCATTTATATTATAAGTATCTAATGTAAGTTGATTCTCAACATCTTCTCTCGTAGTGGGTACCATTGAGAACGGTTAGACAAATAAAAGATTATGTTAATGCAACCTTTGGAAAGGAAACTACCAAAAAAGCAATAAAGAACGCATTGTATTTGGACTTGCTCGGAAACATGTCCAGAGCTTTGACAACCCCTATTTCCGTATTACCAAGAAATACTTCAAACTTGGCACCTCCAATTGGCACTTTAAATTTCAAAGTTCCTCAATATACTCTTCTTCAAACATTGAAATTAAAGTGTCGTGCCAAGTTTAAAGTCTTTCTTGGTAATACAAAAATAGAAGATGTGATAGCTCTGGACACGTTGCATGAACATGTCCAAATACATTATGTTCTTTATTGCTTTTTTGCTAGAGTCGTTTCCAAATTTTGTATTAACATAATCTTTTAATTGTCTAACCGTTCTCAATGGTACACACTGGGGGAGAAGATGTTGAGAATTGACTTATATTAGATACTTATAATATAAAGAGTTAATTACTGAAATGGTACCTAACGTTTGCGCCATATTACTGGTTTCATACCTTTCTTTCGAAATTACGCTAATCATACCCAACGTATGCAAATCTCCACTCGGACCATACTGGAGGCCAACGCCGTCAGGTGGCCGTTAAAACCTCCCCCCACGTGACTTGCACGTGAGGGGTAAAGATGTAATATCGCGTTTCTTAATTACTTAAATGGTACCTAACGTTTGCGCATATTGGTTTCATACCTAATGTTTCTTAATTACTTAAATGGTACCTAATGTTTAGTTATTAATTATTATTTTTTTTTTGTATTTTTTTTTTGAAAGGTGAATTCCGATTTAAGCCAATGTCTTAAAAACTGGTATTTTAGTCATACTGGTGTGGAAAAATTTCTGGTATTATCGGTATTACCGGAAATACCGGCCGGTACGACTATTTTTAATTTGTTTTATTTTATAAAATTTTCCAAAACTTGTTACAATTTAACGAAAATAGTCAAAATGCATTTATAATCCACTCAAAAATAATACCAAATATCGGTAATACCAGAATTATCCAGGAACCAAATATGGACCATGATGGGGAAGGTTCGGCTAAGGCCTCTCGCACAAGCTGCGCATAACCACCAGGCGTGCCCCAAGCACGAATGGCATTAGCAATACACTCTTCTTGACGTTGGCGCTTAATAGCAGATCTACACTTTGTATTACTCCTTGGACAAAAGGATTTAAGGATACAAAGAGGCAAGAGTAGCAAACTAACTCAATGAGAAATGTCACCGGGCATGCATATCACTTTATCAAGTGCTCCTTTCAAAACTCGAGAGAATCCCAAACGACACTTTGGAGGGATGGATTTAACAGTACGCAGTCCCTTAGAAAACATAGTATCAAGGAGAGGCAAATCAAAACCACCATGATCCAAAACCAAATCTTCAACATGAGTAAGTGGAACAGAATTATTACTAGCAAAGTACCCGCGCAATGCAGCGGCGGTGGCGGCAATGCGATGGTGACGGGTGGCGGCGACAACTAATGGTGGAACAACGAGTAGTGTAGGCTATTGATGTAAATGTAGTTAATATAGTGGTTAGTGAAGTTATTTTAAGAGTTGAAAGACTTGCAGTATAATTTATTTTATTAAGGGTATTTTAGGTATATTAGTGAAGATAATTAAATTAGTGAAGGAAGAAGAAGATGATTAAAAAAAAAGTAGGGGGTATTATAGTCATATTGCATAGAGTAATTTCAACATTTCCATAAATAAAGGGGCTATTCTTTTTATATGTAGGTATAGATATAGATATAGATTATTATTATTATTAGAGTAAAAGACATAAATCGTCCCTGTGGTTTACCCAAATAGTCACGTTTCATCCTTGTGGTTCAATAACGTCATGGATCGTCCTTTATACGAACAAAAGCTTCATGTTTAGTCCTTTGACTATTTGACCGGCAGCCCTCCTCCGATAACCCCCCCACGTGACTCACACGTGAGGGGCAGTCTTGTCTTTTCGCACAGCCCTCCTCCGTTTACCCAAATAGTCACGTGAGGAGCATCTCTGACGATCAAATTTTCCGGCGAAACCATTGCTAACAACAAACCATTTTTTCATCAATTGATTGTTTGATCGACCTATATATACATCAAAACAAGTCTTTCAATTAAATTATAATTAGAGTTACAATTAAATTACAAGAGGCCTCCGTGTATGTCTGAACAAATGCAAATTCTATAACAATCCAACACTCAAATGCATAACCTCTCCTTTACAGCACCTCCACCAGTAATTGATTTCCATATAAGCTTTATATACAAACGAATTACATACCTTATCATCTTTATCTAGACGAATCGTATACCTTTGCAAGTGACTAATCTTCAACACCCACTTCAAGAATCATCAAAACAAACCTTTATACCCAAATAACAATACCCGCAAATTATATCTTGAAGACTTTTGATATCGATGTGTGTTTTGAGGAGAAATGGAAAAAGAAAGAGAAGGTTGTTAGATGGCAAAGCTCCTGCCATATATCTGTTCAATCTCGATATATATTCCCGGATCTAAACAAAACCCACAAAATAGGTCATGACGAGTTTGCCACCGAGACCGCTCATCAGAAAAGCCGATGATGAAGAAGACGATAATGAAGATTTTGAGCCGGAACCCCTTTCACTAACCACCCCATCCTTTCTCTGTCACCATCTCCGGCCATCCACCACCACTAGTATCATAAAAGTGAAACCGGTATAGATATAGATAGAGAGACAGAGATAGGCATAGATAGATTAAATAGATATAGATAGAGAGATAGATTAAATAGGTTACAAATTTAATAGATTTTGTGGTTGGATTTTTTGGTATGAAATAGATACCACTATGGCACCATCACCTGCCGTTCTCTCATTATATAGATAAAATAGATATATGTATGTATCAGTGTATAGGTTTGGATAAGAATACAGATTTTGACAAGTTGGGTCCTTGAAATTTCCAGGGAAGAAAGAGAGTGCAGGGCTGTGCGAAAAGACAAGACTACCCCTCACGTGTGAGTCACGTGGGGGGTTATCGGAGGAGGGCTGCCGGTCAAATAGTCAAAGGACTAAACATGAAGCTTTTGTTCGTATAAAGGACGATCCATGACGTTATTGAACCACAGGGATGAAACGTGACTATTTGGGTAAACCACAGGGACGATTTATGTCTTTTACTCTTATTATTATTATTATTATTATTATTATTATTATTTACACTAAAAGGTACTCATCAAATCCCAAAATATGATATCTCAATGAAATAATTAAAAGTTAGATAAATTTAACAAATTATTTACTTATGGGTAAAGAAGGTGGAGACTCGTAGAGTCGTATCAAAACCATCATATATATTACAAAATACAACTTTTAAAAGCAAGTTTCAGTGTTCTAGTGCTTTATACGTACATCTGATGAGTAAATAATGAATGATGCCACCATGAAACTTTATATATATTTAACAATACATAATATAAAAGTATAAGAAAGAGGGACGCCGTTTGCTGCTCAAACCGAAATGACAAATGCTATTCGCGCATTAGTAGATCAAGGTATGCAACCAACAGAAGTCATGATTAAAGGTCCTGGTCTCGAGATAAATCCGGCTCGCCCTATTTCCTTTCCCCATTTTAATCCTTTTTCTGGGAAATACCTTATGAGCTTAGGGTCCCTTAGAATATATAATTGCGGGTATGAAAGTTGTTTCAAAAAAAAATTTATGAGCTTAAAATCTTATTGGGGAAATACCTTATGAGCGCGCTTGGGTCTCTTAGGGTGGGGGGAGTGTCTCACCACCCCTCCCCGCTTTTTCTCTCCTCCCCGCCCGCTTCCCTAATGCACGGATGCTTCCCCGCCCCTCCCCACCCTTTTATATTTAATTTATTTTCTATTTATTTTTAAAACTAAATAAATTAAAACTTTAATTTAAAAATTATTTTAAAACAAATATTACTAAAACCATAAAATATTACATAATATTACTAAAATCATTACATTACATTATATTACTAAAATCATTAAAAAACATTACATTACATAATATTACTAAAATTATTAAAAACATTACATAAACCTAACACTCGGAATAGTCCGAGTCCACAGTATTGTCGCCGTCGTTACGATGAATGTATCGATAGGGTTCAGGAGACCCGGTAGCGTCGCCGGGTTGAGGAGATACGTACTCCTCCTCCGGGTCAGTATGATAATCTACATGCTGACCACCACCGACATTGCCTTGCGAGAATAACGCGTGGTCAAGCGTGGCTGTGAAGGTGGAAGAGGCAGTGGTAAGCTGGAAAATAATTTGGTTTCGCCAGTCGATCTTTTGTCGAAGATATACAACATACTCATTTTCGGCAGTGTTCCGAACCCGATCGGGAGCTTCAATTCGGTTGATTTCAGCTTGGTAAGCCGCCTTCTCGTCGGATACACTCTGAATGACGGTGTTCACTTGAGATCGGTGTCTGTCGTCGTTGACCATGTGGGATTGCATCGCCATCTTAACATCCCTTAGGTTCATGTTTGCGATATGTGTGTGTTGTGTGATAGAATTTAGAAAAAATGAAGAAGAAAAAAGAAGCATAAGGTACAAATGGAGAAGATGAAAGAAAAAAGAAGGAAAGAAAAAGAGGACTTTTGGACCTTTAGGTGGGCCCCACGTTTTTTTTATAAAAAAAGTCTAACGTTCAAATTTGCGAGACGCACCCGGTGACCACACTCTGGATTTCGCTCACCGCCCAACCGGTACCGGTACCACGGGGCGGTGTTCCCTTAGGTACCGGACCGGTACCGGTTGGGTGCCTATGCACTCCGTCCACCCTTATAACTTAAAATCTTCCCCCAAAAAATTTTTTTTCCACTTGTATACTACCAAGGAACATGTAATTGTAATTTTGATCGGACGATGAAAGTACTAACTTCTATTTATGCACTTGAGCAAGAAATTTTGAGAGAGATAGTAAACATTACAGAAGACAGAAACAAAACCTTTGCTAGAGCTCATCTGAAAGTAAAAGATTATAAAATAAAAAAAATAAAAAAGCATCTTATTCTCCTAATCCGACAAGTCTTGCTTTGACCAACAAGGCTGAAAAGAAGCTTTCTCCTCTGCCGTTGAAAGAAAAGAAATGGGTCTCGAAATTGTTACATGATATATTTGACTATAAGAATAAGAATTACATTTGTAATTTTCCTATTTTATTCAAGTCTTGTGATCAATAATCCCCACATCAACTAGAGAGACCCAAAATTTAATAGCTCTATTTCTGCAATCCGAATATCAATGTGATCGACCCGCAAAAGCAAAATGTTAAAAGGCCTAAACAGACCATTTATTGTATGAATATGACAATATGTATTTGCAGCTGAGCTTCCCCGTTTTTCTTTAACAGCACGTGCGCGCACACACACACCACACCACACCTTTTTACTACACCAACCACTTGGTTAAATTTGAAGGTTTAAGAATGCTTACCAAAAAGGAGAGGCATAGTATATCAGTATGTCACATTATTAACATTATGGTGCAAGAGTGGTAACACATTATGTATACCAAGCTCCTTACAGTGTGTTCTCTAGGTTGGATTTCAAGCCTAATATATTTAGCTGGAAGCGTTAAATAAATGGAGAATGAAACAAATATAATTGTCATATTGCATTTGTCTTTTCATTAACTCACACATAATTTGGTAACTATGATATATTTATAACCTATAACTTGCAATAATATTTAGTATTATGTTTTGTTTGATATTTTTTGCTAGTGATCATCTCTAAATGGTTGAGCAATACAAATACCATAAATCTATAGTTAACAAAATCTAGAAAAATATACCAGCAGTAACATAACAACCATATGAATTGATGAACAATTTTATATCCTTTTTATCATCTTCTGCATCCAGCTGAAACAACAATTGGTGATTATGAATTCAGCTGATAAATCATCCACCTGCAAAATTCCATTTTTGTCATACTTCATACTTTGTCAATAAGACGAAAACAGGACACAATCCACAACTCGTCGACTCAATAGCACATTTACGAGCCTGCTACGCCAATGAAGTCAGGATCCGATTCATAGCAGCCCTCCAACTAAATACATTTTTTTGGGAACCCACATTGACCATTTGAACACATATCTCGTGTTGTAACCCGTATCGCTTCTGAGGAACCTTTTTACCTTTTTCAACGAGAACTCAACTGATGGTTCATGCTCCTTGCAAACTTACTCGGCACACACAAAACTTATTATATAAAAGTGAATGCAACTTGTAGAAAAGAAAAAAAGAAAACTTTGTGAATTTCGCTTTCAAGTTGGATACTTTTCATTAAAGTAGTGAGGCTATATATAGCCCTTACAACTAAAACGTGGACCTACGAAACAAAAGAAAAAATTGCTCCCTATCCTCAAGAAACTGCCAAAACAAAAGAGAATCTAAATGAAATGTGGATTGACCACTTCTTACTCCTAAATACATGACTAAATGTGCTAAATGTGAACCATTAATTTTCCATGCTAACAAATATTGACATTCATAAAACTGCCTGAGCTACTAACCCATGAACACATCCAATTAACCAAACATCAACATCCTTATCACCCACCCAAATCCATCTTTCCCATCTGATGTCCAATTTGAACCCAGTCAACTGTTAGAATTATGGAAATATCTCAACGAAATTTATACGGCCGTTTATATATGATCCAAGAAGGGTCACACACGAAGAACATTGAAAGGCTAGTTGAACTTGTAAAAATATGTAAAATATAAGAACTTTCAAAAATAGATTTAGAAATGAATTTCGTGTCGAAACCGCAAATCGGGTAAAAATTGGATCGGGTACCTAAGCACCATGGACCAATCCATTTGATCATGGACCAAACGAATTTGGCCCATGGATATACCCATAGGGCGGTCGACGAAACAAAGGGAGGGAAGGAAAAGGATTTTTGGTAACTTCCTTATCCTATCCCACATAGGAAACCTAGAGAAAACCCCAAGGGTTTTAACCCTTATAAATAGAGGGGATTTCTTAGGTTTCTCATCACTTTATTTTCGTCCCTCTCCTCTTGCTTGGGTCGAACTCACCTAGCTAATTGTTAGGGTTTTCGGCTTTTGCATTTTAGTTATATTTTATATATATTAAGATATATATATTTAAAATTATAATATATATCTATATATATATATATATGGGGAAGTGAATATGGGGTTGTCCCCCATCTAAGCTTAGATGGGGAACCCCTCACAATTTGTTTTTTTAATCCATAAATATCATGGGGGCCCATCATTTGTTTAAAATACAAATAATGTTAAAATATTTGTGTGTGAGGGGTTCCCTATCTAAGCTTAGATGGGGAACAACCCCATATTCACTTTTCCCTTTATATATAATAATAGACGTTATACAATATATATATATATATATATATACTATATATATTAAAAGATTATGTTAATGCAACCTTTGGAAAGGAAACTACCAAAAAAGCAATAAAGAACGCATTGTATTTGGACTTGCTCGGAAACATGTCCAGAGCTTTGACAACCCCTATTTCCGTATTACCAAGAAATACTTCAAACTTGGCACCTCCAATTGGCACTTTAAATTTCAAAGTTCCTCAATATACTCTTCTTCAAACATTGAAATTAAAGTGTCGTGCCAAGTTTAAAGTCTTTCTTGGTAATACAAAAATAGAAGATGTGATAGCTCTGGACACGTTGCATGAACATGTCCAAATACATTATGTTCTTTATTGCTTTTTTGCTAGAGTCGTTTCCAAATTTTGTATTAACATAATCTTTTAATTGTCTAACCGTTCTCAATGGTACACACTGGGGGAGAAGATGTTGAGAATTGACTTATATTAGATACTTATAATATAAAGAGTTAATTACTGAAATGGTACCTAACGTTTGCGCCATATTACTGGTTTCATACCTTTCTTTCGAAATTACGCTAATCATACCCAACGTATGCAAATCTCCACTCGGACCATACTGGAGGCCAACGCCGTCAGGTGGCCGTTAAAACCTCCCCCACGTGACTTGCACGTGAGGGGTAAAGATGTAATATCGCGTTTCTTAATTACTTAAATGGTACCTAACGTTTGCACGATATTGCTGGTTTCATACCTAATGTTTCTTAATTACTTAAATGGTACCTAATGTTTAGTTATTAATTATTTTTTTTTGTATTTTTTTTTTGAAAGGTGAATTCCGATTTAAGCCAATGTCTTAAAAACTGGTATTTTAGTCATACTGGTGTGGAAAAATTTCTGGTATTATCGGTATTACCGGAAATACCGGCCGGTACGACTATTTTTAATTTGTTTTATTTTATAAAGATTTTCCAAAACTTGTTACAATTTAACGAAAATAGTCAAAATGCATTTATAATCCACTCAAAAATAATACCAAATATCGGTAATACCAAAATTATCCAGGTACCAAAATTACCGATCAGACATACATCTTTATAATCCACTAGATGAGGTCTCGATATAATGACAAACTCACTGGTTTTATAATGTATGTGATTAGTTTATAACTCAAAAGCTTTCTCCTCTGCCGTTGAAAGAAAAGAAATGGGTCTCGATATAATGACTCAGTCTTGTTTTATCGTTCCTTCAACATCATGATGCAAGCACCACAACGTCTATCAAAAGAGGACTTTACGGGTTTGAATGAACTTTAAGGCTAAACAAGGTATTTAAAAGGGTATGGAAATTTGGGTAACAAATGGTGTTAACAAAGAAATAACACAACATATAACAAAGTTTCACAAAATAGTCTAATCCATTAAATCCCATGTCACTAGTTGCCAACGGTCCAAAACCCGAGAAGTTGTCCAGACAATACCCCCAATAGACGATTAAAAACCGACACCATTGTGGTGTATGACACTAAACAACTCAATCAACCAATTTTGTGTAACGGTTGACTTGAGTCATTAAGTCAACACTTTGCTACCGTTAAGTCTCTTAAACGAGTTAATGCTTACGTGGGTTTAATATGCTATATGTGAGAGGCTTTAATGCCTTAAAGATATATACGTTTATGTGTTTAAGATGCCAAGATGTGTTTAATATGTCGATAGAATTCCCGGTGGACGATTTAAGCTAGTTATGTGACGTATAGAAGTCTAGGATGGATTAATGATCAATCGGTGCATATAATCGATCCGTTTATCATCCTCCAAGATATAGAACGAAATCTTTGCAGAATAAGTCATATCCATCCATATATTTCGTCCATACCTGGACTTGTTGAGTATTGATTGATAAGAAACGTTTTTGTTGTTAGATTGGCGATTTCGGGTCATTCGGCGATTGTTATTGCAATCAATTTGTATCTTGAGATTTCCTACAGGTATGAAGTTGTTTCTAAAGTCATTTTAATGTTCATATAGAACCAATATAGGGTTCACATCTGGTCTTGAGGTTTGATATGGATTCGATTGCGTTTGTGAGTCGATTTGGGTCATTCGGGCGTCAAATCGATTGTAAAATGAGTATAATGAATCCATGAATCAATTGATGATTTCATAATGATAATTAAGTCATAATTTGATGTGTATGAACTGTAGAGGTCAGGGTAGCTTGACATGGATGTTTAATGGTGGAAGTTGTTTGCAAAACAAAGGGTTTATTAGGTTTGAAAATTCAGTCATTTTGCAAAAATCATATCTTCTTTTATATGAATGACTTAGGAGATGAATCTTATTTTTCTGAAAACCTCTATGTGTCCCCTAAATTCGATATGAACATAAAGTTTCTTGTGATTTTGCCCAGAGATATGCGAAAAATGTCGATTTCCATAAATGGTCAGGTTTCGGACGAATACTGCAGACTGGTCTTGCAAACGTCATAACTTATTCATTAGAGCTCTTTAATAGTCAAACCATGCATTTTTGAAAAGGTCTTTGAGTTTGCCACATTTGTTAAGAACTGAGTTTTGTCTCATTCGGTCATCTTATGACCCAAAAGTTGTACTTGAGGAGGCTTATGAACCGTGGTGACATGCTTATTTGGATGCCGCCTGAAATGTGATATGACCTATTATGATACGAGGTGTAGTAAATTTATATGTTGACGTGTGATAGGGTTAAAAGTCAAGACTAGACACCGAAAGTTTTGTTACAAAATGATTATTTAATGACCCTTTAACGAAAGTGATGAGTCACGTTATCATGGACTAAGAGACAAGGTTGCGTAGGAAGCTAAAGGTATTGATATGATACGAGCCCTTAGTAAATTGGTTGTCCAAGAATGTTTATTTTCCTGGTGAACTATTACACCGTTTCATTGGACATGAAAGAAAAGATGTGTGTTAAAGAAGTTCCCTTAAAGTGTGAAAGCTAATTGTTGAATGCTTCAAATCGAGACGACCGTTATGTAAAAAAATTTCCGATATGTTTTGGAAAAGTATAAAGGGAATGGTGAACTCAAATGGTGTCCATAACCCTTAGATTGATGGGAAAGAGAAAGGATGATTTAGGAACTTGGAAAGTCATATGATCGTGCGATAGTGCGTTGAGATTTTCATATACCATTGTTGAGTTCACATATAATGACAACTACGATGTAGGTATGGATGTCACTTCATGATATGACCTGTTATTGAAAGGAAAGTTGTAGAGCCAAATGACATGAAATAGCAGCTCATAAAGTTAGAATTGTTGAACGAGTGTTTTGATTAGCTCAAAATTGACTGAAGGTTCTGTGGTGAGCAAAGAAAGCTTATATTGAACAGGTGAGTATAATGGTTTAACCATAAGACCCTATGGAGGGATATGTTATGCATCGAAAGTTATGGCGAGTCGACCTTTTGTTCAATGAATAGTGTGAGTTATAGTAGCAAGTTAATGAGGATATGTGTCGAAAAGTCTTATTCGCCAAATGAATGGTCTTCGCTGAATGTAATGTATATACTACTTATGAAGGTTGAGTAAATGAGTTGACTACCTGGTTGACTTAAAGATTGAACCAAAGAAATGACGAAACGGTCAAAATGTAAAGTGAAAGTAGAAAAGACTATGTAAGGAGCTAAATGAGTTTGGCCATGCTAAGTTAAAGAACGACCCAAGGGAATCCTGAAATGAAATGATAAAGTTAAGGATACGATAAGTTATTTATATGAGTGGCAAAATGATTATGAGGACAGAATCCTCTTAAGGGGGAGGTAATTGTAACATCCCAAACTTTTTAAGTTTGACTTAATGACTTGACCGTTATTCAACGTTAGGTTCGTTAAGTTTATGTGATTATATGATTAAATGCTTATGTTTTTTTATGTGAAACGATTAATATGATGTATAATGAAAGTAATTAAATCAACGTTATGAAAGTTAAGTGCTTGTTAGATCGTTAAGTCTCCTGGTAAGTGATCTAAGCTAAGAAAGTAATGTTTAGAAGTCAAGGGGCTTAAGTGTAAGTTTTGGAGTGGATGACCAGGGGTTAAGGGGCAATTAGGCAGCCCTAATTCTCACAAAAAGCTGCTCTCATACGTGAGAAAACCCTCCAGCCGATCTCCCTCCCTTTCCTAGCAAGTTTCCTTCAAGATCTCATCGTTTCGTGCCGTTTTGATCAAGTTTTATTTGGATCTTGAATTCTTAAAGTTATCTACAGGTATTATAGGTAAATTCCCTTTGAAATATAATCATATGAGTTTTATATGTGAGTTCAATCCAGGCCATAGGGTTTGGGTTGGGTTAATTAATTGATTGATCATCGATTTCATGTTTTCGGGTGATCAAAGGATTGTTATATGTTAGAAAATGATTAAAGGATCAATTGATGGTTTAAAGTTATCATAAGTATCATAGAAAAGGTTAATTTTAAGTCTCCAGGTCGGATTAAGGGTTTGGGTTCGTATGGAATTCGATTAAAGGGTTAAAAAGTTGGTTTTTGGTCGAACTGGGTTTTGTGCGGCGCATAAAAGCAAGTTTTGAAAGTGGATTTCAGATGGGAGCCCGTTATGCGGCGCACAGAAGTTCTGTGCGGCGCACAGATGGAGTGCTCAGATTGTTGCTTAGTTTCTGTGACGAAATTTGTTGATTTGTGCGGTGCATAAATGCTTTTTATGGTTTTGTGCGGTGCACAGAACTTCCATGCGGTGCACAAATGGGTCCAGTTTGGTACCTAAGTTTTGTTTAGCTTATAGATCGATCTTATACTCGTTCTAGGTTGTCGGGAGCACTTAGCAAGCACTGTAAGACATACGTAACTCATTGTTAAGCGGTACCGAGGTAAGATAACATCTTTTACCACATGAGGGACAACAAAACATAAGTTTTTATAAGTTAACTTCCCCAATTGAATGTTTGTATGTTTATATGTATTCGGGAATGAATGGGAGGTTTCTATGGGAATGATTATGTTACCATTGATGATGAATGGTAAGCTTACGCATGCTATGATGAAATGATGATATGTTTATGTTATGAAATGATGTTATGATGAAATAAGGTAAATGTTAAGCTGAAATGTATATGTTGATAATACGATAAGATGCTATGATGATATAAACGTATGTTTCTATGATGCTTATATGACATGATGATATGATGTTATTATGTTATAACGATATGTTGGTATGAATGATACGTTGATATGCAAATAAAGTGATATGACGATGTGATGTTAATATGTGATGACGTTATGTTGATGCATATATGTCTTATGATTGATTGCATGGCTTGAACACCTAGTCACTAGACTTCTATAGGTTTGCCATGACACGTGCACGATTAAGGGCCCTAAAGTAAAGAAAGATGTATGTGATTAGTTTAGGTGAAAGTGTAGCCTAAGCTAATATAAAGAGGACTCAGAATAAACTTTAATCCAGACCCAGGCCTTAGACATACTCACTGGTTGTCCTCTAATGTATGTGATTAGTTTAGATGATGTTACAATTTCAAGACCCATTTCTTTTCTTTCAACGGCAGAGGAGAAAGCTTCTTTTCAGCCTTGTTGGTCAAAGCAAGACTTGTCGGATTAGGAGAATAAGATGCTTTTTTATTTTTTTTATTTTATAATCTTTTACTTTCAGATGAGCTCTAGCAAAGGTTTTGTTTCTGTCTTCTGTAATGTTTACTATCTCTCTCAAAATTTCTTGCTCAAGTGCATAAATAGAAGTTAGTACTTTCATCGTCCGATCAAAATTACAATTACATGTTCCTTGGTAGTATACAAGTGAAAAAACTTTTTTTTGGGGGAAGATTTTAAGTTATAAGGGTGGACGGAGTGCATAGGCACCCAACCGGTCCGGTACCTAAGGGAACACCGCCCCGTGGTACCGGTACCAGTTGGGCGGTGAGCGAAATCCAGAGTGTGGTCACCGGGTGCGTCTCGCAAATTTGAACGTTAGACTTTTTTTATAAAAAAAAAACGTGGGGCCCACCTAAAGGTCCAAAAGTCCTCTTTTTCTTTCCTTCTTTTTTCTTTCATCTTCTCCATTTGTACCTTATGCTTCTTTTTTCTTCTTCATTTTCTTATTCTTTTTTCTTCATTTTTTCTAAATTCTATCACACAACACACACATATCGCAAACATGAACCTAAGGGATGTTAAGATGACGATGCAATCCCACATGGTTACACAATTAGTTATAAACTGGAAGGTATCTCTAGTTGAGCAGATCGCATATGCAGTGCTTCGTGAAGGGGAAAGTCTCAAAGGTTGTTGATGTTGGGATTTCGTTAACCGCACAACTACTTTGGGTCTACAATGAATGTTCATCTTTTCAAAGGTTATCAGAGTCATTATTAAAACATGAGGGGTTTCTTTTGTAAATAATTAAAACGATTAATTATTCGAGTTTAAAACAATTTTATATTTATTAAAAACATGTTTTAAAAACCATGAACATTCTTAATTAACAATCATTAGTCTCAACGTAAACGAATTAATCAATTAATTCGTTTAGACAATTAATCTAGTTTAATCATCTAAAGACTAATACCATTAATTAAAGCGGAATGATTAACGAAACAATTAAAGCAAGTTTAATTCCCTAATTACACTTAAGCCAAGATCTAACATGCATGCAAATATAGCAAACTAAAATAGATAAACATAATTAAATAGAATGAAAGAACACTAACCTTTTAGCGCGCGAAAACCCTAAATCGACTAGCTAAGTCGACACCACCTCACGAGCCACGAACCGAACTCCTTGCCACGAACTAAGAGTCCAAGTGTAGAACTCCTCAAGAGGTGCACACACGAACAAATCCCCAAGACTAGCTAGTTGCTAGCCTTAACTTGTATTAAATATATATATATATATAGGGAAAAGTGAATATGGGGTTGTTCCCCATCTAAGCTTAGACGGGGAACCCCTCACACACAAATATTTTAACATTATTTGTATTTTAAACAAATGATGGGCCCCCATGATATTTATGGATTAAAAAAACAAATTGTGAGGGGTTCCCCATCTAAGCTTAGATGGGGGACAACCCCATATTCACTTCCCCCATATATATATATATATATATATATATATATATATATCCTATATATATATATATATATATATAAAATATAACTAATATGCAAAAGCCGAAAACCCTAACAATTAGCTAGGTGAGTTCGACCCAAGCAAGAGGAGAGGGACGAAATATCAATTGTATGAGAAACCTAAGAAATCCCCTCTATTTATAAGGGTTAAAACCCTTGGGGTTTTCTCTAGGTTTCCTATGTGGGATAGGATAAGGAAGTTACCAAAAATCATTTTTCCTTCCCTCCCTTGGTTTCGTCCACCGCCCTATGGGTATATCCATGGGCCAAATTCGTTTGGTCCATGATCAAATGGATTGGTCCATGGTGCTTAGGTACCCGATCCAATTTTTACCCGATTTGCGGTTTCGACACGAAATTCATTTCTAAATCTATTTTTGAAAAGTTCTTATATTTTACATATTTTTACAAGTTCAACTAGCCTTTCAATGTTCTTCGTGTGTGACCCTTCTTGGATCATATATAAACGGCCGTATAAATTTCGTTGAAGCATTCTTAAACCTTCAAATTTAACCAAGTGGTTGGTGTAGTAAAAAGGTGTGGTGTGGTGTGTGTGTGCACGCACGTGCTGTTAAAGAAAAACGGGGAAGCTCAGCTGCAAATACATATTGTCATATTCATACAATAAATGGTCTGTTTAGGCCTTTTAACATTTTGCTTTTGCGGGTCGATCACATTGATATTCGGATTGCAGAAATAGAGCTATTAAATTTTGGGTCTCTCTAGTTGATGTGGGGATTATTGATCACAAGACTTGAATAAAATAGGAAAATTACAAATGTAATTCTTATTCTTATAGTCAAATATATCATGTAACAATTTCGAGACCCATTTCTTTTCTTTCAACGGCAGAGGAGAAAGCTTCTTTTCAGCCTTGTTGGTCAAAGCAAGACTTGTCGGATTAGGAGAATAAGATGCTTTTTTATTTTTTTTATTTTATAATCTTTTACTTTCAGATGAGCTCTAGCAAAGGTTTTGTTTCTGTCTTCTGTAATGTTTACTATCTCTCTCAAAATTTCTTGCTCAAGTGCATAAATAGAAGTTAGTACTTTCATCGTCCGATCAAAATTACAATTACATGTTCCTTGGTAGTATACAAGTGAAAAATTTTTTGGGGGAAGATTTTAAGTTATAAGGGTGGACGGAGTGCATAGGCACCCAACCGGTACCGGTCCGGTACCTAAGGGAACACCGCCCCGTGGTACCGGTACCGGTTGGGCGGTGAGCGAAATCCAGAGTGTGGTCACCGGGTGCGTCTCGCAAATTTGAACGTTAGACTTTTTTTATAAAAAAAAAACGTGGGGCCCACCTAAAGGTCCAAAAGTCCTCTTTTTCTTTCCTTCTTTTTTCTTTCATCTTCTCCATTTGTACCTTATGCTTCTTTTTTCTTCTTTCTAAATTCTATCACACAACACACACATATCGCAAACATGAACCTAAGGGATGTTAAGATGGCGATGCAATCCCACATGGTCAACGACGACAGACACCGATCTCGAGTGAACACCGTCATTCAGAGTGTATCCGACGAGAAGGCGGCTTACCAAGCCGAAATCAACCGAATTGAAGCTCCCGATCGGGTTCGGAACACTGCCGAAAATGAGTATGTTGTATATCTTCGACAGAAGATCGACTGGCGAACCAAATTATTTTCCAGCTTACCACTGCCTCTTCCACCTTCACAGCCACGCTTGACCACGCGTTATTCTCGCAAGGCAATGTCGGTGGTGGTCAGCATGTAGATTATCATACTGACCCGGAGGAGGAGTACGTATCTCCTCAACCCGGCGACGCTACCGGGTCTCCTGAACCCTATCGATACATTCATCGTAACGACGGCGACAATACTGTGGACTCGGACTATTCCGAGTGTTAGGTTTATGTAATGTTTTTTAATGATTTTAGTAATATTATGTAATGTAATGTTTTTTAATGATTTTAGTAATATAATGTAATGTAATGATTTTAGTAATATTATGTAATATTTTATGGTTTTAGTAATATTTGTTTTAAATTATTTTTAAATTAAAGTTTTAATTATTATTTGATAAAAATAAATAGAAAATAAATTAAATATAAAAGGGTGGGGAGGGGCGGGGAAGCACTCCTTACAATTAGGAAGCGGGCGGGGAGGAGAAGAAAAAGCGGGGAGGGGTGGTGAGACACTCCCCCCACCCTAAGAGACCCAAGCGCGCTCATAAGGTATTTCCCCAATAAGATTTTAAGCTCATAAATTTTTTTTTGAAACAACTTTCATACCCGCAATTATATATTCTAAGGGACCCTAAGCTCATAAGGTATTTCCCAGAAAAAGGATTAAAATGGGGAAAGGAAATAGGGCGAGCCGGATTTATCTCGAGACCAGGACCTTTAATCATGACTTCTGTTGGTTGCATACCTTGATCTACTAATGCGCGAATAGCATTTGTCATTTCGGTTTGAGCAGCAAACGGCGTCCCTCTTTCTTATACTTTTATATTATGTATTGTTAAATATATATAAAGTTTCATGGTGGCATCATTCATTATTTACTCATCAGATGTACGTATAAAGCACTAGAACACTGAAACTTGCTTTTAAAAGTTGTATTTTGTAATATATATGATGGTTTTGATACGACTCTACGAGTCTCCACCTTCTTTACCCATAAGTAAATAATTTGTTAAATTTATCTAACTTTTAATTATTTCATTGAGATATCATATTTTGGGATTTGATGAGTACCTTTTAGTGTAAATAATAATAATAATAATAATAATAAATAAGAGTAAAAGACATAAATCGTCCCTGTGGTTTACCCAAATAGTCACGTTTCATCCCTGTGGTTCAATAACGTCATGGATCGTCCTTTATACGAACAAAAGCTTCATGTTTAGTCCTTTGACTATTTGACCGGCAGCCCTCCTCCGATAACCCCCCACGTGACTCACACGTGAGGGGTAGTCTTGTCTTTTCGCACAGCCCTGCACTCTCTTTCTTCCCTGGAAATTTCAAGGACCCAACTTGTCAAAATCTGTATTCTTATCCAAACCTATACACTGATACATACATATATCTATTTTATCTATATAATGAGAGAACGGCAGGTGATGGTGCCATAGTGGTATCTATTTCATACCAAAAAATCCAACCACAAAATCTATTAAATTTGTAACCTATTTAATCTATCTCTCTATCTATATCTATTTAATCTATCTATGCCTATCTCTGTCTCTCTATCTATATCTATACCGGTTTCACTTTTATGATACTAGTGGTGGTGGATGGCCGGAGATGGTGACAGAGAAAGGATGGGGTGGTTAGTGAAAGGGGTTCCGGCTCAAAATCTTCATTATCGTCTTCTTCATCATCGGCTTTTCTGATGAGCGGTCTCGGTGGCAAACTCGTCATGACCTATTTTGTGGGTTTTGTTTAGATCCGGGAATATATATCGAGATTGAACAGATATATGGCAGGAGCTTTGCCATCTAACAACCTTCTCTTTCTTTTTCCATTTCTCCTCAAAACACACATCGATATCAAAAGTCTTCAAGATATAATTTGCGGGTATTGTTATTTGGGTATAAAGGTTTGTTTTGATGATTCTTGAAGTGGGTGTTGAAGATTAGTCACTTGCAAAGGTATACGATTCGTCTAGATAAAGATGATAAGGTATGTAATTCGTTTGTATATAAAGCTTATATGGAAATCAATTACTGGTGGAGGTGCTGTAAAGGAGAGGTTATGCATTTGAGTGTTGGATTGTTATAGAATTTGCATTTGTTCAGACATACACGGAGGCCTCTTGTAATTTAATTGTAACTCTAATTATAATTTAATTGAAAGACTTGTTTTGATGTATATATAGGTCGATCAAACAATCAATTGATGAAAAAATGGTTTGTTGTTAGCAATGGTTTCGCCGGAAAATTTGATCGTCAGAGATGCTCCTCACGTGACTATTTGGGTAAACGGAGGAGGGCTGTGCGAAAAGACAAGACTGCCCCTCACGTGTGAGTCACGTGGGGGGGTTATCGGAGGAGGGCTGCCGGTCAAATAGTCAAAGGACTAAACATGAAGCTTTTGTTCGTATAAAGGACGATCCATGACGTTATTGAACCACAAGGATGAAACGTGACTATTTGGGTAAACCACAGGGACGATTTATGTCTTTTACTCTAATAATAATAATAATCTATATCTATATCTATACCTACATATAAAAAGAATAGTCCCCTTTATTTATGGAAATGTTGAAATTACTCTATGCAATATGACTATAATACCCCCTACTTTTTTTTTAATCATCTTCTTCTTCCTTCACTAATTTAATTATCTTCACTAATATACCTAAAATACCCTTAATAAAATAAATTATACTGCAAGTCTTTCAACTCTTAAAATAACTTCACTAACCACTATATTAACTACATTTACATCAATAGCCTACACTACTCGTTGTTCCACCATTAGTTGTCGCCGCCACCCGTCACCATCGCATTGCCGCCACCGCCGCCGCATTGCGCGGGTACTTTGCTAGTAATAATTCTGTTCCACTTACTCATGTTGAAGATTTGGTTTTGGATCATGGTGGTTTTGATTTGCCTCTCCTTGATACTATGTTTTCTAAGGGACTGCGTACTGTTAAATCCATCCCTCCAAAGTGTCGTTTGGGATTCTCTCGAGTTTTGAAAGGAGCACTTGATAAAGTGATATGCATGCCCGGTGACATTTCTCATTGAGTTAGTTTGCTACTCTTGCCTCTTTGTATCCTTAAATCCTTTTGTCCAAGGAGTAATACAAAGTGTAGATCTGCTATTAAGCGCCAACGTCAAGAAGAGTGTATTGCTAATGCCATTCGTGCTTGGGGCACGCCTGGTGGTTATGCGCAGCTTGTGCGAGAGGCCTTAGCCGAACCTTCCCCATCATGGTCCAATATTGATGAGGAAAACTTAGTCCTCGGCGACCGTAATGTCAAGCAGTGTAAAAGGAAGATTTGTGATGGGCATTATACTGCGGCTGTTAGAGTTCTTTCTTCTTCTGGTGTTGCTCCTTATAATGATGCTACTCTTGAGGACTTAAAGGCTAAACACCCTTTCAAAAGTGCTCCTTCATTGCCACATACACCTATTGATAATCATCACCTAGTCGCATCTCCTTCTTTGGTTCGTGATATGATTAAAAGTTTCCCTCGCGGTACGTCATGTGGTCGGGATGGTTTACGTGCCCAACACCTTTTGGATTGTTTAAGTGGTGCCGCTGTAGCTATTTCAGATGAGTTAATCACTTCTATCACCCATGTGGTGAATCTTTTTCTTGATGGTAAATGCCCGAGGGGGTTGGGTGAGTATATTGCTAGTGCTCCTCTCACACCTTTGGTCAAGCCTAGGGGAGGTATTCGTCCTATTGTTGTGGGGACTGTTTGGAGGCGTTTGGTTTCCAGGGTTAGTGCATCTATGATTGGCCATTCTTTGGATGGCTATTTAAATGACTTACAGTTTGGTGTTGGGGTATCTGGTGGTGGGGAGGCTATTCTTCATTCTGTGAATCGATTTATTGAGGAGCGTGGGGAAGACTTGGGTCTTTCAATGTTGTTGGTTGATTTCAAAAATGCCTTCAATTTGGTGGATCGTGAGGTTATGCTACATGAGGTACGCCTTCATTGTCCTGCTATTTCTCACTGGGTGGAATTTTGTTACTCAAACCCAGCAAGATTATATTATGGGGACACATCTTATGGTCACACCAAGGTGTGCAGCAAGGTGATCCACTTGGGCCTTTGCTTTTTGCCTTAGTGTTACATCCTTTAGCTTGCAAGATTAGAGATTCCTTTAGTCTTTCCTTTCAAGCTTGGTATCTAGATGATGGCACGGTTATAGGAGATACTTTGGTGGTTGGGAAGGTTTTAGAGCTTATTATGGCGGATGGACCTCGTTGTGGATTGCATCTCAATGTTGATAAAACTGAGATATTTTGGCCCAAGGAAGACCCCAGAAGCAGGATTGCGGGTGTTTTCCCGCCCAACATTGCACGACCCTTGCATGGTGTTAAATTACTAGGGGGTCCTGCTAGCATGGATCTTGATTTTAGTAGCAAGCTTGTTATGAAAAGGGTTGCTAAAACCATTGAGCTTATGGACGTCGTTGCTAAGATTAATGACCCTCAGTGTGAGTTGTTGCTTCTTCGTGCTTGTACCGGTATCTCCAAGTTATATTTTGCTATGCGCACATGTCCTCCCCGGGTCTTCGAATGTGCTCAAATTTCTTTTGATGCGGCGCTTCGTTCTTCTCTAGAGCGCATTGTCACTTCTTCTGGATCTGGTTTTGGTGATTGGCAATGGAGGCTTGCCACCTTACCCTTTGCCTTTGGCGGGCTTGGTGTTTATTCTGTGGGCGATGTCTTGAACTATGCATTCCTCGCGTCTAGACTCCAATCTGTTAGCTTGCAGACTAAGCTGCTCCAACACTCTGGTATTGGAACTTATGGACCTTCCTTTAATGATGTCGTGGGTACTTTTAATGCTAAAATGGAGATTGACCTTCTGGGTAGTTCGAGTGAGATCGCTGCCCCCAAACTCATGAAGAAACTGGCAGATATATATTTCACACGTGTCACCCAAACGGCTGAATCTACCTATTCTCTATCTACTCGACAGATGGCGTTATGGAAAACTCAAATGGAGGATCATACTTCGGATTGGCTTAGGGTGGTTCCTATCTCTGGTTAGGCCAGACTATGAATGCTAGGACCTACCGATGTGTACTATGTTATCGACTTGGTATTTCTTTGTTCTCTTTGCAGATGTCGTGCTCAGCTTGTTCGAGGGTCTTTATGGGGGATATTTATGGGGACCATGCTGTATCTTGTGCTGGTTTGATTGGTATTAAACATCGACATAACATGGTCCGCGACACCCTTGTTGACATATGCACTCGTTCGGGGATTTCAGTTCGTAAAGAAGTTGATATTGGACTTAGTGGAGAAAGAGACAAACACTTACGACCTGCCGACATGTTGTTGTACTCGTGGGACAGAGGACTTGATGTATGTGTTGACTTGACAGGCTCATCTCCCTTGACGCAATCTGGTATGATCGATTTTGTGCCTGGTCGTGCGGTAACTGAAGCCGCGCAACGTAAGCGTGTTAAGTATGAGGCTAAGTGTACTGACATTGGATATGGGTTTCTCCCCTTCTCTTTCTCTTCCTTCGGAGAACTTGAGAAAGATGCAGTAGCCCTACTAAAAAGGATCCGAAAGTTCTCTGTGACTCAAGACATTGGGGCACGTGCTTCTACTCATATTTTTCATAGGATTAGCTTTGCTATAGCTAGAGGTGTGGGAGCTCAGATAGTATCGCGGCTCCCCACTAATTTCTTGTAATTTCTATGAAAAATTAATAAAAGTGTTATTTTATTATAATAAAAAATAAAAAATATATAAAAATAATAATAATAATATTAATAATAATAATAATAATAATAATAATGCATATATGTTAAGTAGCTATTTGAATTACATAATTAGCAAAATGGAATTGGCTTTTAGCTAAATGAAGAGTAACCACATGTTTTAAACATGTTATAAAACTAACACATTTAAGTTGCATGAAATATAAAAAGAAAAATAAAGTTTCAAAGCAAGAAGTGGGGTTTGCAAATCCCTAAATGTCGAGTAATTATCTTTTGGAATTGAGATAGGAAAAAAAGAAAAAAACAGAAAGCAAAACAAATATTGAGATCATGAGATAAATGGTGAGCAACAAAAAATAATAAATAACATAATAATTGTATTTGAACGGATTACGGTGGTTGGATAGATGGAGATTATAAAAATGATGCTAGGCAGTGTAAAATCATATTATATATCCGTTGAAAAGGTTATTAATTGAGAAGGTTTACCAACGACGGCAAATTTACATACATTGCGTATCTCATCATCATCTTCTAATGAGATGATAATAGAAATAAAAATAAGAATTAATGCTTTCCAATTGAGAATGTTGTTAGGGCTGTAAACGAACCGAACGAACACGAACGAGAGCTTGTTCATGTTCGTTCGTTTAGCTTAACGAACGGTTCACGAACGGATAAACGAACATAATGGCTTGTTCATGTTCGTTCATTTGTGTTCATGAACGAATGTTCACGAACACAAACGAACGAACACTAATGAACGAACACAAACGAACGAATACAAATGAACGAACACAAACGAACGAATACAAATGAACGAACACAAACAAACACCAATGAACAAACATATAACTAAAAATATTTACAAACATATAATTAGAAATATTAGACTTCATATTCAAGTTACAAATTATTGATCGCCTAAAAACTTTACGAAACTTTCCTACTTTAGAAAGTGAAAATATCTTACGGCTTGATATAATATAAGTATTTATCTTTATAATTTGTATTTAATTTTCTTTTTAAGTATATAAATTATTAGATATTAATGTTAATATTAGTATTAGTATATATAGCAAATACGGAGTACAATGTTCACGAACATAAACGAATGGATGTTCATGAACATAAATGAACGGATGTTCACGAACATCGTTCACGAACATTGTTCACGAACATCGTTCACGAACATCGTTCACGAACATAATATCGAACGTTCACGAACACAAACGAACGAACACTATGAACGAACACAAACGAACGAATATAAATGAACGAACACAAACGAACGAATATAAATGAACGAACACAAACGAACGAACACGAACGAACTTCCCGCCAAACGTTCATGAACTGTTCGGTTCATTTACAGCCCTAAATGTTGTCATCAGCCGAAGTTTACTTTTCAAAACATCAAATCTAAAATCACATTTAAATATAATATAACATTTTCCCTTGAATATATTATTTGGTATTTATTTATTGTTAATTTATTGGTGATTATGATTAACATAGAATGATTTGGAATATACTCCATTAGTTCATTTTTAAATGTCATAATTTGATTTTTCGAGTCTTTTCTTTTAAATTTTGATTGTAAATATCTTTATTAGGTTTTTAACTTATTTTTCATTAATATAATTTTCATCAAGTAATATATATACATAAACAAAAATATTTATAATCAAAGTTGAACTAAAAACACTTGGATATTTAAATTTGAACATTTAAAATGGGACAAATTGGACAAATGAATATTATGAGAAACTAGTGGGAACTACGTAAGAAATTGCCACCTACTTAAAAACATGATTTCTTTTAAATTTTGATTGTAAATATCTTTATTAGGTTTTTAACTTATTTTTCATTAATATAATTTTCATCAAGTAATATATATACATAAACAAAAATATTTATAATCAAAGTTGAACTAAAAACACTTGGATATTTAAATTTGAACATTTAAAATGGGACAAATTGGACAAATGAATATTATGAGAAACTAGTGGGAACTACGTAAGAAATTGCCACCTACTTAAAAACATGATTTCTTTGTAAAGACTATAGAGAGAAACATAGAAAAAAGAAGCAAAAGGAGAAACAAATATTGAGATCTCCAGATATATGGATAAAGAATAAAGAATAATAGTGTTTAGATAGATAGAGAAAATAACAATGATGTCAAAAAGTGTAAAATAATATTAAAATCTCTAGTTGTTACTTGTTACCAATTGAGAAGGTTTACCAAAGGCGGAAGATTTACATACATTACATAACCTCAGCATATATCCTCATATAAAAATAATCATATCATCATCATCATTTAATAAGATAATTGAAATAGTAAGAAGGATTAATGCTTTTCAATTGAGAATGTTGTCAGCGATGGACAATGGTTTAGTTTTCAAAATATCAAATTCAAAATCACATTTTTATGAATATATTTTGGGATTTATGTATTGTTAATTTATTGGTGGCTATCTTTCTTTGTTTACTTATATAAAGAGAAGATAGAATATTATCAACAATTTATTTCTAATGTCCAGCAAAAACAATAATAATCTATAAATAAGTAATAAATTGAACTACTGAAGCATAATTTCTAGCGTATTTACTTGAGCAAAATCACACACGAAAACGTGTAGAGTGCAACTATTTTTCTATAGTTTACACGCCGCCCCCTGAAGAATTAATCTCTGTACACGTTTCAGCCAAAGTTCATTCACTTCCTCCATATATAAGAAGAGTAAGACTTAGCCCAAGATTTTCCTATATATACAACACACCCCTTGTCTTCCTAATACACAATACTTAATTTCCAACAAGCATGAAAGCAATATATTTCTCGAACTCCGTGTTTTCCGGCCATCACTACCATCGTTCTCATAGCACGGTTCTAAATCATCGAGCTAACGCTTGTGTAGTCAATGCGGGAAGAGGGACCAACGATAGAGGGAATCTCGTAGATGAAAACATGATAGTTTTAAGAATGCGGATAAAGAAAGTGGAGATAGAGGAAATGGATGGTTTTCCGCCGATGATGTGTAACAATTGGATGGAGTGGGAGAAGAAGTATTATGAACATTATAATGAAGATGTATGTGAAGCCATGGGGATGTTACAAATCTATTTAATGAACGCTAGACCAAGTTTGGTTTTTGGAACATTGGCCCTCTTAATTTTGAGTGTGCCTTTATCAACTAGTGTAGTCGTTCACAATTTTATAAGGTTGGTCCAATCGGTTTTGTAACTTACAAAACATTTTATACCTAAACTCGAATTACTTAATAAATCGTGCTTGAATACAAAAAAAAAGGTGACTCTAGCTTGTTAATTATTATCAACGTTATACAATGATTATATATGATTGAATTAAATGGCTAGTGAAACTACAATGATACGGAGTATTAACTAACTATTCAATCACAAGGTAACAAAGGTCATGATATTTATTTTGTTTAGAGCATCATTCTAACCACCTCCACGGTGCCCTAGCGGTAAAACGAACTAATTACTGGCGTGGCTTGAGAAACGGTTCGAAACGGTCGTGGAATACTGATGTGTGAAATCGAGTAATAAAATTTATAAACACGAACTACCAAAAGACTGACTACAACACACTCACAGGCAGTGAACCTGATCGCATGCAGTATAGTAAACTTGGTAAATCCGAGGTCGATCACAAGGACTAAAGTAAAGTAATTGTTCAAATTAAGCAATTCAAGTAAAAGGGGGGTTTTGTGACCGAATTGTCACTTTGCAATTAGTTAGAAAATTTGTTAGTAATCCCTCAGGATTAATCGAAAAGAATCCGGTATGACCGGGGCAGGGTTCGTCGGAAGACGAAAGTAAAAATGATTTTTATGACAATAATATTAAAAGGCGCACCTACTTGGATCAGCTTACATGTCAATCAGAAGGTCTAAATATCACTTGCATTGTTGAACGACTTAAAAGGTAATCAAGATGAACTCTCGTTATACTTGAATCTTTAATTGCACAAAGTGTAGTTATCACTCTCGTGAATAATTTCTACTCTAAACAATTAAGCATTAAGAACTTAAATTGATTTTATGATTTAATCTTGAAAAACTTTCTCTCGAACTGCTTTATTCGCCTAATCAGATCTCTCTATCATAGACGTTTACACACTCAAAATGAATTTAATTGTTTAAACCTTTATCGCTAGTTTCTCTCGAACTCCAACGACTTTTGATTAATTATAGACCGATTAATCGTTTCATAAACTAATTGACAATGACATAGATTTCTCTCGAACTTCTAATAACAATTATCAATCAATCTATATAAAAGATAAAAACAATTTATAAACTCAAATAAATGCGGATCTTCGATTAAACATAGAAATCTTGTTCAACAAATGCAAATAACATCAAACAATCCTATGACATGTTCACTATCCAAGTAGGTGCTGAGAGATTTAGCCTCTCATATTGAAAAGATAAGAACAAACAATAATATATGAAAACATAATGTACCGAATGTTGAAATCAATCCAAGAATGATTAAAATTGAATACGGAATGATGAAATTAATCCAATTGTGATCAAGGGCTTCAAAGATGCTTCAATGGATGAAAATGGTCTTCAAAAGCTCTTAAAAACGGCTGGTTATCAAAAGGTAGGGTTAAAGAATGTTTTTGCAAGCTTATATAGTTTCCCTAAAAAGTCTTCAAAATCCGGCTCCAGTTTCGACGCAACTAGCTAGTTGCGTCGCAACTAACTTTGACTGCGTTGACCTTTTGACTTCTGTTGACTCGATGCTGAACTGAAACTGATCGCGTTGCGTCGCAACTTGGGATGTTGCGGCGCAACTTATCTTACTGTATTTCAGTTGCGACGCAATATGAGGTTACGACGCAATATGGCTCTTGTCAGTTGACTTTCGTTGACCAAGCTCCAAATGCAGCCTCGGGACTCATAAAACTTCCGTAATCACTTATTTTGCCTTAAAAATGTCGTTTCCTCCAAGAATTACGCTCAAATACCTGTTAATACCCTGAAACACTAACAAATACCATAAACGCACCAAATGTATACGAAAACGACTCAAAAACCATACGAAAACAACTAAATACATTGTGGGAAATGGTATAAAATAAGATATTATACTTGTATAGCTGAGTCAAAGTTTCTTCGTCCTCGAGTAACTTGAATGAGCAAACCTTTATCTAGTTTCTTCGTCCTCGAGTAAATTGAATGAGCAAACCTTTATCTGTTTACCCGTTTATTTAATTAGATATCCTTCTATATTATTATTATTATGGGTTTCTAGTAATTCAGTGGGTGTATTTGGTGCTAGCTACCAGCCTACCTACACATCAAAAGGTCTGATAAAATTTGTAGAGTAATTTATCGTACCTCGTATCGATCCTACAACAACCTCTTAGGTTTACATATAGGAAATTTTAATTTAGAAATATGATGAGTGCGAAAAGTGTAAACGAAATATGATTACATATAGATGAAAATTTCAGTTGTTAGAGATCGAATCCAGTCTTGATTAAGCAGCTGCTAACCAGTAATCTAACCAGATGATTGGTATGCGTAATTGCGTATCAGCGTATGTATGACATACGACAAGTTGTCAACTTTACAAACTTTTTATCTGCCACTGGGCCGGAAATTTGGTCATGGATGATGGAACTATGGAAGTCAACTTTAAACAACTTCTTCAACAGGGCCTTTGTGTTAATGGGCCTAGTATGACGCACGAATACATGGAAAAAGGGTTAACTCACTTAACTGTTTTTAACGACATAGTAAATGCGTGTATATTACTCGTACTATATTTGACTATTTGAGTAGTTTAGATTATAAATTGCTACCAATTATTAAAGAATTATATTATACTTTATACAAAAACAAAGAGTTACACGATTATATATTCGTATAATGAACAGAGGACATTATTAAAACCGAAATATACTATCCAAGTATCTTTCTTTTTTTTCTCTATAATCAATCACTAAACTAAATAAACTTAAACTAGATTTAAGCCCGTGTCAAATACACGGATGTTTATAACATATTAAAAATAAAAATAATCCGTAATGTTATAATTTTAAATAAAAATTCTTGTGTAATTATTATGATTTCATTGTATTGTTTTCTTACATGTATTGACATTTATGATAACATAAATATAAATATGTATATTTTAATATGAATTTTGAGGCAGCCCAGACTTCAAAATCGGAGAAAGTATTTTCAGATATATTCGACACAATGAAACAATGACAAAGTTTGTATGTGTATCTACCAATAAACTAAAACATGATTAAGGCTTTTCTTAATCGACACTTGTCGTATTCTTTAGTCGACACAGTGGCGGAGCCAGGATTTTTAGTCTGGGGTCGCCGAATAGGTTTCATGATACTAATAAGCGTAAAAATTATACTACAAAATTAAATTATACCAGTCTAGGGTTGCCAATTACCTTTAAACTAAATAAATACATAAAAATAGTACTAGAAATATAGAGTTTTATAAATTGTGGAGTTGTCATGGCCACCCGTGGCCACCACATAGCTCCGCCACTGTCGACACATGTCCTTTTAAGTTTTTAATTTTGAGTTTCCCTATAATTATCTAATACTAATATTTATTTATTAATATATTATTGTGTAACTATTTAAGGTATACTTTGTATCTATTTTTTGGGGCGGCAATATACTCCGTATCCATTATGAATTGAAATTAGTATATATAAATTATTCCATTGATTAGTTTATATATATTTGTTTTCTTATTATATTTTTGAACGGTATATTTGTTTTCTTATATTCAACTAAAAATATAATATAATGATACTTAGATGGCTAGCTTTTAACGTTTGCAACCATTATGTATTAGGAATTTTGAATTTTCTTTAGTTTTAGTTATGAATTTTATAACTTAAAATACTTTTTCAATTACGTGTTAATAGCCGTAAATTGCAGATGTATTCGGAATTCTGTACCGTTTTTTTCTATGATATAATTTTATTTATTTATTTATTCAAAACGTTTACAGACATACGTACTTAGTTCAAGTTCATTTTGTTTTAGTTTTAGTGTATACAAGTTTATTTACTTACAACTTATTATATTTAACTTATAAATTATAATGTCTATTCTATAAACTAACAATTTTCCGACTATGTACATGATAATTATAATAATAACGTGAAACGTAAAATTTTGTTGATATTTATTACAATATACTAAATCAAGATTATCGCTTTATTTGAATGATACTTGATGTTTCTTTTGAGTAACACTTTTACCTTTCTTTTATTACACATAAATTAAACTAATATTTAGTTATTTTATTGTTAGAGGTTGGCATTACATATTTTTTTATAATTATGTTGTTAATGTTTATAAGTTTTTTATTACTTATTTTGTTTATAGTTTTAATTTTGAGTTTCCTATAATTATCTAATACTAATATTTATTTATTAATATATTATTGTGTAACTATTTAAGGTATACTTTGTATCTATTTTTTGGGGCGGCAATATACTCCGTATCCATTATGAATTGAAATTAGTATATATAAATTATTCCATTGATTAGTTTATATATATAGATTGTATTAAATTAGATTGACTTGTGTTAACATAGATTTGTTTTGTATACAATTTTGGATTACTTTATAGATATATATGTAAAAAAAAATGGTTCTCAAAATAAGGAAACTCTCTCTCTATATATATATACATATATACTATTAAATTTAGATGTATATCATATCAAGTAGATGTACGGGATATACTTTATTTGTTAAATATGAATTCGTATTAACATAAATGTTGTAACCTCTCTAATTTTTAGCTATATTTTGTTATTAGATAGACATTATGCAATAAAATATTAATTATTTTTAAATTGGGTTAAAGTGTAAATTGGTGATGGAAACCAAAAAGTGTAAATTAATTTAGACATGTGTTGATTTAATTAATTTTGAGAAATTGAGAGTTGTGATTGGTCAATTGAGGTTAGGTCAGTTGTCTTTTAGTATATATTAAGATTAAGATAAGATAAGATAAGATTAAGATTATAATTATTTCTATTTGTATATTGTATTTGTATCTGAACTTTGACTGCTTAGTGCTTGCAACTTTTTAGAAGGCCCAAAGTCCTCGTGGGCTTATTTTAATTTGAGTGTAACGATTTCATCATATACTTTAGTTTTACTAGTTTAGTAGTTAACCTTTTTAATTCACTTAAATTTGGTATTTCTAATTTCTAATGTCACTATACATCATATCAAATCTAATAATTCTAACTCAAAATATGATAGGAAGTTAGACAAATTAAATTAAATTTCAGTTAAACAAAACTATCAGTCTCACTAACCTATGTGTTAACAATCAATCATTTATAGCCTTTCAAAAGGGTCAATCTTAGGCGTTATTTTACCTTATATAAATTAAAAATTACATTACGTTACATTACATTAGTAAAAATGTAACTTATTCTCGTTGTTTCATAGGATTCTATCGAATAATAAATCAAAGCAAAATGTTTGTTACTCTCTCCCATTTGTGTTATCATCGTTTTAATCGTAGTTCAACTGTCCGAGAAACCTAATGCCTAACCTAACTCCATCACCAACTTTATCGCAAACAGCTACCTTACAACATATACTGGTAAGGAAGTTAGAGAATGTTTGTTCTCCTCACTACATATCTACCAATATATATATATAACAAGGTCCTAAATTCATTCCTAAACAAATAGGAACCCTTGGATGAGTTCCAACTTTGATTTAGAACCATTAGATCAAATTTAATTATTTCATCTTTATAGAATGACGATATTAATACTTTCACTTTATATGATTAGACAAAAAACCCCTTAAAATCATATCATAAACCGTAAATAAATATAAAAATATACAGCAATTTTCGTAGCATTCCTTCCTTCCTTTATCATGTGTACATAAATAAATAATAAAAATTTCTTCCTTTATCATGTATTCATGTACATAAATAATATAAATAAATAAATAATTCATAACCATTATAACCAACCTCAAAAACATCGATCACTTCTAGTCATATACATCAAATTCAATTTTTTATATTTTTTTTGCTTTTCATGGTTTTTATCTTTTCTTCATTATCCTATTAACATTATAATAGATTTCTGCCTTTTTGTAATTATATGCTTTCATTGTAACAACTAAAAATTCAATTATGAATTCAATTATTTCATCTTTATTAAATGACAATATTAATACTTATACTTTATATGATTAGTCAAAATATATCCCTCTTATATATTACTTTTAATTTTAGCAAACTTACATAATAATATTCCTAATACATGCTAACATGTTAATTTCTTAGGTGATTTTATATTTACTTTTTGTAAATAAATAAATAAAAAGGATATAATCTTTATAATCCATGTTTATTCGATGTGATTCACAAACACAGATACATATAAATACTATTTTATTATTTTTAAATTAGTAAGTAATAACATAAAATCATATTAATATGTTAAATTATTTATATTATCGTACTTTTACTTTTTAGAACTATAATTGTAACACCTGACGTTTAAAAATATGGGTTTTCAAAAACTTTCACCTAACGGTGTCAAATTGCGGAGGAAAAGACTTTAAAAGTCAAAACGATAAAAACTGTTCGGTTTCTACGTTTAGTTGGTGTTACATGCAATACCATCAAATAGTTTAAAATGAAAACCCAACGGTTGCCCAACACAAAACAACCGTTCAACAATACTACATAAATTCGACATCAAGTACGAAATGTAAATAAATGTCTAAAGAGACAATCGTCTATGGGTAGCTAAGTCCTCCTGCATGCATCTACCCAACTCTCACTCTTATTCCTGCATTATCTAGTCCTTCAAGCTAAACCTGAGGGAACAACCACATTTAAGAAACAAGTGTTAGCTAACGAATTAGCTAAGAAAGATATCACTATGTTATTAAAGCATTTGTCCAATTAAAACAATCTTCATTATTAGACAAGTTTATTCGGCACAACACACATCACACGTTCACACATAACTGCATATCAACTTCATATCAATTAGGGTGAATCCCCTAAATGTGCCTATCCTTCATTTTATTCACACATTACCACACATATCTTCGTTAACTGCATATAAGTGTAACATAAGTCACACCCGACTAGATGCTTCACCAAAAGGCTAGTCATACTTCGTCGTTAAGGAATGGCAAGTCAATCCAAGAGTAATCCGTATGTGGAGGTTGGTCAAACCCCTCGTATTACTCGCCCTGCATTATAAAGACCATGTTGCAAGGAGCCACCCAAGCAACAACTACGTCAACGCACTCGTCCGGCTAAGACTAGTACGGGTTAAGCTAAACACTTTCCCTGCATTATATTTACGAGCTCGGTTTCACACATATGGTTTAGGTAACACACATTTCTAAACCGTCACACACATATAGTCTAGGTAACACACATTCCTAGACATTCACACACTTTATCTTCATTACGTTTGGATCCTTAAACGTGCAAGTGACATGACAACCTACTAAGTCTAGTGAGCTAGGTGTACAAGCCATGTAAGCATGCATATATCACACATCAACTTCATTTCTACATTTCATGCATAAAGAGATACTTCGTAATACTACATAAACTGCATAACAATACACTACATTAAGCAATACTTCATTTCACTACATTAGGGACTGCATTTCAGGTCTCATGGTCAACTACATAACCCATAATACCTCCCGTGTAACCCCATATGCCCACATGCAATATAAAGATACCAAATGGAAGTATTTATGATTTGAAACCAGCTTTTCGTTGAATCCCCCAGCGTGTCAAAGTAGTGTATCTTACCTCGGCGTAGTTCACCACAATCAACAACTAGTCACTGTGTAAAGCAACTATGCTCGTCTACCTATAATTAGTAAACGATCATTAGACAACTACATACTCACGTCATTAAGGTCATTAACTAGACCCACACACGTTAAAGACTCACTTAAGATTCAGGTCTAATCTACGTGTCAAAACGAAGTTACGATTCAAAAGTATAACATTTGCTGAAAACTGATGAGTTGCGCCGCAACATAGGGTTGCGCCGCAGCTCAAGCCTCCAGTTGCGCCGCAACACCTTATGTTGCGCCGCAACTTATTCTTCTGGAATTTAGTTGCGCCGCAACTAGGCGTTGCGCCGCAACTCCCCTTCGACCTGCACTTTTACAAAAATCGTTTTTCAATCCATCACGACCCCAAACGACTCCAGGTCTATAATACAGATCCAAAACATCATAATCCTTCATATTTAGACCATTACAAAGCATTTCAATCGTTAATTACACCATATATGGTTTTAATCCATCAAAACCACCATTAATCTTCGTTAAACGATTCTCCCATAATCCAATAATTAATCCTAAAGACTTATACAATTAATAGAACCTGAAATCAATGAGATGTTACCTTCTTTTCACGTAGATCGCACTAGAGATGCAAATCGCTTGACAAAACACAATCAAATCACACGCAAAGGGACTTTTCGGCTTGAAATTGATAGGAACTTGCTATGGGAATGATTAGGGCTTTCTTAGGAGGCACAAATCTGCAAATAAACTTCCTAATGACAGCCCCCATACTACTAATCCCGTTTTTGACTTTGCACACATGTCAAAACTAGCCCCTAGGCTTCCTAATGCTTCATTATTGGCCACAAACTACTTTATTGACCATATACATCATTAATCCTTCATTAAATGTCACTTCATGAACATTACCCTTCATTTTACACACATTTATACTACATTAACATTTAGGCTTTCAAGCCTCACACATAACACACATTAACTACACATATGCATAAAATCTAAAATAGACTTAACGACATACACAATATTGACTTAACGGCATTAGTCAACTAGTAAAGAAAAGTTTGGGATGTTACAATAATACCCTTAATAATTTTTAGCCACACATATATTATAAAAAACAAAGGTAGTCGGCACCAATGATAGATGCACCTAAGGTTTTTCCCACATGTCATGAGTTTGACACTTGGGAGTGACGTCTTTGTGGAGTTGTTCTTTGAAGATGTCATTGAGCACAGACTCGATCAAGACAATGTAGTTTATCCTTAGTGAAATCACCATTATATGATGAGCTAGAATGCAATTTGCAACAAGTCTTTTCAAAAAATATACTTAAAAGGTATTTGCAAAAATTAATAAGAATATTGTCATCCAATGAACATATATATGTTTTTTTTACAGCAGTGGTGATTGGACTCAGCGGCATGCCTCTTCATCGTCCGGTAGAGATCGACCACGTCACCAGCACAGTCAATCCGAGGGCATGACTGGCGGTGGAAGTCCCACTACCGTTCTAGAGGAAACCAGCTAAATGCTAGAGAAAACTCCCATGCCACCTCATTGGCAAGGACTTCCAATATGCATTTCAAAGGTTTCGAATCCGTGACCAACATTTGGCTAAAGACATAAGGGGCATTAAATGTCCAGTTGGGCTAAATCCCAAGGACAATGAACATATATATGTTGATTATATATTTTTTTAGTTGTGTCTTATTTTTGTTATGAGAATGACTTTAAGACATATGAGTTTCTCCATCCGTTCAATTATAAATGTCATATTTTGCTTTTTTAAGTTTTTTTCTTTAAACTTTGACCATAAATATATTTATTTGTTATATATTTTGATGAAAGTTATATCAATGAAAAATACGTTTAAAACTCAATCGATTCATATATTTTATATCATGGTTATATAACACATCGAAAATATTTACAGTCAAATTAAAAAAAAAACTTGAAAGTCAAAGTAGGACAATTAAAATGAGGACGGATGAGTAATATTTAATGACTTACGTCAATGTAATTTCATGTTACTTTATTAGCTAGAATTTGATATTTGATATTGGTAAATATAGAAAATAATATTTAACTTACAATATCATTATACACCATTAATTAACTATCATTATATGTAGAGAGAGAGTTTTGTTCATTTGAGTCTAGTTTTTTCCATGGAAACCAAGGGACAAATCCTAGCCATTGGATTATCCCCTCAAAAATAAATCCCTACCCTTTATCTCCCCTCCCCCTTCCCCTCGTCTCCTTCCCCCCACCGAACACACACACACACACAACTTCGCCGGAAAACTTCAAACGCCGATAAAACCTTCGTTCCTTCGAATTAGAACATCACACTTACACCAAAACACTCACAATCACACCGCGAACAAACCCTGACCAGAAATTAATCCGATCTATACTCGCCGGAAAACTTGAAAAACTCACCGGAAAAATTAAAAACACTATAGCTTTGTTGTTTCTTCGAATTAATGCATGAAACTTGTACCAAATCACTCAGAAACACATTCCACACAAACCCTAGCCAATAAACACTGTTTTCGAGCTCGCCGGAAAAATCACAGTGTCGCCGGAAAAATCACATTCCACCATCTCTTGGATCGCCGCCCATCAAATCCATACCATTCCCATATGCGTCCCTTGACGGTCAGTTTAGAACGGATAAGGGCCTCTGGCCCGTTCCGTATCCACCCGAAAACGAAATTGATTAACCGGAGAAGTCGCCGGAGAAGATTTGACGGCGTTAGTGTCTTAGTGATTACCAATCAAGCTTGATTTGGCTTGACCAATCAAATATGATTAGAAAATGTCGCCGGAGTAATTCACCGGAGTAATTCCGGAGTAATTCGCCGGAGTAACCAATCAAGCTTGATTGGCTTGACCAATCAAATATGATTGGACAATGTCGCCGGAGTAATTCACCGGAGTAACCAATCATGTTTGATTGGATTTTGATGATTGTTTGATCCAAGGGCTTAGATTAGTCTCTTGGTTTCCACCATTTTTTAAGGATCCATGTGAATACAACCCTATACAAAGATATAACACACATATCTTATTAACCATCCTTGATACAAAATACTTATTAACTAATGACATCATCATATTCTAACATGTGCCCACAAGACACATGTTTAGAAGCATTAAATAAAATTAAAATTTCTTAGAATATGAATCTTAATTATAAATGGTAAGTTTTATACTTCATTAATGACTAATTAAATTTTTTTAATTAAAAATTTAAGTTCATTTAATTTTCTAAATATGTGCTTGTGGGTACATTTAGAATAATCTTAATGTTAAATGAAAGTTAAATATATTTATCTCGCGTATTACGCGGGAAAATAATTTATTATATAGATTTTCATACCAAAACTTAACTCAACATTGGTTTCTTTGATTGAATGCTCATTAAACAAGCGGCTTCCTTTAATTTCAATTCTAGCTCGATCTATTCGTATAATCTTATTATATCTATAATACCTTATAAAAGGGAACCCACCACCCAAAAAATCTCAAATAAGGAATTGAGCTACCTAAAATACTCTATCCTTTATTCATTAATTTAAACATCTCCACCTAATATACCTATAATACCCTTAATGAAATAATTCAATCCTTAGAATAACTACAATACGTCATTTAACATCAATTACTTTTACATTCACCACCCGCACCGCCACCACCACCACCTGTCGCCACCGCCGCCACCACTACCCCGCGCCATTACCACCATCGCCGTTACATCATGCGGACATATAACTCGTATATAGAAATATATCTTTGCGCAAAATATCACACACATACACATCGACTATAATCATTATTGATGATACGAAACCTTGAAAACGAAACAAAACCTATCTTCGCCATACAACTAACGTGTCAGGTAAAAAATAAACAGGGACATGTGCTACCAGACAAGGATTGGACCTTTGACATTGCCCAAACGCAAGAAATTATAACTCCCAAAAGGATCATTTTGTGTACATATTTGCCCTTTTGTAGGGTCAACCTTAGATGCTTACAATATATGTTTAGGTGTTTGATTCGTCTTATTCCCCAAATATTTACTTTTTACAGTGACGGAGCCAGATTTTTTTGCGGGGGCAATTTTAAAAGTTGTTTGTCATACTTATAAGAGTCGTACCGAAAATATAAAAAAATGGGTCCTAGCTCGAGAATAGAATATGGACCCTCAAAAGAACTTGTTCCCACACCGGGTGTAACACTCATATTTAAAAATACTAGTTTTGTTTAATAAATAAAGATCACACGTGTTGGACAAATGAAAACGTATTCAATCATAATGCAAGAAACCCAAAAAATATAACTTTTAGGAAATAATTAGCTTGTTTATATATATTTCCTACATAACTATTATGATTATTATAATTACTTGTATGTGATAAATATATATAATAATTTGAAAGAAAATAATTTTTCCACAAACAACCACACTATTAATGTACTACATATTTACATACTCAAACAGATAAAGCTTTTTCTTAAACCTTTTCTTCATTTTTTCTATTAGAAATCAAAACAACTCAAGTTTTTTATTCTCGCAATGAAGAAATCTATCTCAAAATTAATGTTTCGATGACCAATGACTTCCAAAGAATAAGCTTGAGACAACGAAGAATAACATTTGTATTTATATCCTACTTATTTTTTCTTACTTAAAAAAAATTACAAATATACGATTTAAATTTTGAAAAATTACATTGTACTAAAATTGGAGTGGGGAGCAGCTGACCCCACTGCCCCCATGCTGCCTCCGTCTTTGCTTTTGAGTGATGTGATTTTTGACCCTTAGAAAGGTTATGTTTTATAGTTTACGAGATTTGTATTATATTACGCAAAACCATTTTTGATATACAAAACACTGTAGAATCGTCCACTTATTCACTATACAATACTACTTGTATATGTTACGAGTATAAAATAAATAAAAGAAATTTAGGGTAACATATAACCAGGTTCAATTATTTCGGCTAATTAACAATTTAAGTCTAATCTACTGTAACTAAAGTTTTATGTTGTTTATTTAAAACATGGTAATATAGGGTTTAGTATCCCGAAGTATATGTAACTTGTAAAACTTTTTTTATGGTATGTATGCATCAAAATTTTGAACGTTTTATGAAAATAACCTGCTAAAAATGTTCGGATAGTGTAAGTTACCGGCTGGGTAAAATTTTGCAGGTCACATGCCATGTAGGCCGCCACGCTGGAGCCACGTCATAAATTAATTAATACTCCCTCCGTCCCACTAGAAGTGTCATGTTTTGAATTTTCAAAGTCTAATTTTTGCAACTTTGACCTTAAATAATTTTCTTTGTGTTAGATAATACTTGATGAAAGTTATATGAATTGATTGTGTTTTAGAAGTGTTTTCAATGATATAATTTTCATAAAGTTTTATATAACACAAGAAAATATAATTAAGGTCAAAGATTAAAGATTAAGACTTTGAAAATTCCAAATATGACACTTCTAATGGGACGGAGGGAGTAATACTTATAAAATAATTTTTCTTTTTCCGTTGCTTAGTATAGTATAATATTACCAGATGGTGGTGGCTTCAGGTCAGGTGGTTTACGAGGGTTGTGGTGATGGGTTTCAGATCTAGTATCGCTGTTGGTAGTAGCATCAAACAAATCATAGCCATGTCTAAACAAGGTCAGAGAGGGTATTTGAGAGAGAGAGAGATAGTGGTGGCGGCCATGTTTTCCGGCGATTCAAAACGGCGAGGGTATTTGGGAGAGAGACAGTGGTGGCGGCCAATGGTTGTGTGTGTTTGAGACAGTGGTGGCGGCGGCGCTTAAGTTTTGAGATAGTGGTGGCGGCCATGTTTTCCGGCGATTCATAGGTGGTTTTTAATGTGATTTTAGGCTAATTTGTTGATTGGTGTTCGTGTATTAATGCAACTATGCAAGTGGTAATTAGTGTGTAAAAATTCGATATTTAAATTGGGTTTTGATATTAGTGTTATGTTATTTCGCCGGAAAAAATGAGGTTATCGGAAATAGTACCGGAAGTAAGTCGGAGAAGAAGATCGGAGTAAAAAAAGTCACTAGAGGTCTTGCAAATGTATTCAACTATGTATAAATGTGTATTGTATGTATCTTACGTGGTATGATTAATCCATGTCATCAAGCCACGTCAGTATTTTAATTAAAGATAAAAAAAAGGTAACCGGTCACCATTTACACGATTCATTCAAATGTTTCGAGATACTTCCATAAAACGTTCAAAATTTTTGATGCATACATACAATAGAAAAAGTTGACAAGTTACATACACTCCGGGATACTTAACCCATAAATATACCTTAAAAACATTTTCATGATTATCCTTTTAACAAGATAATAACATATTACAAGATCAAATGAAGTTATAAAAAGATATAACAGTTGAATTGTATCAATGACTATATTGTTTGTTTAAGATAAATGTAATTAGGTCGAGTGTGAAAAATTAACTATCTACTTGTATATACGAGTAATGAGGAGGGGTTATTTGAGAACTCCTAAAAAATAAACCCAAGAACTCCTCTACACCCTTGGATCAAAGAAAATGGATGGACAAGATTAAAAATAAAAAACCCCTCTCAACACTAGAGGGGTATTTTCGTCAGCTCCTTTTTTTTTCTCTCTTACTTTAATAGAATTCTATCTAATTCACTAAAAAAAATTTATCTCACAAACCGTAAATCGTTAGACGAAAAGAAAAGCATGGGTAGTCTTAGAATTTCATCCTCTTTCATTAGAGATGCGATTCGATATACTTTTGACGACTTTTTAAATTTCGTTTTTTTTTCCATCACGTTCATTTTACACGTGTGTAAGTTGTACTTACCCATGTGCAGGTTGTACTTACCCCTAATACATCCCGCTCTAGGGTTTAGGGTTTGAGGTAACCCTCGGGATTCAAACCCTAAACCCTAGAGTGGGAACCCTCATCCGTTTTAGGTTTTAGGGTTTAGCATTTAGGGTTTAGATTTTCCAGGGTTTTTAGAAAGTAGCTTCCCCATCGGATTAGAAATTAAGCTTTAGGGTTTAGCATTTAGGGTTTTACAATGCGTCCTCATCATTTTTGAACTTTATAAGTAACTTACCCATGTGTAGGTTGTACTTACTCATGTGTAGGTTGTACTTACCCATGGGCAGGTTATACAACTCACCAGTTCCAGGTCTTTCCTACACATGTGTAGGTTGTACTTACACATGTGTAGGATGAACGTGATGGAAAAAAAAACGAAATTTAAAAAGTCGTCAAAAGTATATCGAATCGCATCTCTAATGAAAGAGGACGAAATTTCAAGACTACCCATGCTTTTTTTTCCGTCTAACGATGTACGGTTTGTGAGATAAAAGTTTTTTAATGATTTAGATATTTTTTGATTTAATAAGAGGAGAGAGAAAGAGAGAGCTGGACAACTTTTTTAATAATGACAATCATGCCCTTCCTGATCTTGATGAATGGAGGGCTGAGATTGGTTATTGCGTTTTTTTTAAGTGGTTCTCAAAATAACTCACCCCTACGAGTAATTACTCAAAAAGCCCACATGGATTAGAACTCTAATCTCCAACTAGGATAAGATAATGATGTGCAAAGTAGAAACTTTTAAAATACCCCTTTGAGGGATCGATCACCATCGCCGGCCCCTACAATAAAAACTAAACTCTTTTTGGGTGCATGTATGATTGCACCTTGCAACCCACTAATCATCTTGCTTGTTCAAGATTATTCTTCCTTTTTTTAAAAAGCTTTTCCTCTCCAAGGTCTCAAAAGATTCTTTATAGGTAAGTCCCATGTGTGTATGACACATTTTTATATAAAAATATGCCCTTTCATTCTCAATAATTACAGGGCTTTCTTACAAATTTGAATTGTTATCATTTTACAACATAAAAATTTGAACTTTGAATCTGGGATCTCATGACTTTTTCATAAAGTTTCAATCTTTATGTTCCAAGATTTGTGTTAGTCCAATTGGGTTAGTATATCTTTACATAAAGTTTGTTTCTTGGTGATCTTTTCTTAATGGGGTTCCATAAATCAGATGTTAAATTTGGTGAACAAGAACTAATACATGCTGTTGTACCATTATTGAAGCTATTATGTCTTACTGTTATTGGCATACTTCTTGCACACCCAAGAACACAAATAGTCCCAAAATCTACTTTCAAGCTTCTTAGTAAACTTGTATTTGCTTTGTTTTTACCCTGCACAATCTTTATTCATTTGGGTGAATCAGTTTCTATCCAGAATTTAGCATTATGGTGGTTTATACCTGTGAATGTGATCATAAGTACTGTTATTGGTTGTCTTTTGGGCTTGTTGGTGGCTGTAATTTGTCGGCCACCACCTGAGTATTTCAGGTTTACTGTCATTGTGACAGGTTTTGGGAACACGGGTAATTTGATTCTAGCGATAGTTGGTTCAGTTTGTCATAGTGCAGACAATCCGTTTGGGCCGGATTGTCATACTGCTGGTACTGCTTATGTATCTTTGGCTCAATGGGTGTCAGTGTTACTAGTTTATACTTTAGTTTACCATATGATGGAACCACCAATGGAATATTACGAAGTTGTGGAAGAAGATGGTGAAATTGAGATCGTTCACGAGAATTTGCCCGTGAACGATCTCAGTAGGCCACTTCTACATGAAGCAGAGTGGCCTGGTATGGAAGAGAAAGAGACAGAACATTGCAAAACCCCGTTTATTGCACGGGTTTTTGCAAGTATATCTGATTTCTCACAGACTTCCATACCAGACCCTGATTCATTAGAAGATGCACTAGAGCGGCCACAAAGCCCAAAATCTATTAGGTGTTTGGCCGAGCCACGGATGGTTAGAAAGATAAGGATTGTAGCTGAGCAGACCCCGGTGAGGCACATTCTCCAACCACCTACTATCGCTACACTTCTAGCTCTAGTCATAGGATTGGTTCCATTTTTGAAATCTATCGTGTACGGTGATAATGCACCGTTATCCTTTTTGACCGATAGTCTAGACATAGTGGCTGGAGCCATGGTGCCTTCGGTTATGTTGGTTCTTGGTGGAATGATAGCTGAGGGTCCTAATGAGTCTAGACTAGGGCTACGAACCACAGTTGGGATTCTAGTTGCAAGGCTTTTGATTCTTCCTGTTTTAGGTATTGGGGTCGTGTTCTTGGCCGATAAAATGAATTTGTTGATACAAGGCGATCGGATGTTTCAGTTTGTGCTTTTGTTGCAATACACCACACCAAGTGCTATCTTATTTGGTGCAATCGCGAGTTTAAGGGGTTATGCAGTTAGCGAAGCTTCAGCGCTACTCTTTTGGCAACACATTTTCGCGTTATTTTCTCTTTCTATGTATTCCATCATCTACTTCAAGTTGTTGCATACTTATATATGATATATTGTTTCTTGATTTATTCCATGTCTGTAAATTTGTGTTTGGAGAAGAAATGTGCCTTTCAAGATTTGATTTTCAGCAAGTGTAGAGGTTGAAGCGTTGAAATATATTGAAGTTCAATTAGTAACTAGCAACTTTTTCAAAGAAATATTGCTTTATTTATGTATTTGATATTATATTCATAGTTGTACACTTTTATCTGCAGCAAGTGAATATCATCTATGATGTATCCTTTACTACATATTTCTAAGGATTTCAATAAAATTAATTCATGATTCTGAAATGCATATAAGTCTTCTACTTTCGTATGTAAATCAGTTCGTAAACTAAAAGAAAACTGTGTAGCCAACAAAGTGCAAGTTTGTTTTAAACGGGTCAACCTTCTTATATAAACACAAACTAGATTATTACCCGCGTAATACGCTGTAAAACGATTGCAAGTATTGGACCAAAATTTGGCTAACCGTTTGATGGAATATCATTTGTGTTTATTTATTTAGTCAATGAACAAATACGAACAAAAATTAACGACGAACATATGTCTTATTTTGTTCATTTACACTGACACGTCCAGTCGTCCACTAGGTTGTGTTGGTTTTCGTTTATGTGTACTCGTAATTCATATACATCTTATTATTATTTTAATACATAAATATGGAGTATTGATGATCTTTCAACCATTGAGCTAATGCTCAAAGACACATACGGAGTATTACGTATGGTAAGGAACATTAGTTAAAACAAACATTTCAATTTTAAACATTGTATTTTCATATTTAAACGTTTGTTTGTGTTGATTGCCCTTAATAAAAAGATGAAAATGGCTGAACACGAATTAAAAAATTTGTGTGCGATCATTTGTTCAATAAAAAACTAATAAACGAATACTAACAGTAACAAGTCATATCTGTGTTGGGGTTCGTTTTATTTACAGCCCTATTCTTTTTACTTTCGTGCAATATTTATCTTTTTAAGAGAAAAAATATTAGTACTTCAAATGGGTGGTATGTATACAATACGATTAGTAAACATGTTAGAATTGATGACGTGTACGATATGTAATTATATCTCCATTTCTCTATCTTGATTTAACCCTTTTATGACAAATAGGAAGGCTATGTGAAAACTGATATTGGCTTGAGCCTGACCCAATGCCTAATTTGTAGAGCGGGGCCTGGGCTTGGGCCCAAAGAAGTATCAAAGTCTCAAAGAGACATAGGACCCGTTGCCGCGTTGGTCACTCAAAAATATGTAAAAGTGACTCATTTTCTCATTATATTTTCATATAAAGTATTTTGACATCATTACTCATTTTCAATGTTTCCATAACACATCATACGTGAATATACTTTTAATATATATATTAAAAACAAAGCATCGTTTTGCGTGCAAAGAATAGTAACGGGCCATTCTTATTTCTTTGGGCCCGATTTCACTTTTTTAATGGGCCATTTTTATCTTTTTGGGGTTCGTTTTTATTTTTTCATTTTCTTTGAGCCCGTTTTCATTTTCTTAACGGGCAATTTTCATTTTCTTTAGATCCGTTTTCATTTTCTTATTTTTGGACTTCGCATATCTAATTTGTTTTGGGCCTCATATTTTGATCTTTTAATTTGTTTATAATTCTGTCACAAAGATGGCTTATTTTAATTGGTTATTATCATTTTTTCTAAGTTTGTTACACTTTTAAGATTACCCCACCTTACTACAAGTAAACTATTACATAATATATATACACGTAATAACAATAGTGGGTACGCTTTGAACATATATACTTAATCATCTCCGAATATTAGTTTGCAATACTTATAAGTTTTCAATTTTTATTTCGGTTAATGTTTTTATTATTATAGATTATTTTTCGTTTCACTATCTATTTTCAATTATTATGGAAAGCTTTAAGTATATTTGTTACTATTATTTTGTGTTTCTATTTTAAATTTTCTACTTTCATATTTATTATCGTTTAGAACTTATATAATTTTTTAATGTGTTATTAAATTATACTGTCAAATTTCTTTAATGTATAATACTTTATTCATTAAAAGATCAATGTCAACTCAGTTTTTCGAATCATATAATGTTTCTGAAAACATGTTATAAATTTTACATTGTACGAAACACAATAAATATAATGTCTACCCGGGCAACGCCAGGTGACATATCTCGTTTATATAATATATTTATCCTATTATGAATGCACGACACCACATAACACAAAATCGAAATTCAACCATATGTGGCTGTGCAGAATATCCTTCACGGTGCGTACGTATTGCTACGCTACGCATAACAGTTCAACTGAACTAAGTGACATGTTTTAACACTTCACAAATTTCAAACACTATCAAACCTAAACATTACTTGCCGAATTAACCTGTTATAAAAGACATACATTAATACTTGAGCACAATTCATTTTGACACGTTTACATCCAACTTTTTTAAAAGTAAACAAATACGGAGTATTTCTTTTGCATACCCCATATATATAATCAAATTAATTCCATTGTAGTAAATCATACGCATATCAAACTATTCTAAATTTCTAATGTCATTCAACAGTTACTTTTAAGTCACACGTGGAAAAGTGGAAATACTCATAAATCGGTGAAAATTATGATTAACGTTGGGTGCATGCTTTAAAAGTGGAGCCCCCACTTTCGTATCGAGACAACACACGGGAATGGACGAACGTGGGAAGTTATTAGTCCAAAAATCCGCCATTTAAATCCTTGATTAGTTTTTTTTCCCCAAAATAATCCATAATCCATATACCAAATCCAGATTATAGTTTTAAAAACACAAATTCATTATAAAAACAAAAACAACATTGGTACAAACGTTGTTTTGCAAGGCAAGGTACTCAATATATATATAGATTGCTTCAATCCAAAGTTGCATGCAGAAGAAATCTCATTTTTTGGACAACAAATACTGTAGCAAGCAATTAACTTCCTCCTTGTGTAGGAATTCCAATACATTATATCGTAATTTTTCTATCTTTCTAATTTATTTAATTTCTTCGTACTTTTATAATCAATATCATCAGGTTCTATTTCTATAATTTGGTCCACTCGATCGAGTTAATTTGTTTTCATTTCTTCAATTAACCCCCTTTTCATTTATCAATGGATTTTGATTTATTTTTATGCGCTTTTTCTTATACAAATTACTCTGTATGTATAACCCAACAGGCCGACCCAATATGTTTCTTCGTACTTTTTTATTTTGTTAACACCAAATTCTGTTTTGTATTAGTCGTTGTATCCATTGAAGTATATTATTTAGAGATATATAATACCATTGTTCTATCTAGAAAATGTCACCAAACACTATCTATGTCCATGTAAAAAAACACGATAATTAGATAATATATTTCTGTCAAAGCATAATCTTAAGCACCATTAATTCTTATTGTATTCAATGTTGTAATTTGCAGTAAAGAAATAAAGCGTGTTGGTCTATAGTCCTTGCATATATACTTTTGTAATAGCATATTTATATATCAAAGATTAAAGACAGGTCTAGTCCCATTGTCTCCCTACATTGTTATGACATTTTGTTCTTTCGGCTCTTTTTATGTTTTTTATATTTAAGGTACCTTCACTTTTAATGTATATAATTTCCTTTCTGATGAAAAATTATAGACTTGATCAATCTATGCCTTCTTTTATTGGCCAGACATATTAATCAATTCATTGGTACTTTTTACTAACTTTTTGAAAGTTAATAAGCATAATTCAATTCCTTCATTCTTATTCTAACATGTTTAGCTTTTTTTCGTTGTAACCAACAGATTTATAGACAAAGAGGAAGTGTTGCACAAGGGGTTTGCTAGGATTAATTGTACGTGTTCAAATTTTTGTACTATTTAATTATTTTCTCAAAAGAATCTGTCGAGGATGAAGGACCATTTCGTGTTGCTGGTTGATCGTTTGCTCACTGAATCCTCAATCGAGGATGTCATTAAGAGCCAAAATGATAGAATGCATGATACCGGGATTTCAGAAAATGAAGAAATGGTTACTGATATTTCTTCTCATAGGATGGATCTCAGTTTTGAATCATTGCCAAAGAAACTTGCACAATGCAGGATCTGCCATGATGAAGATGAAGACTTGAACATGGAGACTCCGTGTGCTTGTTGTGGCAGCTTAAAGGTTGTTGTTCTCAATTATGGTTTATAAAATTAATCTCACAAACTTATATATGTTTGATGAAATTCATAAAATTGTAAATCAATGTCACAAACTTATTGAATCATTTTGTTTGTCATGTACGTATTTAATTATATGATAGTTTCATTTGCTTAATCTCTTCAACATGTATACAGTATGCACATCGCAAATGTGTTCAACGTTGGTGCAACGAGAAGGGAAACACCGTATGCGAGATTTGCCTCCAGGTTTGTCCTTCATAATGAGAATTTAAATATGAGTAATCATATATATATGTCTAATTTGATAAGCCTAAAAATATGCATATGAATTTCACTCATTCTTATTTTCACTTTATCTTAACCTTTAATCTGTTATATGTTAAAACGAGATTTTTAAACATGTTTGGAGGTTTACCAAATTAGTACATGTGTCATTTTTAAACTATTAAGGGACTCTTTTACAAAATGGTTAAATAAAGATTGTTTTTATGAGCATATTTAACACGATGATCAATTAATTTGAATATTTTCTTATTTTTTGTCCGAGCTTCAGTCGTTCAAGCCTGATTATACGTCACCACCTCCGTTATATCAATGTGATGGCATTCCGACAGATTTCAGGTGTAGTCAGAGATCAAGAATTTATATTTAGATACAAGTTTTATGTCACTGGTCAAATTTTTGATTTCATTGATATAAGTTTAATTGGTTGATTATATATTATTAGGGGAAATTGGGAGATTTCTCGTACGGATCTCCACAACTTGAGGTTTTCAGCAATGGTTTCCGCTAATGATGAACCCGACTTTGATGAGTATAGAACTCCTAGTTCAAGAAGCTTGATTTGTTGTCGTGTGGTTGCTATACTTGTATGTACTTTTATCTTTTCTTTACTTTTTGAAAGGCAAATAACAACACATATCCAAACATATTTACCAACTAATTAATATCTACGGCCTCTTGGTTGATGGGTCATCTCGAATACCTGCTAAGCCAAATTAAGCCGTTGTGTTTATGTGCTCTTTATCATACATTTTTCGTCTGCTAAGCCTTATTGTCAATGGCATACTTGCAGTTTATGACTCTTCTCGTGTTGCGCCATACTTTACCAATTATTGTCAATGGCACAGGAGGATATACTATTACAGTGTTCACGGTATGTGACTCGCACTTATTATTTGTTTTGTTCTAAAAGTTAATCTTATTTTTTTAGTTTTGAAATACTTATTGTGGTTAATGCAGTTGATCATGTTAAGATTCATCGGTGTTCTACTCCCAATATACATCATAGTTAGAGCTTTTGCTATTGTTCAACGTCGCCAGCAACCACAGGTAAACTATTTATGTATTTGTTTCAAAAATATATATATTTGACCCACAACCTCTTGTAAGATGAAAACCTCTTTTATTATTTTGCTCTGAAATTTGTGTTTGTAAAATTGAATTGGCAGAATCTTGGGTACATCCCTTCAGAAGAACAGAACAATCTTTCACGATCGCCTACTTATTTACCTCTTGTTCATATACATTGAACTCGATGTTATGGATTTCTAAAACGCTAAACCTTAAACGCCAAGTACAACATTTAGTTGTATAGACAGTTGACTAGACATTTTAGGAGGATGGGTGATGTATATAAAGTAATTCCGTTTCGAATTTCATTTAAGCATTGATTGTGTATTTGTGTTATAAAAAGTTGTGTTTTATATTTCAAGTACTATATCGTTGTAACAACCCAACAAGGCGGAATCATGGGGTATCACAAGAAAAGCACAGCACGACATGGAAATTATGTAGAGTAAGTCTAAATGCATAATAAGGATCAAGTAATCCATACGAACCATTCAATAGTGCAAGTAACTGGATCACACATAAGCATAACCCCTAATCGGGAATAATGAATCACGGATCCAAGAAGTCCAAGTCCAATTCTAGCATATTCAAGCAAACACTCATCCAATACGTCTTTGAGCTAACCTGTTCACCTGAAAAGTGTATTAAAACGGGTCAACATAATGTTGGTGAGTTCGTAGGGACAAGTAATAGGAAACAAGTGTGTCGGGATATCAACCGTTAACGATATACGAGGACTAGAATACCTAATCACGTTTACACAAATCAATACAAGTCAATGTTTACGTTCAATAACGATTCATATAACGATTAATAATGTTCAATAACGAGGGCTCAACAACCCATAACGTGAGTATAAAGATACCCATAACGTGGATTCAACAATCCATAACGTGAGTATTCAACAATCCATAACGTGAGTTTAACAACCCATAACGTGAGTATAAAGATACTCATAACGTGGATTCAACAATCCATAACGTGAGTATAAAGATACTCATAACGTGGATTCAACAATCCATAACGTGAGTTTAACAACCCATAACGTGAGTATAAAGATACCCATAACGTGAGTATAAAGATACCCATAACGTGGATTCAACAATCCATAACGTGAGTTTAACAACCCATAACGTGAGTATAAAGATACTCATAACGTGGATTCAACAATCCATAACGTGAGTATAAAGATACTCATAACGTGGATTCAACAATCCATAACGTGAGTTTAACAACCCATAACGTGAGTTTAACAACCCATAACGTGAGTATAAAGATACCCATAACGTGGATTCAACAATCCATAACGTGAGTTTAACAACCCATAACGTGAGTCATAACGTGAGTATAAAGATACCCATAACGTGAGTATAAAGATACTCATAACGTGAATAACGACACGACTTACATAATGAATAATGCGTCATATAACGGGGCGACTTACATATATTTCAAATGCGTCAACAAAACTCAATCACAAATCCATCATACCACAAATCATCCAAAACCACAATGCACATACATTTCATACGACTTTACATTTAAGGAATCATAGATGCTTATATATAGGGTCACCCGCAACCTTCCCACCACATCTACAACTCATTAAATGTATCATCGTCTTCCATGTATGTACAACTATCCTAATCACATCACATATTCATAACCGAAAACATAATTAACCGAGCAACAATTCAATACGTCAATCAAACAATCAATCAATCGATTAATCAACAATCAAACAAGTATGTACACTTTTCAGCCCGAATCTCAATTGAGTAGGGAGGGTTTACGAAACTCACCTTGATCGGCAAAAGCGAAGTTTATAGTCAAATAATATCGTCCAATGATCGTCACACGTGTCCACCTATCAATATGTATACACGTTTTATATTACAAACTCTTTTCTTGACATATTTAAACGATTTATAACTTTAGACGACTTGTAGGTCTCATAACCAACATAAAATGGGTCGAGCTATAGGTATTTAACGAGCTACTAACGTTCGAAAATCCTCAATGCCCATGACTTATGTTTCTGCGACATGGTATTATTATAAATTATTATTATATATAACCATGACATTATTTCATTAATTTATGTTATATATATATATATATACACATTTGTTTTATAAGTCGGTTCTCGCTCATTCGTTTTTGATTAGGCTTGCATTTAGAAATCTCGCTTTGAACCTACCAAAACAACTCGACTTGGACAGCAAAAGAGAGCTGTGGAACGACACAATAGAAAGCCCAACCCAACCCAAGAGGAGTGGGCCACTACTAAGAGAAAAGAAAACTTATATACATATATATTATATGTTTTTATATGTCGTCCTTGCAAAACAACCCTAGCATATTCCCAGCCGCCCCTCTCCAAATCTAGGAGACATCTTCAGTCCAAATTGACACAAGAGAGGTTGCCATAGGGATTAGGTACGGGCCTGACTCAATCCAAGTGACATCAAGGCATGAATGGTGGTTTTCAGAAAACAAGCAAAAGGGGAGCACCGTCCAAGACGGCCAGAGGCAGCGTCCCAGACGGTGGGCAGATTTCCGGTGAGCGTGTCAGACGGTGGTCTGGAATCACAAGTTTCAGCGTGCAACATGGCGTAAAATAGAAGATGGGACCGTGTGGTGACCGTAAGGCTCATTTGGGGTTTGCAGAGCACCGTCTTGGACGGTCTAGCTGGCGTATGGGACGGTGAAATAGAAAAGGCAGCGTCTTGGACGCTGCAATAGGCGTGGTAGACGGTGGGAGGGAGCTGAGCAAAATTTTGGGCAGGAAAGGAAGAACAAAACAGTTGACTTTTTAAGTCAACTTCGACTTACGAGTTTCAAAACCCTAATTGATGCTATGAGCTCGATTTGGTGATGATTCAAACACGTTTTTGGCTCATTTTATCGAGATGAATGTAAACAAAAACAACCCATTTTCTAAAAACGGGTTTATAATCATAAAATTCGAATTAGGGTTAGTTTGACCTAATTTTTAAATTCAAACCCTAATTTTAAGTTTAAAGATGTTTTAAATCTGCATTTTTTTGCCATGAGTGGTTTGTGTTAGCTTAGTAACATGTTTTTATGCATAACCACTCAAAGGGATCGACCCATAACTTCAAATTGGTGCAAAACCCGTTTTTGACCCATTCAATCAATTAAAAACCCTAATTTCAACCCATATCCGATTTTGACTAGAAGTTGACCCAAGACTACTTCATTTTGATTAAAAATATGTTTATAAACATGAAATGGAAATGTTGGAACAAGATTTACTTACCAATTCCACCAATGAAGCTTTAAATTCGAACTTAGACAATAAAAAGGGGATTTCTTGCAAATAAATGACTAAATCCTTGATATGATGATTAGATGATGATTATGATGAAGAATCTAACCCAAGTCTATCTTGTATCAACAATAAATGAAATGGAATTTAGAGAGAGAGATGTAAGAGTGTGTAGTTGGGTGCATTTAGTGAGAGAGAGGAAGATGTGAGTGAATGGATGAATGAGAGGTGGGAGGTTGGGGTTGGGTGATTGAGATAAGGTTGGGTCAATGGTGGTGATTCATGGGTCATAGGTCGACCCATGGATCACCCGATTACATTTCTAATTTAATTAAACGTTAACTTGCATCACATCGTCGAGCATCACGTCTATATAATTACGTCTATCATATTTCACGTTATCAAATCATCAAGAAGACATTAAATTAAATTAGCTAGTCATTTGCACGTTTAAGTTAACGGGTCGACATTCAATTAAGCCACTAAATAGTGGAATTAAATCACAATTAATCACGTTTAAATCATGTTAAAACAAGTCAAAAACCACGAATGTTACATCATTCCCCCGTTAATGGAATTTCGTCCCGAAATTCTAATTCTAATTCTAACTAGACTCGTCGAATAAATGAGGATACTTGGCCTTCATAGAATCCTCACGCTCCTAAGTAAATTCGGGTCCACGTCTAGCTCGCCATCTCACTTTAACGAGTGTATACCGAGTGTTCTTAAGCTTCCTAGTTTCCCGGTCTAAGATTTCCACCGGTTCTTCCACAAACTTCAATGTTTTATCGACCCGGATTTCTTCAAGAGGCACGTGAAGTGTTGGATCGGCCAAACACTTCCTAAGATTACAAATGTGGAAAATATTATGAACTCCACTCAAGTTTTGAGGAAGTTCCAATCGATAAGCTACCGGGCCAATTCGTTCAAGGATTTTAAATGGGCCAATGTATCTCGGGCCCAACTTCCTAAGATTACAAATATGGAAAACATTATGAACTCCACTCAAGTTTTGAGGAAGTTCCAATCGATAAGCTACCGGGCCAATTCGTTCAAGGATTTTAAATGGGCCAATGTATCTCGGGCCCAACTTGCCACGTTTCACGAACCGAACTACGCCTTTCCACGGGGACACTTTCAACAAAACATAATCACCGACCTCAAATTCAAGAGGTCGTCGTCTAACGTTTGCATACTTCATTTGTCTCTCACGGGCCACTCTCAATTTCTCTTTAATTTGCGAGATCACCTTGGTCGTTTCAATGATAATTTCGGGCCCAATGAGTTGGCTTTCACCAACTTCCGCCCAAGCTACCGGTGACCTACAATCTCTCCCATACAATGCTTTAAACGGAGCCATTTGGATACTAGCATGGAAGCTATTATTATAGGAGAATTCGACTAGCGGTAAATGTGCATCCCAATTGCCACCAAAATCGATGGCACATGCCCGTAACATGTCTTCAAGCGTTTGGATCGTTCTTTCACTTTGACGGTGGAACGCCGTACTCATGTTGAGTTGAGTACCCATTGCTTGTTGGAACACCTTCGTGGTTCCCTGAAATTGGCGGATTAATAGGAGGTTTTCCTCCCTCCGTGGTTCCCTGAAATTCAAATGACATCCTGCCCGAAGGACGTAGGGGCCGATAAGTGGGACGAACAGGCTCTGACCATTCGAACGTTCAAAAAAAATGCAAAAAATAAAAAAGAAAAAAAATAACCATGTTACTTTCTTTTTCCTTTTTCTTTATTTTTTCTTTATAATTTATTTAAAAGATATATTCTTACAAAAACCACATTCATTTATAACTTTTATCCTAATACTAAAATCTATATAACTATTGATTAGTATTTAGTATTTACAACAATCTTGCAAACTTACATATAGTTAAGATGAAACAAAACTTGAAGTTCAATGGAATGTCTTCACAATGGATAGGGACATCTTAGCTTCCTTTGTTCAATGGGAGTTTGCAATGGTTTGAACTTTGAAGCAAATTTGCTAATATTGTGATGGGGAAAATTATGTATGTATAACAAATTAAATATCTCTACTACATTATAAAGTATTTGTTCCCTTCATTTTTTTAACTTTAAGTAATTGAAAACCCTAAAATACCCTTGTCACTTATTCATAATACCATTAAAAGAAATCTCAACCACTCATTTTTCTCTCTCTCTCAAATCTCAACCACTCATTTTTTCTCTCTCCTCCATAAATATTTTATTCCTCTAATTCATTCAAAATCTTTTATCTCAAAAACCGTACATCGATAAATTATATAAATTATATGGGTGTTCTTAAAATTTCATGCTCTTTCATTAGAGATGTCATTCGATATACTTTCGACGAATTTTTAAATCCGAAGGCGGAGCCCGTACAGCTAAGGAATTTGGCTATCACACTCTATGACCTATCACCTCCTATGAACTATCACACTATATGACCTATCACCCCACCATCTCACCGCCACAACGCGCGGGTACTTTCCCTCGTATATACTAGTTGGTTAGACTAGAGTTCGTGGTTGATTTTATAAAAATGAAATGATTTTCAAAAATAGTAAGCAAGGTCGATGGTTGGCGTTTAAATGGTGTTTACTAAATAACTAGGTTCTTAATATTAACGCTCAAATGTGACGATCTTGATCTAGCTCATTGTATATATAACACAATAATGTTTGCAAACCAAAAGGTTCACACATGGACTTTGATACATGTTTGTTTTTTATTGAGAACCAATAAGATGTCAAGTTATGATTGTATATCCACAATTTTGTAGTCATGTACTGTACCAACTCATACATGATAGTATGATACTTTGACATTCTTGTATTATATTCCTAATTCATAAAATCTAAACATTAAAAAAAAATCTAAATATAAAATGGAGATGATTATGTTAATAAAACCAACAATTAGGGTTTACTATATATGTTATAGTAAGTGCAACACATATCGTTAAAGCTTTACTATCTTATAAAACAAACTAATCACTTCTCCTTTTTAATTTTTCAGCCTTTAAAGTACTTAAATTATCTCTCCACTTTTAACTCTTTTTCAACTCACACATTAGATTTACCCAATATACCTTAAAATATTTTTCAACCTCTATATATTCAAATTACACATCATGTATCACTAATTTAAATATCTTAATCTAATGTACTTATAATCTGGTTAATGAAATTATATACAACACATGTCACTCAACTTTTAAAATAACTACACTACCTTTTTACATCATTTACTTTTACATTATTAACCTTACCACCATCAGTGCTAGCACCCTTCGCCACCACCACTGTTACGGACACTGCATTACACGGATGCTCTCCTAGTTTTTATTTACGAACTTGAATATAAATAATAAGAAAAATGTAATATGCGGTTAACTTGAGTCCTTTGCCTTCATACCAATAATAATTTTACATATGATAAAATAAAAACCTAACCCGCGAATATATTGACAACCCTAAGGGCGCGTTTGGTTCACAAATTTTGATGGAATCTGATGGAATTGGAATTGAATTCCATTCCGTAGTACGTTTGGTTGTCAAAAGATGATGGAATTTCATTCCATTGGAATGTAAACATTCCATCATTTGATGGAATCTACATTCCTTGGGGTTATTGGATGGAATTTCATTCCTTCCTTCTCTTGAATTTTAAGAAAACAAAAAACATTCCATCAAATTCCATTCCTTCGGAATCTAATTCCATTGACAGATTCCATTCTTTACAAAAACATTTTGTGAACCAAACGCGCCCTAATACTCGTTAGACTACAAGGTTATCGTTGCATTGAAAACCAAAGCGAGAAAAAGTTGCAAACAAAACATAACCGTAGATCCTTGAGGTCGGTGAATGAACGGATGAGATGAAAAGTTCACACGCGGTGTAAAAGTATATAACCACACGTATGGTCTCAAAAACCAACTTTAGAAAACGAAACCCCACACACATCTCTTTCTCTCCATTCGATCTCGGTAACTATATAACTCTCTTTCGATCTGATTACTATATCTATACATACATACACATGTATCTATATCTATATCTATGTAATTATATATTGTATTGATTTATTGTTATTATGTCAATTGATCGGATGTAAAAATACTTGTACTGCTCAATTTGTTATGTATCTTGTTACTTGATCGATTCAATGTATATAAATTTTGATTTTGTTTGTGATTTAAGCAAGCGATTTTTTTGCCTTCAAATCAGTTTAATTTCTGAACCTGATTAAATTTTATGTTTTGTGTATTTAATTATTGTTTTATGCCATTTAATTATGGTTATTTATTGAATCCTGATTGTTAGGTTATATAATTTTTTGAAAAAAACTTGTTTGATATAAAAAAAGTTGTTTGTTTGGTGTTTTTAGTTAACTAAACCACCTGTGACAACTCGTAATTTATTAGCAACGGGTTAGTCTTAATCTCGTTTTAGCTAAGTCATTATCATAATCTCGTCAAACTTAGACGGTCTTTGACGTGGAAATTGTTAGACTTTTGGACTTTTGACTTAGTCAAATTAGACGTATCTTGATGACGTAGACTATTAGCTATCTAGACGAATGCCGAGTCTTAATATATAACTTTAAATGAATATTTAAAGGTTATGTCTTGTACAAAATAAATAGACTGTCTAGACTTAATATTTTTAAAGTTTAGTTTGTCGAAGTTTTATCGGCTTGTCTTAACTAAAATGAGATGAGGGAAAATACCTTTACTTTAAATTATAACCTTTTAGTCATACGGTATTTAATCGTAAGCATTTTACCAAATTAAGGGTATTAATATATCAAAAAGGGACACATGGGCCGTCCTCTTTACTTGTGGCTGGGAAGAAAACAACCAAACACCCCCTGCCCCCTTTCTTTTGGCTGATCGAGACTCACACACACAAAGACACACACATACAACATTTCTTTTATCTTCTAAATTGGTTTGGCAAAAGGGAAATCAAAAGGGCAAGATTTAAAGGAAGGGATTTTATAGAAATAATAATCATTTGACAAGGGTTCATCATCATCATCTTCATCTTCTAAATTTTATTTCAAGAACATCAAGTGGTAAGTAAACTCTTTTAAATTAAACTTTTGATTTGATAAATTCAATTCTTTGATTTAATTTCAGTTTTGTTAGTTGAATTAGTAGACTTTGCATATGAAATGAGTTGTGGGTTTTGATGATAAATGAAATTTTAATTAGATTTAGGTCTTGGATTTTGAAAGTGTTTGAAATGGTAAATGGTTGGCAAAATGGTTTGTTTTCAGACTCTTTGAACGTGTTTGAAGTCATTGCATTGGTTAGAAAACGATTTGGTTTACGGAAAATGGTCGAAAACAAAGTTTTCATTCGGCCAGGCTAAACTCGCGCCGCGAGTAGCCTACCTCGCGCCGCAGGCTAAACTCGCGCCGCGAGTAGCCTACCTCGCGCCGCGAGGTATGTGTTTTTCGAACAGAACCTGTATTTGGAGCTAAGACTCGCGCCGCGACCCTTCAGACTCGCGCCGCGAGGCTAAACTCGCGCCGCGAGTAGCCTACCTCGCGCCGCGAGGTATGTGTTTTTCGAACAGAACCTGTATTTGGAGCTAAGACTCGCGCCGCGACCCTTCAGACTCGCGCCGCGAGGTGCTGCACAGCCCAGGTCGCGCCGCGAGCCATCCAGGTCGCGCCGCGAGCCACCAGGTCGCGCCGCGAGCCATCCAGGTCGCGCCGCGAGTTCTGGAGCTGTTTGACATTTCGGATTTTGACGACTTAAAAATCTTGAACTTCGTTTATACGAATTGGTACTTGGGACTACCTTATAATGACAAGGTCATTGACATTAGAAACTAAAGTCAAATAAAATGAACGTTTAAATCACATTCTTGGTCGTGGCATTCTAGGGTTGATAGCTAAGTAGTTGTACGTAGGATACTTGTCATCGTGAGATTTGATCCTCACCATTGGTACTCATATCCTAGGTTTTGGATAGACGTGGAGACTAGACTGCTCATTTTCTCAGACTACTCATACTTTTAGCTCGTTGATCGCTAAGGTGAGTTTATGGCGCCCTTTTTCCTTTTACTTTGGGCCTGAAAAGCACGTACTGTATACACGACTACTTTATAAATGATTTGTCTTTGTCTATGCCATGAGATTTGGCAAATTAAATCATTTGTCTTATGTCTTGCCATGTTGACGGCTGCCTGAAAATGTGTATACGTGTCTTATGAAATATTGAACTAAATGACTTTATAGTGGGACTTTCATTTCGAAAAATCCGCTAGTCTTCCTAACAAAAGAAGTCAAAGATGTTTTAGTTACTGCAACAGCCTTCCATTACAAGAGTTTACGCTTTGAAAGTGAGGCATATCAGTGGTTTACGGATATCTTACTATAAGTTCTTTCTAATAAAGCAAAATCTTTTGAAATAACTCGGAATGCTAAAGGACCCTTTCACTTTCTAGCGAATAGAATAGGAATCTGTGAAGGTAAAACGGAGGTTCTTATGAGCATCCCATTATAGACGGGAGACCTGTGCGAGGTATTCTGGTCCGCACCCCATTATAGACGGGAGACCTGTGCGAGGTATTCTGGTCCGCACCCCATTATAGACGGGAGACCTGTGCGAGGTATTCTGGTCCGCACCCCATTATAGACGGGAGACCTGTGCGAGGTATTCTGGTCCGCACCCCATTATAGACGGGAGACCTGTGCGAGGTATTCTGGTCCGCACCCCATTATAGACGGGAGACCTGTGCGAGGTATTCTGGTCCGCACCCCATTATAGACGGGAGACCTGTGCGAGGTATTCTGGTCCGCACCCCATTATAGACGGGAGACCTGTGCGAGGTATTCTGGTCCGCACCCCATTATAGACGGGAGACCTGTGCGAGGTATTCTGGTCCGCACCCCATTATAGACGGGAGACCTGTGCGAGGTATTCTGGTCCGCACCCCATTATAGACGGGAGACCTGTGCGAGGTATTCTGGTCCGCACCCCATTATAGACGGGAGACCTGTGCGAGGTATTCTGGTCCGCACCCCATTATAGACGGGAGACCTGTGCGAGGTATTCTGGTCCGCACCCCATTATAGACGGGAGACCTGTGCGAGGTATTCTGGTCCGCACCCCATTATAGACGGGAGACCTGTGCGAGGTATTCTGGTCCGCACCCCATTATAGACGGGAGACCTGTGCGAGGTATTCTGGTCCGCACCCCATTATAGACGGGAGACCTGTGCGAGGTATTCTGGTCCGCACCCCATTATAGACGGGAGACCTGTGCGAGGTATTCTGGTCCGCACCCCATTATAGACGGGAGACCTGTGCGAGGTATTCTGGTCCGCACCCCATTATAGACGGGAGACCTGTGCGAGGTATTCTGGTCCGCACCCCATTATAGACGGGAGACCTGTGCGAGGTATTCTGGTCCGCACCCCATTATAGACGGGAGACCTGTGCGAGGTATTCTGGTCCGCACCCCATTATAGACGGGAGACCTGTGCGAGGTATTCTGGTCCGCACCCCATTATAGACGGGAGACCTGTGCGAGGTATTCTGGTCCGCACCCCATTATAGACGGGAGACCTGTGCGAGGTATTCTGGTCCGCACCCCATTATAGACGGGAGACCTGTGCGAGGTATTCTGGTCCGCACCCCATTATAGACGGGAGACCTGTGCGAGGTATTCTGGTCCGCACCCCATTATAGACGGGAGACCTGTGCGAGGTATTCTGGTCCGCACCCCATTATAGACGGGAGACCTGTGCGAGGTATTCTGGTCCGCACCCCATTATAGACGGGAGACCTGTGCGAGGTATTCTGGTCCGCACCCCATTATAGACGGGAGACCTGTGCGAGGTATTCTGGTCCGCACCCCATTATAGACGGGAGACCTGTGCGAGGTATTCTGGTCCGCACCCCATTATAGACGGGAGACCTGTGCGAGGTATTCTGGTCCGCACCCCATTATAGACGGGAGACCTGTGCGAGGTATTCTGGTCCGCACCCCATTATAGACGGGAGACCTGTGCGAGGTATTCTGGTCCGCACCCCATTATAGACGGGAGACCTGTGCGAGGTATTCTGGTCCGCACCCCATTATAGACGGGAGACCTGTGCGAGGTATTCTGGTCCGCACCCCATTATAGACGGGAGACCTGTGCGAGGTATTCTGGTCCGCACCCCATTATAGACGGGAGACCTGTGCGAGGTATTCTGGTCCGCACCCCATTATAGACGGGAGACCTGTGCGAGGTATTCTGGTCCGCACCCCATTATAGACGGGAGACCTGTGCGAGGTATTCTGGTCCGCACCCCATTATAGACGGGAGACCTGTGCGAGGTATTCTGGTCCGCACCCCATTATAGACGGGAGACCTGTGCGAGGTATTCTGGTCCGCACCCCATTATAGACGGGAGACCTGTGCGAGGTATTCTGGTCCGCACCCCATTATAGACGGGAGACCTGTGCGAGGTATTCTGGTCCGCACCCCATTATAGACGGGAGACCTGTGCGAGGTATTCTGGTCCGCACCCCATTATAGACGGGAGACCTGTGCGAGGTATTCTGGTCCGCACCCCATTATAGACGGGAGACCTGTGCGAGGTATTCTGGTCCGCACCCCATTATAGACGGGAGACCTGTGCGAGGTATTCTGGTCCGCACCCCATTATAGACGGGAGACCTGTGCGAGGTATTCTGGTCCGCACCCCATTATAGACGGGAGACCTGTGCGAGGTATATTGGTCCGCACCCCACTTTTAGACGGGAAATCCTGTGCGAGGCATATTGGTTATATTGTCGGATATTGATCCCGGCTGTCTATAAAATGTCTTGTCTCATGTAATCACATGTCATTGTGTTCTCACAATGACGACAAAACTATTGTCAACATACCGTAGGTGTGGTGGGTACGCCGATGGTACACCCTATATATAAGCATTGAAGGTATGTTGGAAGTAGAAACCCAAGCATTTTGGTCTTATTGTCGGATATTGATCTCGGCTGTCTTGTCATACTATTGTCGGACTTTGCTCCCGACTGTCTTGTCTTAATAACTACATGTCATTGTGTGCTCCCAATGACGACTGGTCTTTTAGTCAAACACACTGTAAACTCACCAACTATTTCGATAGTTGATCCTCTCAAATTTCATGCTTTTCAGGTAACCAACAGTAAGTCTTGGATCATCTATGGCATTATAGGGCCATTCTTTTGACTTGGACGTACAATTAGCACCAGACATTTGAGGACTCTCATGTTTTTAGCTTTAATTGTATTAGACTGTCCAATTTATTGAACTCGTATTCAGTGGGCCCAGTTCCAAATGAGGATGACTTGTATCCGTATTTTGGGGTCCACATTTGAACGATTGTACTTGCATTGAACATGTATTGGCATTAATGGATGTAATCTCTATTTACCTTCTGATTAGTACGCAATTATTTGTTAACCATGTATTTCCGCTACAACGGGGTGTGACACCACCCCCCCGATATTCTATCCAATTTTAAGTTAATGTTTAGGTAATTAGCTTCCACGACTCAACCGTCTACAAAAGTTCAGTATCAGAAGCGTTTTTTACTTGTTTGATTATTTTTAACATGGTTTCATTGGTTTGTTAATTAGTAATTTGGTGGTTGAAAGTTGAAACATCATCTTTATGTGTTGTACTTAATGTTGAGTTATAGAATTTTTTTCAAACTTGAAGTTCCTTCAGTAACATATTATTTGCTAAGCTTGTAGTCTAATGATCGAGAAACAAATATTTGATCAAGTCTATACCAGCTACATTGTCAAGGGTATTTGTTGGCTGTATATGGTTTCTGCTAAACCATTTTATACGTAATGAGATACATGTGTAATACATGATGTATATATATGGTGTAAATCTTATTAATCTTATACTTTCATATGTTCTTTTTAGTTGATCTTTATTTACTTTACCTCACTCGTTTGAAGGTTTTGTTGCTAGGTGTTCTTGACGAATTGCAAGTTGGAGCAAGTAAAAAGTATTAAGAGTTTATTAATGTCCGAGCAGGCTATTTTCTACTTAGGGTATATTGGGTTACTGGGAGAGTATTGTCCTATATTTAAGGAGGAAACTCCTATCTTTTCGAAAACAGTTGGCTGTATGCATGGAGCGCCATTTCAGGAACATATACATTCACCATTGCTGATCGTTCCGTTTAATTTTGTGCCATAAATACTTTTACAGATCACCTCTGTTATCTCGTTGTTCTGATATTTATTGTCCACGCTTTCTGTACTCAAACCAAACATGGCGTTACAGAATATTGGTCCCAGCAACAGGGATGATCCCTTCTACAGGTACAAGATGCCAAAGATGATCACAAAGATCGAGGGTCATGGAAATGGCAAAAAAACTAATATAGTCAACATGGTTGATGTTGCCAAAGCTTTGGCAAGGCCGGCTTCTTACACTACCAAGTATTTTGGCTGTAAGCTTTGTGCCCAATCCAAATTTGATGAAAAAACTGGGGTATCACTCGTCAATGGCTCTCATGATACAGCAACACTGGCTGATCATCTGGAGGAATTTATTGAGAAATATGTTCAGTGCTACGGTTGTCGCAACCCGGAGACTGAGATACTAATAACGAAGACTCAAATGGTCCAGCTGAAATGTGCTGCATGTGGTCATGTTTCTGATGTGGATATGAGGGACAAGCTGACATCATTTATTTTGAAGAATCCACCTGAGCAGAAGAAAAACTCCAAAGACAAAAAGGCTATGAGGAGGGCTGGCAAGGAACCTCTAAAGGAAGGCGAGGCAGCTGATAAGGTAATGAAAAAGTTGACGAAAGACGTGAAGAAGACTAAAGATGGGCATGGAAAAACTAATTCAAAAAAGAAAGGTAACGGGTCTGATGAAGATCGTGTTTCTCCAACTGTTAGTCAGGCTGGTGACAAAGACGATTCCGAGGAAGATGATGACGTCCAGTGGCAGACCGACACATCTAGAGAAGCAGCTCGTCAGCGTATGCAGGAACAGCTTAGTACTGTTACTGCTGACATGGTCGTGTTTACAACAGTGGAGGAGCCTGTGAAGAAGGTTGCCAAACCTATTCACGAAGAGAATTCCAAGCCGTCTAATGGCAATGCGAGCCCCAAGAAGCTTGTTGATATTGCTAAAGAAAATCTGAAAAAGAATGTTGGCCCCAAGGAAATTTTGGAGACACTACCTGGTTCACCCCAGGAAAATGCAAGTGCTCTTTATGAGGCTTTACTTGATGGAGTGGAGAAAGGGTTTGCAAAGCATCTTCTTAAGAAAAAAAGCTATTTAGCTGCTGTTGCGGTTGAAGGGGAGGATTCACAGCTGGTTCTGTTACGTGCTGTTGAGGAGTTCTGTGGCAAGTCAAACCCAGATGCAGTGAAGGAAGTGGCCTTTGTTTTGAAAGCATTGTATGATGCTGACATTCTGGAAGAAGAATATGTCGTGAAGTGGTACGAGGAGGGACTCAACGGTGAGAATAAGATATCCTCGATCTGGAAGAACGCCAAGCCTTTTGTGGAATGGCTTCAGAGTGCTGAATCTGAAAGTGAAGAAGAATAAGAGGTTATGCTGCTCTGCCTGCTCTCTCTATCTATGTGTTTTAACTACTTATATTTGGTATTGTTCTGTTTCAACTGCTACCTGTTTGTCGTGTGTTTGTTATGTTTGTATGCGTTTGAGACACCACGTTTTTTGTTGCACTTGGTATTTGATAATACATTATGTTTGTGTTTATTATTCATGTCTTGGTTTTGTGTGTTGGCATCGTGGTTAATTGTGATTGATGTCTGAAATCTGGGTCCATTATGTTAATTCGACTTGTGATCTGGAGATTGCATCACCGCAAAACGGATGATGATGCTATCTCCATTGGTAGGAGCATTCATCTGCTAGGAGTCGAAGCAATGCTTGAAAGTTTAATTCAACACTTTTCTGGAATCTTATTGCAATGCCCGACCTATTATTACCTTAAAAATTTGCAGATTGCTTTTATCGTAATACGAATATATATTTATTTCAACTTTGCAGCTTATTTGTTTTGCATTTTTTGATATTTTTAAAACAGATGACGTATAAATTGCATTGTTTTTTTTACATCAATTTAACTAAGTGTTTCTTGAAAATGGCTAAAATCAAAATCTGTTAAGACTAAATCATTCAAGCACAAGCTGAAATTAAAGGCTTCCCTTCATATCACATTGGATCTTCATATGATCTAATACATTGTCCACAATCTTGTCGGACCCTTCTTTTTAAGTTCTATTGACATGTTTCGCCATTCCCCCAATCTACATCAGCTTACGTTTACCATCACACCAGATAACCCCATTTTGAGCAGCACATTGGCTCTCTCCCGCTCGATCAGGACCTGTAATTCTGCCATAGCTTTCGGTAAACATGATGATTCAGAAGGTGAAGAAATTTAAAAGGAAGACTATGTTCAAGTGTTCATGCATGAGATTTGGAATAGGGCCTGACAAGTGTAAACACGATAACGGCCAGTCTAGGATTATTGCAACTAAAGGGAATGTATCACTTTGTCAAAGATTCATTATTACTATTATTACATCATATTGTTCATAAATATGTACACTTGGATGATCATAATATACGAGCCACAAGATAGCAATGTGCGTTATGATATATGATTATCGGTTTGCATTATAGTAGCAAAAAAAGCATAAATGATTTACTCCAATTTAAGTCAATATCTGCTAGGAGTTTATATATTTACCGTTCCAACTTGTGCAAATAGGTCGCTCGTTTTTTTGGTTTTTTTTTTTTTTTGGTAAAGGGCTTTACCCTGATGAATTTTTATCTTTTTTTAATTTTTATCTTTTTTTAATTTTTATCTTTTTTTAATTTTTATCTTTTTTTAATTTTTATCTTTTTTTAATTTTTATCTTTTTTTAATTTTTATCTTTTTTTAATTTTTATCTTTTTTTAATTTTTATCTTTTTTTAATTTTTATCTTTTTTTAATTTTTATCTTTTTTTAATTTTTATCTTTTTTTAATTTTTATCTTTTTTTAATTTTTATCTTTTTTTAATTTTTATCTTTTTTTAATTTTTATCTTTTTTTAATTTTTATCTTTTTTTAATTTTTATCTTTTTTTAATTTTTATCTTTTTTTAATTTTTATCTTTTTTTAATTTTTATCTTTTTTTAATTTTTATCTTTTTTTAATTTTTATCTTTTTTTAATTTTTATCTTTTTTTAATTTTTATCTTTTTTTAATTTTTATCTTTTTTTAATTTTTATCTTTTTTTAATTTTTATCTTTTTTTAATTTTTATCTTTTTTTAATTTTTATCTTTTTTTAATTTTTATCTTTTTTTAATTTTTATCTTTTTTTAATTTTTATCTTTTTTTAATTTTTATCTTTTTTTAATTTTTATCTTTTTTTAATTTTTATCTTTTTTTAATTTTTATCTTTTTTTAATTTTTATCTTTTTTTAATTTTTATCTTTTTTTAATTTTTATCTTTTTTTAATTTTTATCTTTTTTTAATTTTTATCTTTTTTTAATTTTTATCTTTTTTTAATTTTTATCTTTTTTTAATTTTTATCTTTTTTTAATTTTTATCTTTTTTTAATTTTTATCTTTTTTTAATTTTTATCTTTTTTTAATTTTTATCTTTTTTTAATTTTTATCTTTTTTTAATTTTTATCTTTTTTTAATTTTTATCTTTTTTTAATTTTTATCTTTTTTTAATTTTTATCTTTTTTTAATTTTTATCTTTTTTTAATTTTTATCTTTTTTTAATTTTTATCTTTTTTTAATTTTTATCTTTTTTTAATTTTTATCTTTTTTTAATTTTTATCTTTTTTTAATTTTTATCTTTTTTTAATTTTTATCTTTTTTTAATTTTTATCTTTTTTTAATTTTTATCTTTTTTTAATTTTTATCTTTTTTTAATTTTTATCTTTTTTTAATTTTTATCTTTTTTTAATTTTTATCTTTTTTTAATTTTTATCTTTTTTTAATTTTTATCTTTTTTTAATTTTTATCTTTTTTTAATTTTTATCTTTTTTTAATTTTTATCTTTTTTTAATTTTTATCTTTTTTTAATTTTTATCTTTTTTTAATTTTTATCTTTTTTTAATTTTTATCTTTTTTTAATTTTTATCTTTTTTTAATTTTTATCTTTTTTTAATTTTTATCTTTTTTTAATTTTTATCTTTTTTTAATTTTTATCTTTTTTTAATTTTTATCTTTTTTTAATTATAACTCACTAACTCGGGTTAGAATTTTTTTAATTTTTATCTTTTTTTAATTTTCTTTTATGGATTGAGTTAATTAAAACAAGAATGAAAAAGGTGAAAAATATATATATAATATATATATATAATATATATATATAATATATATATATATTATATATATATATATAATATTAACCTCTATCTTTATAATTATTATATATATATATATATATATATATATATATGGGGAAAGATAATTAGAGTACAAGCAATCCAAAAAGTACAAGGGGATCAATCCTGGTCGTCCGATCAAGGGCTCAGATCAAGCCTTCCTCCTCCTTCTTCCTCCTTCTCCGGCTGCTGTGTCACCTGCTTCTTCTCCGGCGAGACAGTCACCGCCTCCTTCTCCGGCGAGACAACCACCGCCACCACCATCATCTCTGACCACCCCAACCACGGCGCCGGCGCCGGCAGCAAGGGCTTCGCCCGTACCGTATCAAACCGCCACCATCTCTTGGATCGTCGCCATCAAATCCATACGATTCCCATATGCGTCCGGTGACAACCAGTTTAAAACGAATGAGGGCAACGTCCGTACCGTATCCACCGAAAAACGAAACTGATGATTGTCGGAGATGTCGCCGGAGGTGGTGGCGGTGGTTGTCTCGCTGGAGAAGAAAGAAGAAGAAGGAGGTGGTGACGGTCGCCGGAGAAGAAGGTGGTGGCTGGCGGCGGCAGTCTCGCCGGAGAAGAAGGAAGGAGGAAGAAGATGCTTGATCCAACGGTGGAGATTGATCCCCTTGTACTTTTTGGATTGCTTGTACTCTATTTAACCCACCCTATATATATACTAGTGTTCATTCGGTTGTGCAATGCACAGCCCACCTTTTAGCTAGTATTATATGATGTAATGAAAGAATATATAGTTTTCATAATATTAGTTCTTAATACCCATTCTCAAATGAAACTAAATAGAAATGTTGAGAGAACATGAATACAAATAAGTTTCATTAAAAAGCTAGGCATCATTGAAGTTATATACAAACATATTCATTACAAGCATCATTTTGTGGAAGCATATTCCTAGAAGGTACAACTAATTACAACCACCAACATCTTGGACTGAGTCAATGGTTTGGTACTTTATTTACAAAAAGGTATATAATTTAAACAGGAAAATGCCCTTAAAATACAAACATTACATGAAATTTCCTATTGCTAGTCCCTACGGCAAGATTAGTCCCCTGTTGCTCCCACCCAAATGAACACAAGCTAACATTCATTCCCAAATCACACAATTTCGTCGCTGGAATCACATCAGACTTTAGATGATGAACAAAACTATAACAAACATAAAAGAAATGTCAACTCAAACCAATATAAAACTCAAGAGATTAAAAATTGACCTTACTACTACAAGCATTCCATAAATGAGCACAGTCCAAGCTCCAAAATGCCATTAAGAATTTAGTCCCCTGTTGCATCCAACCAACGGAACAGGCGCATCGATTCCCAAATCACACAATTCTTCACCTGGAATCACATTAAACTTTATTCATCAACAAAACTATAGCCCTCTCCGTTTATGGTTTTTAATCAGTAACCCACTAATACTAACTCATAACTCAAAGCAAGCAAAACCATTTAAATTAACAAACTTTTTCAAAATCCCACAAAAATTAAGTACAACCAATTACCCAAAATATTTATAAAAAAAACATACAACTTACAAACTTTACAAAAGATACATACCTTATCATGTGTTTTATTTAGTTTTGAGCATTTAAAAGCTTTTACACTATGGCACATTATTTTATAAGAAAAAGCTTTTCAAAACAAACCATTGGAGATGCTCTAAGGAGATCTTAGAGCTTTTCTTTTGGAGCTTTGACAGGATTTGACTAACACCAAGAATAGAATGATCAGCAGTCCAAAAGGAAACAAAGAAGCCGAGTTAGAAACCGGAAACCCTGCCTCTCTTATGAGGTTACCTGGTGAGGGAAAACCCAGATCCGACCCAAATAATGCAGGTCTCAAAAGGAAAGTATAAGCAGCAGAAGGTGAAGAAGTTTAGAAGCTTAATGTTTATAGACAGAAACATACAAGACAATGAAATCTATACTTAGGTACATTAATACATACATATTTTGCAAATCTTTCATCAACGACTGACCGTATTTTACACATCTTTATCAAGCTAAAAGCCACTAAACAAAAAAACACAAATATTGTATACAAATAGATTACATGAATAGGTATATAGAAACATATTTTAAAAAATAGTAGAAGTTGGGTGGTGTTTACTGATCTAGCTCGCATAAACTGGTGAACTGGATAATTAATTTGATTGAGAAAGTTGGAAGCGAATGAAGGAAATATTTCATTATTTTGGGATAAGTGAGGATGTGAAAGAATAAGGTGGTGAGTGAGTCAAGGACTTAAGGTACACTTAACGTATGGGAGCACATTTTTTCAACCCTTGAGCAGTCCTTCACTATTTGAGCCGGCGTGTACGTTTTTTGGGTTGCTACGGTAAATTAGAGCCTCTTTGTATATTATAGCTAAGTATATAGATATTGAGAATTTGAGATAAGGATATGAATGGACAGGTGAGTATACATGAAAGGAAAGAAGGTAGATCAGATTTTAATTGTTGAAGAAGACGGCCAAAATCAAATAGAAAGAGAGAAACTTTTCGAAACTAAAACATTTAATTAAGTTTTGGCCTTCTTTTGTTAATTAAATGGAGACGACATCTTTTCGTATCGACAAAAATAAAATAAAATAATCGCGCATATGAACATAAAAAAGAGAACAAACTCCATTAGTATGATCAGAGAGCAACCAACTTGAACCTCTGTTGGTGGAGTACCATTTTCATACTCCACAACACCATCATTAAGCCTTATAAGCATTGCAGTAGCTCCCCGGGGAAAGAATTATAGTGCAGACCTTCCCTCATCTGCAATACATTCATAGATTGGCTCATTACATATTGCATAATGCAAATTTATGATAGGTTGCAGAACAATATCTTAAAAGCACAGATAAATAAAAAATTGAATAACTGCTATTTGATCCAATTGGAACTAACATTACTTCGTCATAAAGTGAGTTCATAGTGCAGACCTTCCCTAATCTACAATACATTCATAGATTGGCTCATTGTGTATTGCATAAGGCAATTTTATAACAAGTTGGAAAGCATTAGCATCTTGAATCAAATATAGCAAATATAGAACCGAAGAACTACTATTTGATTCAATTGGAACAAATATAACTTAATGATTATGTATGTTTTTTTAGTCATAGACTTCTGGTTGATCACCATAGTTACAGGCGGCAAAATATGAAGGGGTGACAAAATATTGTCGGGGTCAAAACGGGACTGGTCTTGGGTTGGCCTGGAACACATTGCGCAATTGTTCCGAGATTTTGATAATAAGATTACAAAAACAAAACCCTATGACCAAAAATCTTAGTTTTTGAAATAGATATATTTAAGGTTTTACACAATTTAGACATATAGTAAAAGACTTTTGACCTGTTTAACCAACTTTACCGACTTTCCGGTAGTTTTTTTTTAATTGACCCGTTTTGAGATAAAATGAAACCTTAACTAACCCATTCATAAGTAAATGAGTCAGAATTGACACTTTTAAACATACAAGCCATGGTGCTATTTATAGAAATGTTATTTCCTTATGTTGTAAGGTAACTAACAAGTATCAAACGAATTGTCCTGAAAACAAACATTAATACCACCAAACTTCTCACAACACAAACATCTCTCGCCTAGCATACGAAAACAGAAACTGGATTTTAAAATACCTTCCAGAAGGCACAAAATTGAGAAGACCCACACGTCAGTCATGAGAGTGTCAAGAAGCATGTGTGTGGTATTTTACTCTAATCAAAAATAAAAGTCTAAGATGCTAAAGTATTTAGCAGTCCAAAAACATGTAGAATAGATTGACAACTCACCGAAATACCAGCAGGAGGATCACGATATTTAGCGAAAGCCGCAAACACATAGTTCTGTCCGTTGTGACGAGCCTCGAGTAACATAATGTAAGAATCTAGTGGCACTCTAAAAAAAATTGCTAATGCAGGAATCAAAAATTACTTTAGTAATAAAACTCGAAAAAAATCCCATCAGTAAGCCTAGCAGCTTGCTCATTTGCATAAGGTTGAGGAAAACGGTCATTAAGCTTGCTCAGACGTGTGAACATCTCACCATCATCATTAGGTCCATCAGACACCTCAATCTCAGCAGCCATTGCCTTTGCTTCCTCTTTTGTACACGCCACACCCACCAAGCCACGATATAAAATCAAACCCATTGAATGGCAGGATGCATATACTTGTAAAACTGAGAAGTCCCGATACACCTGCTCCAAGGAGAGCAATTGCTCTTAGTGATTTCACACGAGCTCCATTCTGATCTTGCTTTGAAATCAGAGATGCCAAAGCTGGAGAGGCCTGGATTTATGCGAGCAGTTATAAATCACATTACAATATCAGCAAAAGCAAAGATACAACTCTTAGCCTATAAAGTTTTCAATCGAACTTGAGTTTCCCTAGCAAGCAACAATAAAGTTGGCCAAAAATTCAAATTTATATGCCTAAGGCTTGCCAAAGCGGCCAATCCACAAAATCTCACAACAAGACAGACCAAATATAACAACTATACTACTATTTCTTGAAAACCCTTTTCATATACAAGGAAATTTGTCGAAAAATTAACTCGCTTTTACTATTAAAACTAATATAAAAAACTTAAAATAGAAAAAATAACAAATCCCCTATAATAGTATAAAAAAAATCCCCAATAAGAATAGAATCGTTCATATCAAATACTTAATCTCAAGCACATATATATATAAAAAAAAAGGCCCAAAAACATTAGATAAAAATCAAACCTTAAAATATGAAAACTACAATTAAATTAAAAAATTTGGCTAAAAATATCAGATAAACATCAAACCCTAAATATAAAAACTACAATTTAATTAAAATATTTAGATGAGGAGATAAAGAAGATGAATGAGGCTAACATTGTAGCTGGGAACAATATGGTGGAGCTCCTGTTCCTTTCTCTGGATCTCGATCTCTCTGCTATATATATAGAATGATTGAATGAATATCCTCACCTCTACTCACCCAACCATTGAAGCCAGCCAACCCCCCCCCCCCCTTTTCTCCCCCAAACCAGTTTTCTTTACATGTTTGAATGAATTGGTTTACTCACGTTAGAAGTGGGGTAGGGTGGGGATGGCAACGGACATGGTGCAGGCGATGTGGTGGTGTCAGTGGTGGTTGGGGATTTTCAAGAGAAGTGCATGTGATAGAGACAATAGTATGTGTAAAAGGGTGTTGTTGTGCATACGCCGACGTATGGGGAGGTGTGATGTAGACAGACCTTACCCCTACTCAACGGTAGAGAGGTTGCTTCCAGATCCAACATAGTGGAAGGGACCTCCGGCCTAGGGTATTATCCTTGAAAAAATAGTCTCGACGGCTAGCCGAAGCAAAAGCCGAAAGAGAAGAAAGAAAGATCTCAAAAAGTAGACCAATAGTTACTAACTATTTTTAGTGCCTACATGGCAATTTTTTAGAATGTCACAGTAATTTGGGAGGTCTTTACGTAAGATAGGTAGATAGATAGATAGATATTAGGGGTGAGTACGGTTCGGTTTGGGTCGGTTTTTGACTAAAACCAAAACCGAACCGCTATAATTCGGTTTTTGAAATCTAAAACCATTGATGTTCGGTTTTTTCGGTTTTGGTTTTTTCGGTTTGAGTCTTTTTCGGTTCGGTTTTTCGGTTTTAATCGGTTTTAACCACTTGTAGGTTTGAGCCAACTTGAGCTAAAAAAGTTTAAAATTTATACCCTATGATTATGATATAACATCGATAACTTATCCAAACAATATCGGTAACAAAAACAATACAACAATGACGATAAATCCATTAAAATAAGTTGAACAAACTTTAAATATTTATTTCAAATAACCTTCGTATATAACTATTTATATATTTCACGTGTTGTTTCAATATGCAATTGATTGAACCGAAACGATCTTGTTGTGTAGTTTCACATAAAACATATAATTAATATTGTTTTGTATACTAACAAAATCAAATATATTAACATATCTAATGAGAATGAGTATAAAATGATATAAATACAAAATAATATAAACAATATATATTTTTGGTTCGGTTCGGTTTTTATGGTTCGGTTTTTCATATGAAACCAAAACCGAACCATAACATTCGGTTTTTAGAAAATCAAAACCGAAAACCATTGGTTTTTTCGGTTTTCGGTTTTTTCGGTTTTTCGGTTTTTATGGTTTTTTCGGTTTTCGGTTCGGTTTTTGCTCACCCCTAATAAAAACATATATATATATATACTAGTCCTAATACCCGTACGATGTACGGTAGTTATATAGATTGTATCATAAAGAAATTCGAATATGCCTCATACATGATTCGTGAGTATGAAATAAATTGTGGTTAAAGTAAATCGATGATCGAAGCTAAATTATAATAAACAGTAATGATAAATATAATATATGTTTAGTTAGAATTTTGGATTTACCTTAAATTTTTAGAACCACATCAAAATCGGAACTTGTAAGCATAGTGGATGATGACAAATAGCCTTGTGATTTTGGATCGTAAACTCAAATTTTTGAAGTCTTCATGTTAATAACTTATTATAATTAATATAAGTAATAGGAGTTGAAGAATTGAGAAAGAAAAAAAGACAATTTATTAATGAAAAAACGATCAATCAAATAAGGTTATAATATCTTTTGTATTAATAAGCCAAGAGTTAGAGTTTAGTTCTAAGTCTAATAAGGAAATTGAATTTATATACAACTAAAAATACTAATTTAACAAAATAAATAAATTAAAAGGACACATGTCGATCAAGGATTACGCCACGTGTCGTTTCAAGAATATATCAATCATGTTTTAGTTTATTGGTAGATACATATAATATGTATATATAGACAGAAAGATGAACAGTAGTAAAATGAACCACGGCTCGGATGCAATTGAGATGATATGATGCAGGAATCAAGGAAGATACAAAGAGTAACGGAGATCTATTAATAAGATAAAATCTCAAGTACAATATCAGAAAATAATCCATGGCTGCGATATACAAAGAGAGATGTTTTAAAGCGAAGAAATGAGAAATGAAATGCTGGTCAAAGTGTCAAAATGTTTCAAAACAAATTTTAAAACGCTTTAATTTCACATCATCACTTATCAAAATGTTATCAAAACAAATAGTTAGTAATTAATTTCACATCATCACTTAAAAGATAAAACATTTCCAATCATGATCATTAGTAGTGAGTTGCCAGATGTCCAATACTAACAGGGGAAATTGGTAATTAGCCAACGACAAAGATAAAGAGAGAAACTTTTTCCAATCCTAATTACGATTCTGAGTTTCTGACTATGTAGATACCGTACTTATAGATAATCATTAGTCACTTGATCAGCAACACTTTTATCCTTGAGAAGTTGAGAGGCAGGAATCTGAACCTTCCGATTCTAGGTGCAGAACCTGTTGTTAACTATCGCATTGGGGCGGTAACAAAGAACACTGGAACCTGAAATATACATAAACACAAAGATGACACCATAAGTTAGTTTCATCACACAGGAATCACTAAAGGGAGTACTGTACAAAAGAAATCAAGATCTTACAATTTGCTAAATGGATGGTTAAAACTTTGTAGCAATCTCTTGAAGGGACCCACTAAAATGGCTATGCTTCATATTACGCTTTAAATGTAAATTAACACGATCTATTATTTTATTAACAACGGTTTCCACTTCTGCACACAAACTAGAAAAACATGCTTGCATCTCAACCCTCTTTGAAGTAGGGAGCTTTATCATTACATCTTTAATTCTTCGCAAATCTGAAACAATGTCACGAGTCTTTTCTTCTCCTTCCTCAATCTGCGACCTCATATATCTCCAATAGTTATAGATATCAAGTTCTGCCCTCTCAAATGGTGTTTTCCATAGTTTCATCTGAGCCTTGTTGGTCTCCCACTTTAGCCGTCTCTGTAAGCTTGTCATCAGCTTTTGTGCCAACTTAGCATTCTCCTTCGCTATAATCTCCTGTAATACGTGAATAATAAAGAATTTATAGAACCATAAGAATGCTCACCCTTTATTCCCAAGCGCAGTACAATGTGAAGGTGGCCCCTGGTGAACTATCCAGCAAATAGTTTTTAACTTCAGTAGACAAATTGACTTCGCCTTTTGGAAGGCCCCTCTCGAAAAGATATTTCGGATAGATAGTTAAACTCTTTAAGTTAACAAATGGAGAAGGTTGATGTGAGATTAGTTCCACGGATGGAGAAAGAAGCTGCAGCATACATTGTAAGTGATAATTATATGTACAAAACAAAATAGCTTATGTAACCTTCACAATAACCTATTCAGATATGCAAGGAAGGTTATGAGACATGATGGGCATGTGAAATAGTAGTTGATGCGGTATAATGTAATAATTAAATTTGGGTGGTGGGCATGTGAATCTATGTCAGTCGTAACGTGTTCAATATGATGGGTCTCGGTTGGCATGACCATCTATCTCAACCCAAATCCAATCTCTTTAGTTGACCATGTCAAAAAGTTACTCAATACCAACCCTTTTAATAAACGAGTAGTGACCCATTTACGACCCATCTTAAAAGAAACGGTGTGCCATAATAGCCATATTATAGGTATGCGAATTAAAGAATGACTTCCATTCCCATTGAAAGTATTTGGTAGATTAGAACTAAAAATTGGGTATCAAACCCATCAATATAGCCATATCATAGATGATAAACCCACTAAGGCTTGGTAGGTTTCAACTTTCAACATCCAATCCCATTCCCATTAATAATCCAAATCTATAGTGATTTCATGGTAAAACCTAGGGATGTTCAGTAATTACATTCAAGTCAAACATACAGAAAATCAAACCAAATCAAAGGCGATTTCTTAAAAATGATTTTGATTTTTGATCTTATATTTTCGTATAGGAAATTTCGTTTTCAAAACAAATCAAATCGAAAACTGAATTCAGTTATTATATATGTATATGAATAAATATTAATTTATATCTATTAATTGAGATAATTTGTAATATAAAATAAATGTTAAGTTTTGATACATTGTATCTTTTTCAATTTGTAAAATAATGATGGTAAATAATTCCCATCAAAAAAAACTTTTTTTAGAAATTTTGGAAAGAACTTTGCCAACAAAAAATCTACAAAAGATGAAAATGGTTTAGTTAACTTGATTTGATTTCCTGCTTGAGCGTCCAGAATTAAAAAATCGAGGATATCGACGAAACTAAAATTGAAAGCCTAAACTCTAAAGCATACCGTATTACTACGCGTCTAATTATAAACATCCACTAAGAAAGCATAACACTTTTACGATTTTGGAAGAAAAATACTATTAGAAATAATAATTAACCTTTTGTATTGATATTGATAGTTTTAAACATATTCAGAAGGCCAATTCATTAATTCAACGTGTCACTTATATGGATTTGTTTATGGCCAGACCCGAAGACGACCCAACCCAAACTATACATTACACATTTATACATGTGAGTCATCGTCACACAATAGATATGCCTCTTCTACTTTACCTTGTTTTAAATGTTTTTATTGCTTTTAGAATACTCGAGTAATAATTAAGAGTATTCCTGATAAATAACAATTTAAGATGCACATAAAGATAGATATACCTCAATAATTTCAGTGTTAAGTGTAAGAAATTTGACAGGTGCAAAAAACCTAAACCACTATAAGCCAAGGAGGCAAGATTAGGTGCCGATATCACATGCTCCCGATTAATGCTACTAGAGTTGTCGCATCTAATAGTGAGATTCACGAGTTGAGGTGCAAACACAGTAACAACCTTTACATCATTGAGCATCTCATCAAGAGCGAGATCAGATAATCCATGATGACAAATACTGAAATTACTCAATCCTTTAGTTTCACATATTCTTAAGGTGAGATTCTTCAAGTTTGAACACTCGGATAAAAGGCCAACGCAGTTGTCAGTATGGTCATCACTAGAGAAAGTGACTTCTTGGAGATACAATGTTGTTAAAGCAGGAAAGACATATCTGTCGAACCCTGATCGGTGAATGATAAGATGTTTAAGAGACATAGAAGTATACAGAGAGACGGGGAATTTAACGTCGTCTTCAAGCAAACATTGCACATCATGATGTTGGATATTGTGAGAGAATGCATAGTGCAGAAAGTTTTTTGACAGATGGCTCCGTTGCCTTTCCAGGAAACCGGAGACACATCTACACGACTATCGCGGCGTTTGAGAAAACGTCTAACAATCTTGGAAAGTTTTTTCAGGTCTTTATTTGAATAAAAGAGGTCAAGATCAGGAAAGTCTTCAATTGAGAAATTGAGGTAAGGCATAGTAGTCCAGAGAAATCTATACCTAGTTGACAAAGCACTGGTTTTCACGGTATTTTTGATGCTAATAAAAGAAAGGATTTTATGTATCAGGTCGTTGGGCAAGCTGCTTAATCTATCAACAACATTTCCTTTCTTACTTTTTTTAGAATTCAACAGCTCTACTTACATTATCACTCTTTCTCTTTTTCCCATTCCCAGAACCCATTTTCTTCCCCATTCAAGCAAAGTATATAGAGACAGACAGACAGAAATATGAACAGTAAAATTGACAGCGTATTGAAGAAACAAAAAGTAAAGGAGATATACGCGGTTAATTAGGGATTTCAGTAAATAAATCCCCTTTTCTATTCAATAGAATGTGGGAGATAATATATGTGAGAGATAAAAGGTGAAAATAGAAAAAGGAAGTGAAGGGGAATTACAGAGTATTGATGAGCGTTTTCTGATCAGCAATAGTACTTCATCTTCCCTCGAGAAGCAGATTTGGTGAGTGTGTGCGTGTGTATTTTACCGGTGAGTATCAAATCGGATTCGGGTGAGGGTGAGGGTGAGGGTGAGGGTGAAAGCAGTGAGAGTGGGTAAAAAAGTTAACTAAAGTGTTATTTTAATGTGTGGATAATTATTTTTATGCTTATCTATAATCTGTTTGTATCTATAATATATAACTAAAAGAGGGGGTTGGGGGTACACTTGGCACCCTAATCCCCTCCTTTAGCCTAATTCTTCATCCTCATTAATCATATATTTTTTTAATATTTTTTTAATTATTAAATTTATAGACCGACCTTATTATTAATAAAAAAATCTTTCTATCTGTAAAAGTCTTCCAAAAATTATATTACATCTATATACAACCTAAGAATAGACCCTCACATATCCTCAATCAAAAACAAAACCTACGACCAAAACAAAAAAATAGTTTTCGTAATTATAGTCTAAAATTGTTGTTTGTGTTTGTCTTAAGTTTAGATATAACAAACTACAAATTTTTTATTTAACTAAAGTTGGGGGAAAAAAGGGTTAACTAGATTCAATATTTTTATGAAGTTAATTTTCATATGTTTTCTTCTTTAGTTTTCGTATTGATTAAGTTGTCGAATTGGTTCTAGGGATTTTGTCGCCTTCACGATGATTATAATGTTTAATATAAACATTGAACATTGGCTTCAGTATGTTCGAATAAAAAGCAAGAAAATCAAAGAAAAACCAAAACCAACGATTTATCATATTATTATAATTTTTATATATATTGAGGAGCATTTGTTGTCAAGAACAATTATAAACATATGCAAAGAATGATACGGAGTATTTGAAAAATAATATCAAAAACTAAAACAACAAACTTTCAAAGAAGCCAGATTTCTCCAAACCCCTTTACACTCTCAAACCAACCACATTAAATTAGATGTTATTAATTAAATAAAGATTAAGAAAAATTGTTACGAAACACGCGGACCTGAAGTCTAAAACCCGGATTCTAAACACATCATATTCTTCCCCCTTACTTGAATTCCAATTTTTTAGCTTTGATTAATATATTTTGAGACTATCTATCCATTGGACGGACCTGAGCACTAGTTTTATATATATTCTACTATATATGATAGATTATATTATTACCTATATTTATATTATTATATTTATATTTACTAGCATGGTGCCCGCGCAATGCGGCGGCAATGCGTGGTGACGGTGGCGGCGACGACTGATGGTGGGGACAACGAGTAGTTGTTACGCCCGTTTTTTTTTTAAAAACTTCATTTAACTTTTTATAAATAATATGTATTCAATAAATACATATATATTTGACCACACCGAATACCAATTTATTTCAAAACGACCATATGGAAAAATTATAAATTTCGGCATGACCTCATCGTAATGTCGACAATCAATACCTGTTAGTTTTCAATCAAAACAACCTGTTTATAAACAACCAAATTACTTGACATGACTCAGCTTAACGACCCCATTACCAACTTAAAGGAAATAACATATTTAGCTACAAAATATGGGCTAGTAACGTAACAAGCATAATGTACTCGGCTGTAATTTAAAGATAACACTTGCATAAACCTTCTGTAAGTACTCATCCACGCCTGAATTTTACCCGTGTTCGTCCTATCCAATGGCTCATCATTAAACGCTAAATCCATAAGCACCTACAACATTATAATTAAAGGAATAAGCACATCGCTTAATGAATATATAGAAAGTAAACATATTAACCTTCTGCATTATATAAACTGCGTGTATATCGTACTGCGTGAGATAAACTGCATGATTATCTGCAAATACATTCTGCCAGTTGTTCAGTTATATGGACCAGACTACACGTATATAGCCAACCTCCATATAATCAACTTTGCCTGCTAAATATAAGAGGGTCACTATATCAAAGTATAAGAAAGTGAATAATACAGCTATATGCATAGAAGGATTAACTGATATTCTTTAATGGTTTCCTTCTACAACGTCAATACACATACATCCACAAAATCTGCACATTAGCCTTATATATCTGAATTTACATCACACAATCACATGGCAATCACATTTCAATTAAAGCATGTATATTTACATAACATACACACTTACTCAACAAAACATCTAGATACACATAACAACTTGACTAACACAATTCTACGATCACATAACAATTAAAGCACATGTGGTTGCATAACATACACACTTACACAACAAAACATCTACGTAACACATTGTTAATCCAACAAACAACATGACTATCACCAATCTAGCCTACTTAGCGTTCTAGCTCACAAATAAGTCGATTCAACGCTATAATCATGCCTCAATATACAACATCAACGGCCTAGATTCGATCATTATCTAAGGCCAATAACAATGGTTAACTGCAAATACTGGCTATTAATCTTCAAGCTGCTTAATTATTATCTACAACTTACAACTATAATAAGCATTCTGCTTATTACATTAGCTTAATATTATCAATAACAACAAATTTTACCACTAACTTCTCTATTACCATGCTAATTACCATAATCTTATCAAAACAACAATCTCATTGCTACGACTTATGTATCTTCATAATTTTAACAAAAAACATATCACATAACTAAACAAGACGGCATATCAACTACTACTATATTAGTACCAATACTACCAACTGCACCATCACATGGAATCGATTACACATATAACCGAGTTCCATATAATTCAATGTGACTGCTCAATCATTCATTATTTAATTAATAACAGCAATTTCAATAATTAGAACAACTAAACAAATACGGCATTATATAACTATCTTGATCATATGAGATCTCTTACACACATGTAATCTGCCCTCATATGATCAACCTGCCAGTTTAAATCCTATATACTCACCTGTGGTCCTGCTACAGCTACAGCATACAGTTGTATTCCTCAAAATCCTTTGTTACCTATTAACCAAATTCATATAATCCATCAACATCTATACATTTTGTCTTTTCTAACTTTTTCTTACCCAATACTTCCCAGGTCAATTATTTTCATTTCCTTATCACTATTTCATCATTACCTTACAAAATCATAGCTTCTCTTAACCTTTTTATGTCAAATAACGTGACACAAAAACTGTCACAAAATCTTACCAAATTTTAATATATGTTTCCCAGCTGAGCCTAGATATCACCATTTTTTGACCTAATATATTTTTATACAACTATTAGTTAAACTAAGAAACTAAGAAATAGTACCTTTTAAAAAGATGATAATCAAAACCTATAATCGGTTAGAAATGATTTAACATATTTAGTTTGATCTGAAACCCGCTATTCCTTCTCCCCTTCTTCTTTTTTCTTTTCTGGCCGTGTCCGTCGCCGCCTTCTAACTGCCGACTTAACTCTTTGTTTTTGTGTAAGGAATGATCATGATAATAGTATTATATATATGGAAATAATTTCCATGTTTCACTTAATCCCCTTCTTTACGACTTTCTTACATCTTTAGTCCTTTTAGTTCCCGTCATTTAATTATACGTTACTTATGACACTAAGCTCGACATTTGATTTATACAACATTTTTTTTATATGCTTATATGACGCATACTGCTTTTATAATAATACTACGAAATTCGGGGTGTTAGAGTAGTGTAAGCTATTGATGTAATTGTAATTAATATAGTGGTTAGTGAAGTTTTTAAAAGTTGAATAACTAACAGTGTAATTTATTTCATTAAGAGTATTTTAGATTTATTAGTGGAGATAATTAAATTAGTGAATAAAGAAGAGGATGATATAGAAGAAGAGTAGGGGGTATTCTTGTCATATTGCATTGAGTAATTTCAACATTTCCATAAATAAAAATGGTTATTCTTTTTATATATAGTTATAGATTATAGATTATAGATAACAAATACCTTAAAAGAATTGTTTTGTGCCAAATGAGAATCAAACTTGAGATTTTAAGGTTACCAAATGTTTTCCTAACCATTAGCTCAACCCCTTGTTGGTTATAATTTGAAAAGCAAATAACAACACACATCCAAACATATTTACCAACTGTCCATAATTGGCCTGGAATTTAGGCTTACTTGATTGATGGGTTACCTCGAATACTACTAGGATAAGGTACTTGTGTTAATGTTCAATTTATCATATATTTTTGTCGGTTGTACAAAAATTAAGTTTTTATGCATACACTTTGTGTTTATGACTCTTCTAGTGTTGCGTCATACGTTACCAATTATTGTCAATGGCATTGGATGATACTATTACCGTGTTCACAGTATATGGCACACACTTATTATTTGTTTTATTCTAAAAGTTAATCTTGTTTCCCTAGTTTCAAAATATTTGTTGTCGTTAATGCAGTTGATCGTGTTAAGATTCATCCACGTTCTACTTCTAGTATACATCATGGCTAGAGCTTTTGCTGCTGTTCAACATTGTAAACTACAAGAAGTAAACTTTTATGTATTTGTCAAAAAAATTATGTATATTTGATGAATCACCTCTTGTAAAATGAGAACTCCTTTTGTTATTTAACTTTGAAATTTATGTTTGGATAATTGTATGCTAGGATCTTGGGTATATCCCCTGAGACGAAGAGAACAAATCTCCTACTCATTTACCTCTTGTTCATATACATTGAACTCGATGTTATGGATTTCTGAAACCATAAACCTTAATCGCTAAATACAACGTTTATTTATATAGAAATTTGACTAGACATTTTAGAAGGATGGGTGAGGTATATAAAGTAGTTCTGTTTCAAATCTCAGTTAAGCATTGATTGTGTTATAAAAAGTAGGGACGAGCATGGGACCGGTACCGTCCGGTACCGACAGTACCAATACCGAAATTGACTCAAACTTGTTACCGATCCCGTTCTATATAAATTGGTACGCTACCAATATCGTATTGGTACGGGACCAGAATTTCGGTATCAAATTCGACTAGCACCGATTTTGTTGAATATGGGTGTTTTTTTATATTGTTGATCAAGTGAATTTCTAAGTAATCAAGAGATGATTTTCCCCCCTTTATTCTCATGTATCTTTTTGACGCAATCACAACCGAGAATTTGGTATGAAATGTGTGTCTGAATTGAGAGAATGGTATGTTGTCAAGTTGATTGAAATTACCCTTAGATCAGGGTTTCCATCCTAGAAGAAAGACAAGTAGTCATTTTGATGGCTCGAAGTCTGATAGGGAAAGTGATGGCAAAGGAAGAAGTCAATATACGCTGCCTGAGAAAGTCTATGGCTTGTGTTTGGGTTTGTAGTAGTACCCGCTAACGTGCCTATCTCTACGGCAGCCTCTGGATATTCTTGGATGATATATTTCTCAAAGACGTCTACCTCAGGTCTTACACTGAATGACCTCTCTCATCTAATCGATCGGTGAAGGATGTCTTTGAAGATCATCTGGTCTGGCTCGTTACCATTAGTTCCTCTCTCTATAGTCGAGCTAGGGAAATGAGTAAAAAGGTTACAAAATACAAGGAGTTGTTTACTTGTTTTATTGTTCATATAATTGTTCAGCCCGAATTACAAATGGTATGTTATCAAGAAGTTGTTCAGCCTCAATTGAAAATGATATGTAATCAAGAAGTTGTTACAAGTGTTAAGCCTGAATTAAAAATGGTATGTTAACATATCGAACTCCTCTCATATTGTTCACAATTTCATGCTAGTAACGAACAAACACAACATCTCAGGTTCAAGTATTATTGTTTTAATAGCTTGGACCAAATACATGGGCTTTACCAAGTACATGATCCAATTAAAACTAAATGCAAAAAACACATTACTTTCTTCTCTCTTTTTTTTCTTTTTTTTTCTTTTTTTTTTTTGTAGGCATATTCTTACAAAATCCACGTTCATTTACAAGCTTTGTCCTAATACGTAAATCTATAATTATTGATTAGTATTTACAACAATCTTGCAAACTTGTTTATAATTATATAAAGTTGAGGTGAAATAGAAAACTTGAATTATAGTGGAATGACTTCCAATATATATATATATATAATATATATATATAATATATATATATAATATATATATATATATATATATAATATATATATATAATATATATATATATATATATATAATATATATATATATAATATATATATATAATATATATATATATATAATATATATATATATATATAATATATATATATATATATATATATATAATATATATATATATATATAATATATATATATATATATATATAATATATATATATATAATATATATACTAGTTTGGTTAGACTAGAGTTCGTAGTTGAATTTGTAAAATAATTTGGAAGTGGGAAGTGAAATGATTTTCAAGAATAGAAGAAGGTGTTGGAAGAATATAACAAGCAAGGTGCAATAAGAGGCTACCCAATGGTAGGGACTCATCCCTCAAGGACTAGTCCCTGTCAGCGCCACATCAGCAAAAAACACTCCAAGGACTAATCCCCCCAAAACATACCCAATACACTCATCCCTCAAGGACTAGTCTTGGACCCACCAATTATTTAATTCTACCATTTTATCCAAACTTTACACTTTTAACCCTCTAAACTATAAATAAAATACATTTTAGTCCATTAACACAAATTATAAATAAAACACACAACTTCATTAAAAATAAAAATACAAATACAAATAAAAATACTCGTCAAGCGCGTCGGGATTGTAGCCATACGCCAACTGACGTATAGCGCATACACACTTTTGGATTGTACTAAAACCAACCTTTCCTCGAGCATAAACCTGCTTGTCTTGCATTCTTTGAAAATGCAAGGGCACAGGACCTGGATGTCGAGATGGGTATGATATTATGTCGTTCACAATGCGCATGAACATAGGTCTCGACATACGAAAGTGTCGCCTAAAGCTCTTCAACGAATACTTTGGGTTTTCGTCAAAATAAGCTGCCATTAGGCGCTCTTCAGCACCATATCGATCTCTCTCGACGGGCATACGGGGTATGAATGGTCTTGATGATTCACCTTGTTCAAGCAAATCAACACATTCGGCCATGATGCCCATAAGCTCATCATCATCGTCTTCATTAGGAAACAAATCCGGTCTCGTGTACGTTGATAAACTCGAAGGAAACATGTTGTTCATGATGATTTGTGTATACGAAAGTGTGTTTTGGTATAATATAGCTGAATATATGGAAGAGTGGTGTGATATGGTGGTTCAATTGAAGTCTATATATAGCCATATTGAAAAACTAGCCGTTAAGGACTAAAATTGACACTTTTTTGAACCTGTTTTGAACAAAATAGCCGTTCAGGGGCTTGTTTTGCCAAATGGTGAAAGTTAATTGTTGTCTCATTCCTTTGAATTATAGCCGTTGCAATTAAAAAAAAAAAACAGACGCTCCCTCTCGTCCCTGCAGGAACTACACAAGCGGACGACAGCTTCGGACGAGTCCCACCCAACGGTGTGGACTCGTCCATGGAAGGCGAACGACTATTGAAGGTATGTATTCGATGTATTTTATTAAAAATTAGGGTTTCCTCTTCGATTAAGTATTTTATTATGAAGGTTGCATGAATCTTTTTGAAAACCGAGTTAAACACTAATTAAAATGTAAATACTATTATTTTAATTAGGGTTTCCTCTTCGATTAAGTATTTTATTATGAAGGTTGCATGAATCTTTTTGAAAACCGAGTTAAACACTAATTAAAATGTAAATACTATTATTTTAATTAGGGTTTCCTCTTCGATTAAGTATTTTATTATGAAGGTTGCATGAATCTTTTTGAAAACCGAGTTAAACACTAATTAAAATGTAAATACTATTATTTTAATTAGGGTTTCCTCTTCGATTAAGTATTTTATTATGAAGGTTGCATGAATCTTTTTGAAAACCGAGTTAAACACTAATTAAAATGTAAATACTATTATTTTAATTAGGGTTTCCTCTTCGATTAAGTATTTTATTATGAAGGTTGCATGAATCTTTTTGAAAACCGAGTTAAACACTAATTAAAATGTAAATACTATTATTTTAATTAGGGTTTCCTCTTCGATTAAGTATTTTATTATGAAGGTTGCATGAATCTTTTTGAAAACCGAGTTAAACACTAATTAAAATGTAAATACTATTATTTTAATTAGGGTTTCCTCTTCGATTAAGTATTTTATTATGAAGGTTGCATGAATCTTTTTGAAAACCGAGTTAAACACTAATTAAAATGTAAATACTATTATTTTAATTAGGGTTTCCTCTTCGATTAAGTATTTTATTATGAAGGTTGCATGAATCTTTTTGAAAACCGAGTTAAACACTAATTAAAATGTAAATACTATTATTTTAATTAGGGTTTCCTCTTCGATTAAGTATTTTATTATGAAGGTTGCATGAATCTTTTTGAAAACCGAGTTAAACACTAATTAAAATGTAAATACTATTATTTTAATTAGGGTTTCCTCTTCGATTAAGTATTTTATTATGAAGGTTGCATGAATCTTTTTGAAAACCGAGTTAAACACTAATTAAAATGTAAATACTATTATTTTAATTAGGGTTTCCTCTTCGATTAAGTATTTTATTATGAAGGTTGCATGAATCTTTTTGAAAACCGAGTTAAACACTAATTAAAATGTAAATACTATTATTTTAATTAGGGTTTCCTCTTCGATTAAGTATTTTATTATGAAGGTTGCATGAATCTTTTTGAAAACCGAGTTAAACACTAATTAAAATGTAAATACTATTATTTTAATTAGGGTTTCCTCTTCGATTAAGTATTTTATTATGAAGGTTGCATGAATCTTTTTGAAAACCGAGTTAAACACTAATTAAAATGTAAATACTATTATTTTAATTAGGGTTTCCTCTTCGATTAAGTATTTTATTATGAAGGTTGCATGAATCTTTTTGAAAACCGAGTTAAAAACTAATTAAAAATGTAAATACTATTATTTTAATTAGTTTCCTTTCGATGTATTTTATTAAAAATTAGGGTTTCCTCTTCGATTAAGTATTTTATTATGAAGGTTGCATGAATCTTTTTGAAAACCGAGTTAAACACTAATTAAAATGTAAATACTATTATTTTAATTAGGGTTTCCTCTTCGATTAAGTATTTTATTATGAAGGTTGCATGAATCTTTTTGAAAACCGAGTTAAACACTAATTAAAATGTAAATACTATTATTTTAATTAGGGTTTCCTCTTCGATTAAGTATTTTATTATGAAGGTTGCATGAATCTTTTTGAAAACCGAGTTAAACACTAATTAAAATGTAAATACTATTATTTTAATTAGGGTTTCCTCTTCGATTAAGTATTTTATTATGAAGGTTGCATGAATCTTTTTGAAAACCGAGTTAAACACTAATTAAAATGTAAATACTATTATTTTAATTAGGGTTTCCTCTTCGATTAAGTATTTTATTATGAAGGTTGCATGAATCTTTTTGAAAACCGAGTTAAACACTAATTAAAATGTAAATACTATTATTTTAATTAGGGTTTCCTCTTCGATTAAGTATTTTATTATGAAGGTTGCATGAATCTTTTTGAAAACCGAGTTAAACACTAATTAAAATGTAAATACTATTATTTTAATTAGGGTTTCCTCTTCGATTAAGTATTTTATTATGAAGGTTGCATGAATCTTTTTGAAAACCGAGTTAAACACTAATTAAAATGTAAATACTATTATTTTAATTAGGGTTTCCTCTTCGATTAAGTATTTTATTATGAAGGTTGCATGAATCTTTTTGAAAACCGAGTTAAACACTAATTAAAATGTAAATACTATTATTTTAATTAGGGTTTCCTCTTCGATTAAGTATTTTATTATGAAGGTTGCATGAATCTTTTTGAAAACCGAGTTAAACACTAATTAAAATGTAAATACTATTATTTTAATTAGGGTTTCCTCTTCGATTAAGTATTTTATTATGAAGGTTGCATGAATCTTTTTGAAAACCGAGTTAAACACTAATTAAAATGTAAATACTATTATTTTAATTAGGGTTTCCTCTTCGATTAAGTATTTTATTATGAAGGTTGCATGAATCTTTTTGAAAACCGAGTTAAACACTAATTAAAATGTAAATACTATTATTTTAATTAGGGTTTCCTCTTCGATTAAGTATTTTATTATGAAGGTTGCATGAATCTTTTTGAAAACCGAGTTAAACACTAATTAAAATGTAAATACTATTATTTTAATTAGGGTTTCCTCTTCGATTAATTATTTTATTATGAAGGTTCTTCGATTAAGTATTTTATTATGAAGGTTGCATGAATCTTTTTGAAAACCTAGTTAAAAACTAATTAAAAATGTAAATACTATTATTTTAATTAATAAATTATTAATTAATTTTTTTTCATGTGATAAACAGGATGCCTCCTGAACGAGCATACGACTTTGATGTCCACTATGATGGTTCTTTCGAACATCCACCACTGAGGTATGTTCACGACATTGTCTTGAGTATCTTCACTCCCAGGATGGGATATGATGAATTTGTCGAGTACTTAGAGAGGGAATGTGATTGTACTTTCAATGCTATGTATTTTCTAATACCAGGCAATGAGCTTAATGGTGGGTTGATTAAAATAGATGGTCAAAAAGAAATTGACATGATGTTTGACATAGCATATAGTTATGGTAAAATCCATATTTATGTAGACCATTTTTTTGATGACCTAAGTCAATTTTTAGTTGTGCCTGCAATTGGTAATGATGGTGATGTGGAAGATGGGGGGACTAATGAATTCAGGGTAGAAGACTATATTATATCTCAAAGTCAACCACCTGGTATTCAACCAGCAGCTAATTTAGATGCCCAAAGTCAACAACAGTTAGGCAATGAGATTTTAGAAGATGCAACACATGTTGTGTCCAGTGGTAGTGATTCAGGTGAGTCTGTAAATGATAGAAATGATGATGATAATGATGAAGGAGTTGAAAACAATGAGACTGAAAACAGAAATGGAGTTGAAAAAAATGAGAATGAGAAAAGAAATGATGGTCAGGGAAATGAAGCAGCTGATCAAGAGCATTCAAGTGATGATGATGACTATGAACCATCAGCTGAATCCAGTGAGGATGAAAGTGATGCTCCATCTGTTGATTACCTTTCTGAAGGGGAGGATGAATTAAGAGAGTTCAGGCTGATGAGAGTTGTTGCAAAGAAGAAACCTAAGACTGCTAGGCAACCAAAACTTGGAGTTCAGGATGGAAGCAACACAGACATGCCAGAAGTTGTGGCTGAGCATGAAGAGTTTATGAAGGAGTTGGCAGACAAATTGAAAGGATCAGATGAGCAGAATGAGGATCCATTCAAGAAGATTGAGAATCTTGAAAGATGGCCTATTCACAACCAACATATACATTGGAGGCAGAAACATCCAGAGGTTTCAAGGTGAATTAAGCAAGGAGAACATGCAGTTGCAGAATGTGGGAGCTCACTGGGTTGCCATGCCCTCATGCAGTGTCAGTTATATTCAAGATGTCAAAGAATGTAGAGGATTATGTCCCTGAATGGTTTAGGAAGAGTTTGTATCAGGAGACTTATGCCTTTTACATGCACCCAGTTGGTGGTATGACTACTTGGAAGCCAACCCCATATACTAACCCTTTACCACCCAAACACAGGGTCATGCCAGGTCGACCAAAGAAGAAGAGAATAAGGGCACAACATGAGAGTCATGTCAGTCAAAAAGGTAGTTTGAGGAGGGTAACAAAGCATGGTGTAACAATGACATGCCAAAAATGTCTTCAGCCTGGTCATAACAAGAAAGGGTGCAAGAATGAAGCTGTACAAAAACCAGCTAAGGAGAAAAAGAAGATGGGTAGGCCAAGAAAGAATGTTGGTGAGAGTAGTCAGAATGTGGGTCAGGGAAGTAGAAATGAATGAAGGTCAAGGAAACCAAAATGTGGGTCAGGGAAGTAGGAATGTGGGTCAGGGTAGCCAAAATGTGGGTCAGGGAAGTAGGAATGTGGGTCAGGGTAGCCAAAATGTGGGCCAGGGTAGCCAAAATGTGGACCAGGAAAGACAAAATGTGGAGCACATAAACAAAAAGCAAAAGATTGATGATACCAGTAAAAAGGTTGGTGGGTTTTCAAGTCAAAACCAGACTGGACCATCTACTACACCACACAAGTGGACCAAAAAGGCAGTGTATGTGGATAAAGTGCTCAGTCCAAAGAAGAATGTAGCTGGACCAAGTGGACCATGTGATAAGGATGATTTTGTTATAGGATCTTTAAGTGCAACAGCCAAATCAGGTGTGGGCCTAGGTGTTTCAAGTGTTGGTTTTAGGAATCCTAAATTCCTTGGTGTGAAAGGTACAATTTATTTTATTTTATTTTATAATTTGTAAATGTCTTTCATAGGTTGGTTTAAGTAGTTTGGTTAATTGAATAGGTCCAAGAAGGCTACCTGCTTGGTGGGGTGCTGGTGTGTGTGTTGATCCTAAGTCTGGAGAAACCTTCATAGGTGGTGGTGATGGGGTGCCTTGCCCAGTTTGGCCAAAGGATGTTACACCCCCAAGTGCTTTGGAGATGTTGAAACAGAAACAAGCACAAAAAACTGCAAACCAAAAGAGAAAGGAACTAGAAGATAGCATGCAGATGTCAAAGGACAAAGAACCTGCCGGATTCCAGGCAACTCCAAAAAAGACCACCCCCAGGAAGACCACTCCCAAAAAGGCAAATAATATTGTGATACCAGAGATAAGGAGTTCAAGGTTGCTGGATAAGAGGGCTCTAAGTGAAAGGATTATCAAGAAAAGGCTTGGAATGAAAGTGCCAGGTCTAGGAGAATCTGAAGATGCTCCATTTGTGGTTGAGTAGGTTGTGCAGTATGAAGGTTGTCTTTTGGTTTGAGACATGTGCAGACTTGATCTTGTGTCTTTTGGTGTGCAGACTTGATGTTGTGTCTTTTGGTGTGAACATCTGAACATTCACTTAACTTAAATTATGTTATGTAACAAACTTGTAGTAATCCTTGTATTTCAAACTTAAATCCAGTGTTTGTGTGTAATGTATTGTGTTATGCTTAAAATTATGGGTCTTTGTGTTATGCTTAATTATGCTTTAGATTATGATTAAATTATGTGTTTGTGTCATGCTCAAATTCAGTTTGTGTTTATGTCAAGGTTGTGTGTTTGTGTAAATACTGAATTAGCACACAAACATATTTCATTTCTGAATACATTAGACAACACATATTACCAAGAGTACAAAATACAAAATACAATTACCAGTTGAAGACTGCAAAATACAAAAGCCAAATTACACAGAAAATTAACTAGAATGATTGCAGGACCAACACACATATCACAAAACACAACCCAAGTAAGACACCTAACATCCATAAAAACACCCTTTCATAGACTTGCAATTTCCCATTTGCAACCTTCAAATCTGCCTTGAGATTGACTCCTTCTTCAAACAAATCGGTTTCAATTTCGCTTTCTTCTTTCAGACTTTTTAACTCATTATGAAGTTGAAATACAAGATCTTTGTAGTATTGGGTGGGGAGTTCTTCATCCAAGAATTGATACAACTGACATTTCCTTCTATCATCCTGATGTAATATATACATCGAATTATATTACAAAAATGTATAAGAAAAAGAAAAAGTTTGAAGATTTTCAATACTTACAACAATCGGGCATGAGAGAAATCTCCTTCCAGGGTTCTTTCTTGTCCAAGAGGTGTGTGGGTTTATACGATAACCACAATAACACAACATCTCACTGTCACGCAATACATTGCTTTGATTGTTCCTTCTTGGATGAATTGAAGCAGAAGACATTATTGATTTCTAGGGTTTTGGAAAGGGGGAAGGGGGGTCTGGTGAGAGAGAGAGAGAGAGAAAGAGGTGGGGTTTTTTGTTTTATATATAGATATATATATATATATATATAGGGGTGGGATAAATTGAGTCCAACTTAATTTGAGTCCAAAAAGGGTCCATGTAACTTACACATGTGTAAGTTAACTTACACATGTGTTAACTTACACATGTGTAAGTTAACTTACACTTACACATGTGTAAGTTAACTTACACATGTGTAAGTCGTGGTGGCGGTGGTCGCCGTCGCCGGAAAATCATGGTGGTGGTCGGAGATGATGGTGGTGGTGGTAGGAGGTGGTTGGAATTTGAGGAGATGGAAGAAAATCAATGGACTCAAATTGGACTCAAAATAAGCTGGACTCATTTTATCTTTTTCCTATATATATATATATATATATATATATATTATAAAATAATATATATAGAAATAATTATAAAACCACACGTTTGACACACGCTTGGTGAGGACGTGGACACTTAACCGGGTACACATCATCCATTATCCGGTACAGACCCTTTATAGACGTTTTAGCCGGTTTCGATCCTCGCAATAGAGAAGTTTTTTGTTTGAGCCCCATAACATGTATTTGTGACAAGTTGAAGGACTTTTTAAACAATTAGCCTATTATTAATAACACATTACAACATTTATTTAAAAAGTTACGATCCTAGGGCATTAGAAAATAAAAATATCACAAAACTAGACATAATAAAAACATTAATAAAACATCATCAACGTTGACGGTAATTTTTCGGGAGGTTCCAAACATGTTCCACTAGGGCATTGCGAAGTCGATGGTGCGTCATTCTATCACGTAACTCCGCGAAGGCCCGCATTTGCGTTGCAACCCTTTCATCCCACGTACGTGTTGGCACATTAGTTGGATCGGACAAATAATCTTCCTCAAGGTCGGATATTGCGCTACCGTTGTCTTGAACAATCATGTTGTGTAGAATGACGCAAGCATACATAATACGTTTTATTTTGTTCACCGAAAACGGGCGGGCATTATGTTTAAGGATTGCCCAACGACCTTGAAGCACCCCGAAAGCTCGTTCGACATCCTTTCTTGCAGCCTCTTGATAGCGCTTGAACTTACCAGTCTTTGGATCCATCGGGCATTTAAAAGACTTGACTAGTGTCGCCCATTCAGGATAAATACCGTCAGCTAGATAATATCCCTTGGTAAACTCTTGACCGTTAATAGTATATTGGAGTGCAGGAGCCCTATCTTGGAGCAGATCTTTGAACAAATCTGATGGACGTTGATGTCGTTGTTCGAACCTGCGGGGCCAAAGTAAGCATGCCAAATCCACAAATCATACGAAGCTACTGCTTCAAGCATGATCGTTGGATGTCCTTTGTCGCCTCGTGTGTACTGCCCTTGCCAAGCCACCAGACAGTTTCTCCAACCCCAATGCATACAATCAATACTACCAAGCATACTAGGAAAACCATGTATCTGTTCATGCTTACTTACCAAACGTTGGACATCTTCACTTGTCGGCTTTCTCAAGTACTCAGTGTGATATAAATAATAAACACACTTACAAAAGTTATTTAAACATTCCATTGAAGTCGCACGGACCATATGTAAGTACTCATCTAGTTGGTCGGGATTAGCACCATACGCCAGTTGACGTATGGCGGAAGTACATTTTTGGAAAATGTTGAAACCACGCCTACCAGTGCAATCGGTTTGATTTTTTTGAAAAAACTGAAAATGTTTGGGTAGGGGTTCGATGGCGCTAAAGCTGTGTATAGCTTGGCATATGCGGATAAACATATGCTTGCGCATTCGAAATCTTCTTCGGAAAAAATTGGCCGGAAACGTTGGTGCATCGAAAAAGTAACCATTCCATAAACGTGCCGCGGATCCGGCATGATCTCGTGATAAAACCCTTCTGGGTCTAGGAACACGTGAACCTGACTCGTCATCGTTTGATTCTTCTTCGTTACAAAGATCAAAAACGGCGCCTGCGATCTCTGGATTAAATAGCGTGTTCATTTGCGTAGCGGTGTTGGTAAGGAAATTGAATTCATCACTTGCTGTCTTGCTGATGATGAAGTAGACATAATTTTGGTGGTGTTTGAAATGAAATGTTTGTGTGTTAAAATGAAATGAAAAGTTTGTGTGATGAATTGTTTGTGTGTTAAAATGAGAATAAGGTTAGTGTTTAAATTGGAAAAAAAAAGTTACCGTTGAAGAAAAAAAAAAGAAAAAAAGGCAAACGGCTACAAATGGTCCCACACCCAACGTCTTCCAACTTCTTCACCAAGACTCCACCGAAGGACGCAGCCACAAGGACGATCACTGTCCATAGCTTGTCCGCGTCTTGAGCCATGAGGACGCAAGGAGGACTCCCTATAAGCACCACCCTAAGACAATAATGTTACAAGCCATGAGGTTCAAACAATAAAGTTTCAAAAAGTTATAGGCCCGAGACACTGATGCAATGTATCGATATATCATTAATGTCTGTTTTTAATTCAGCACCAAGACTATGTCATGTCATGTTATTATTGTATATCTAGAGTTTGTAGTCATGTATCACCTCATATATTATATTTCGACATCTTTGTATTATGTTTCAAATTCATAAAATTTGAACATTTACAGAAGAAAAGTTCACATCTACCGCAAAATGGAGAAGTTTTAGAAAACAAAACCAATAGATAATAAAAAACTAATTGTAACACACATTTTTGATAACTTTTATTACTTACTCATGCGATGAACTTGAATATGAGTAGGCAATACAATGCTATTGTTGCATGCATCATTTTCTTTTAAAAACAAAAGGGTTAATTAGTTGGTTTACAGAACATTCGAATTGTATTCTATCATATTATTATATACATCTTAAACGACTCTAATAACATTGTGTTATTGAGTTTTTATAAGGAAGAAAAAAAAAAAGGCAAACGGCTACAAATGGTCCCACACCCAACGTCTTCCAACTTCTTCACCAAGACTCCACCGAAGGACGCAGCCACAAGGACGATCACTGTCCATAGCTTGTCCGCGTCTTGAGCCATGAGGACGCAAGGAGGACTCCCTATAAGCACCACCCTAAGACAATAATGTTACAAGCCATGAGGTTCAAACAATAAAGTTTCAAAAAGTTATAGGCCCGAGACACTGATGCAATGTATCGATATATCATTAATGTCTGTTTTTAATTCAGCACCAAGACTATGTCATGTCATGTTATTATTGTATATCCAGAGTTTGTAGTCATGTATCACCTCATATATTATATTTCGACATCTTTGTATTATGTTTCAAATTCATAAAATTTGAACATTTACAGAAGAAAAGTTCACATCTACCGCAAAATGGAGAAGTTTTAGAAAACAAAACCAATAGATAATAAAAAACTAATTGTAACACACATTTTTGATAACTTTTATTACTTACTCATGCGATGAACTTGAATATGAGTAGGCAATACAATGCTATTGTTGCATGCATCATTTTCTTTTAAAAACAAAAGGGTTAATTAGTTGGTTTACAGAACATTCGAATTGTATTCTATCATATTATTATATACATCTTAAACGACTCTAATAACATTGTGTTATTGAGTTTTTATAAGGAAAGAAAAGAAAAAAAATTCAAATAATTCTAAATTAAGTAGAGTTTTTGAGCTTTCTTTTTAAGGGTAAAAATGAAATGAATTGATAAAAGAAATCTTTAGTTGTTTTTATTTGTTCCTCCCGTTGTCGAGATGGTTTAACATAATCTCATTTTTTTTATTTTAATCATATCATTAATTTTTTTTCTTTAAAAATTGAATTCCAAACAAAACGTGACGGTAGATCAACGAGGTCGGTTAATGAACGGACGAGATGAAAAGAACACACGTGGAATAAAAAGTGGGTATGGTATCAAAAACAAATAAGAAAACGAAACCCTATTTTTATAAATAAATGTCCGATACATGGCCGCCTAATCTCGCTCATTACATTTACAACATTATATATCATCTCATCTATCGGCCACAATTGAAAACCCTAATTACAACTATCTCTCTCTCACACACACATCTCCTCTCTCTCCATTCGATCTCGGTAAGTATACAACTCTCTTCAATCTCTTTCGATCTGATTATTATATCTATACATACATATACATGTATCCATATCTATATGATTATATATGTTGTATTGATTTATTGCTTATTATATGTTAATTGATCGATGTTAATTTACTTGTAATCTGATTGGTTTGTTATGGATCTCGTTACTTGATCGATTCAATTATTAAAATTATATATATATATATTTTATGTGTGTTTTATTCTTGTTACTTGATCGATTCAATGTATTAAAATTATATATATATATATTTTGATGTTGTTTGAGATTTAAGCAAGCGATTTTTTTTAAATTAAGTTAGATCTGATTAATTTTTATGTTTTGTATGTTTGTTTAATTATTGTTTTATGGTATTAAATTATTTATTGAATCCTGATTGTTAGGTTATATACTTTTTTATAATATATATAATATGCGCTTTATTAGCTGTATTTACATGATTGATTGTGTTTTGATTTTTTGAAGATACTTTAGCTATTCATTTTTTGAAATAAATCAATAGTTTTTCATCGGAGTTTCAGTTATTGATTTTCTATGGTTATAAAATAAAGTGATAAGTAGATACATAATCTACTTCAATAAGCTAGCTCAAACACTGATATTTAGCTATTTAGCAAAGGTTTGTGATATTTTATGGCTATTTCACAGTAATGAAAAATGTCAAAAAAGATTGTTTGATATAATTATTTTTGTTTAGTGTTTTTCATTGGCCAATTATGTATTCATGTGAGAGTTTACATTCTGTGTTGAGTATCATAAGTGTGTTTTGCTTGATGATTATTTTTAACATGGTTTCATTAGTTTTTGATACTATGCAGAAAACTTTTTGTGTCGACCGAGTTAGTTAATTAGTAATTTGGTTGAAACATAATTTTTTTGCGGTGTATCTAATGTTGAGTTATAGTTTTTTCAGCAAACTTTTGTCATAGTAACTTCATTTTTTGTATGTGCTTGCTCTAAGCTCTTATGTGGTTGGTGCTTGTCATACACTCCCATGTATGTCTATATGTACTTGAATTCATTTAGTGTCAATTAATTGTTTATTTGTTAAGCTGAAAGCCTAATAACCGAGAAAGTATATTTGGTCTGGTCTTAAATCTAAATATTCTACATTGCCAAATTCCCAAGGGTTTTTGTTGGTTAATATGTAATGAGATACATGTGTAGTACTTGTTATATATATGATATATATGGCGTGAATCCTATTAAATTTATGACTTCAGATGCTCTTATTGTTGATGTTAATTTACTTTACGTTTTTCCCTTTTGAAGGTTGTGACTTGTGTTGCTAGCTGTTCTTGACGATTTGCAAGTTGGAGCAAGTGAAAGTATTAAGGGTTTTTTATGTCCGAGCAGGCTATTTTCTACCTAGGGTATATTGGGTTGCTGGGAGAGTATTGTCCTATATTTAAGGAGGAAACTCCTATCTTTTCGAATACTGTCGGCTGTATGCATCGAGCGCCATTTCAGGAACATATTGATTTTTCTGGTTGCAGCTTAGCGCAACCCACATTTATCATTTCTGATCGTTCTTTGTGTGCTATAAAATCTTTTACAGACAGTCACATTTTCACCTCTGTCTCATTCTGATATTTATTGTCCACACTTTCCAAACCAAACATGGCGTTACAGAACATTGGTGCCAGCAACAGCGATGATGCCTTCTACAGGTACAAGATGCCAAAGATGATTACAAAGATCGAGGGTCGTGGAAATGGCATTAAAACCAATATAGTTAACATGGTTGATGTTGCCAAAGCTTTGGCAAGGCCAGCTTCTTACACTACCAAGTATTTTGGCTGTGAGCTTGGAGCCCAATCCAAATTTGATGAAAAAACTGGGGTATCACTTGTCAATGGCTCTCATGATACAGCAAAACTGGCTGGTCTTCTGGAGAATTTTATTAAGAAATATGTTCAGTGCTACGGTTGTGGCAACCCGGAGACTGAGATATTAATAACGAAGACTCAGATGGTCCAGCTGAAATGTGCTGCATGTGGTTTTGTTTCTGATGTGGATATGAGAGACAAGCTGACATCATTTATTTTGAAGAATCCACCTGAGCAGAAGAAAAACTCCAAAGACAAAAAGGCTATGAGGCGGGCTGAAAAGGAACGTCTAAAGGAAGGCGAGGCAGCTGATAAGGTAATGAAGAAGTTGACGAAAGATGTGAAGAAGACTAAAGATGGGCATGCAAAAACTACTTCAAAAAAGAAAGGTAACGGGTCTGATGAGGATCATGTTTCACCAACTGTTAGCCAGGCTGGTGACAAAGACGATTCTGAGGAAGATGATGACGTCCAGTGGCAGACCGACACATCTGCAGAAGCAGCTCGTCTGCGTATTCAGGAACAGCTTAGTACCGTTACTGCTGACATGGTCATGCTCACCACAGTTGAGGAGCCTGTGAAGAAGGTTGCCAAGCCAATTCATGAGGAGAATTCCAAACCTGCTAATGGCAATGCGAGTCCCAAGAAGCTTGTTGACATTGCTAAAGAAAATTTGAAAAAGAATGTTGGCCCAAAGGAAATTTTGGAGACACTATCCGGTTCACACCAGGAAAATGCAAGTGCTCTTTATGAGGCTTTACTTGATGGAGTGGAGAAAGGGTTTGCAAAGCATCTTCTTAAGAAAAAAAGCTATTTAGCTGCTGTTGTGGTTGAAGGGGAGGATTCACAGGTGGTTCTGTTACGTGCTATTGAGGAGTTCTGTGGCAAGTCAAACCCAAATGCAGTGAAGGAAGTGCCCCTTGTTTTGAAAGCATTGTATGATGCTGACATTCTGGAAGAAGAATATGTTGTGAAGTGGTATGAGGATGGACTCAACGGTGAGAATAAGAGATCCTCGATCTGGAAGAACGCCAAGCCTTTTGTGGAATGGCTTCAGAGTGCTGAATCTGAAAGTGAAGAAGAATAAGAGGTTATGCTGCTCTGCCTGCTCTCTCTATCTATGTGTTTTAACTACTTATATTTGGTATTGTTCTGTTTCAACTGCTACCTGTTTGTCCTGTGTTTGTTATGTTGGTATCCGTTTGAGACACCACGTTTTTTGTTGGCACCTGGTATTTCATAATAAATTGTGTTTGTGTTTATTATTTATGTCTTGGCATCGTGATTAATTGTGAATGATGTTTGAAATCTGGGTCCATTATGTTAATTCGACTTGTGATCTGGAGAATGTGGATCTGGAGATTGCATTACCGCAAAATGGACGATGATGCTAGCTCCATCTGTAGGAGCATTCATCTGCAATGACCGACCTATTATTAACTTAAAATTTTGCAGATTGCTTGTTATTTTTATTTTAACTTTACAGCTGATTTGTTTTGCGTTTTTTGATATTTTTAAAACAGATGACATATAATTGCATAAAAAATTAAAATTGTTTTCTTCTCAAAACGGTTTTTGGTAATCATTCAGCGATCCTAATTGCTTATAAAATTATCAACATCCGTATTATCTAAACCTAAGAAAGTAATAATTCAATATGCCGACCACCCCTGCCTATAAAGTTATTATCAAGTTACAAGGTAAGCAATAAGTCGACCAATTTTTCATATATTAGTGAGAATGTGAAACAAAACTCGTGTGTTTCTAAACATTGCTAATTATTATTAAAATTAGCCCCCCTTTTTTTTTTGTTACGTGATGGTTGCCGAGTGACGAGGGTCCTAGAGACATGCGTGTGTGGAACCATATTTGTAAATAATCTCTTTTGGATTTCTAAAAGTCAATAATACATCAAGTTTCATTCAATTGTCATAGTTTTTTTTTAACAGCAAAATGGAATTTCATTTCAAACAGGGGGGCTTATGCATAGGACGAGGTGGACGACCGGCTGAGGTCTGATTTTTTAGTGGACCCGATTATATATTTTTTATGTATATATATAAAAAATATATGTTATTAACTAAGTCCATTACAAATTTTAACAATTATCCAAAAATTAAACAATAGTACTTAACGAAAAAAAACTCACATATCTTTTATGGATAAAAAATAATATTACCCCTCTTAAAAGGAAAACCTAAACATGCGCCTACTGTGTGTGCAGTCTGCTAAAGTCTACGTGTCATTGTCACAATTCACAAAAGTCTAAAAGGTAACAAGAATGACACAATTCACAAAAGTCTAAAAGGTTACAAGCAACACAGTCATTATTATGAAAGGACTTATTTTTTATTTAATTTATATTACCGCAAAATGGACGATGATGCTAGCTCCATCTGTAGGAGCATTCATCTGCAATGACCGACCTATTATTAACTTAAAATTTTGCAGATTGCTTGTTATTTTTATTTTAACTTTACAGCTGATTTGTTTTGCGTTTTTTGATATTTTTAAAACAGATGACATATAATTGCATAAAAAATTAAAATTGTTTTCTTCTCAAAACGGTTTTTGGTAATCATTCAGCGATCCTAATTGCTTATAAAATTATCAACATCCGTATTATCTAAACCTAAGAAAGTAATAATTCAATATGCCGACCACCCCTGCCTATAAAGTTATTATCAAGTTACAAGGTAAGCAATAAGTCGACCAATTTTTCATATATTAGTGAGAATGTGAAACAAAACTCGTGTGTTTCTAAACATTGCTAATTATTATTAAAATTAGCCCCCCTTTTTTTTTTGTTACGTGATGGTTGCCGAGTGACGAGGGTCCTAGAGACATGCGTGTGTGGAACCATATTTGTAAATAATCTCTTTTGGATTTCTAAAAGTCAATAATACATCAAGTTTCATTCAATTGTCATAGTTTTTTTTTTATTTCCTTTTTTATTGTTAGTTTTTTTTTTTTTTTTTTTTTTTTTTTTGTATTTTTAAATTGTTGATGTTATTAATTATCTTGTTCTTATTGGATGACTCCCCTATATATATATATATATATATATATAGTATTATATATATATATATATATATATATATATATATATATATAGGTATAATATAAAGTAGGAATATGGATCATGTTAATCGGACATAATTTAGAAATAGAATTGGGTGTTTTGAATTTAGATTTGATTGCTACAATGGGTCAAGAAAGACTTAGCGGATTGGCGATGATAGCGATTGAAAATGAAATATTAGATAATATAGACTACCAAGAGTTGATCAACCGATTTGCACCTATCCTTCGGGCCTTTTTTTTTCTCGGCCGAGGTCCATAAATCCTCAGAGACGGCAATTTCAAACTCTAGCAAGATCAATTGTCATAGTTATTGGCAATCATTCCTTCCAAACGATCAAAAGCAAAATTACATAGTCTTGCCTAAAAGGCTAAAAGTTAACGTTATGGATACAAGTCCCAATCGACACATATGACTTTCTTGACAAAGGACCAATTCAATGATCATTGTTTTCCCCTTTGGGTCTTAGATAGATACTCAACGAAAACTTTGACTGCTGATTCTAAGTTTGTCTTTTTTGTATAATGAATAACCTAAGACTGGTTCAACAATTACTATGTCATTCCAATATTATTTTAATTGCACACGCTTAAATATTATTCTGAAGGAATAATGTTATTGATACATGCAATCGACCTTGTGGACAGCTTAAATCTTTCAAAACCACATAACAAATTGACAACATTTGGACACATTACATGTCTCCCTACTTCGTCTGACCCGAACATGAAATCATGCTACTTATATGTAGGACTCTTATTTTGTCCGCATCAAACCTTCAAATGTAGTTTTTTTTTCTCACTATATATGCGAACATTTTAAACGATGTGATATAGCTATCATAATAATCCAATCATTTGCTTATAAACACTAATCGATTCTTTGGAAGTTTCACCATACGATCATGTCTTTGCGGATTCCTTCTTTCGGTTGTGCTGTAGTTATCCAACTTAGAAAGGAGCATAGAGCGTATCCACGTTTATATATAAGAGCTCAAGGCTTACGAGATGAAGGTAAAACAATATAGTATGCCCCCATGTACGCTATATTACATATATGGTTGGCTTTGTTTCCCTGATAATTATGTCTGTATCGTTGTGCCTTTAAATGGACATTAAAATGTAGATCCACGTTTTTTAATTTTGTTAGTTTATTTGATTAATAGGGAGATCCAGTAATGATGTAGATTCAAATATGAAGATTCTGAAAGACAGACTTGAGATAATGAGGACGAAAGAGAAACTAGAGATGAGCTCTAGATCGTATGGTTGGGACGTCAACTGCGCTACACACAAATATGAAAAACAACCCAAATATCATCAAACAAGTTTATCAGTTCTCATGGGCAGTGCTCTTCTTTGCGCTTTTTCTGTCATTATTGCTCATCTCAATCTTTAGAAATTAGAAGTACGGATATTTCATCACCAACATGAAGTTCAAACACCCATTGCATCACAAATGTTACTTGTTTATAGTTAAATTTTCTCAAAATAGTAATTAAACATCAATGTCTACTATATCTGAACTCGGAATATCTAACGATGTAAAGTTTCTCACCTTCTTTCGGACCACTAGATTAAATACTTGTTGACCAACGTCTATTGACTTTGGTTGCATTATCTTGAAAAGGGTTGTAATTACTCCAGTATACGATTTTATTATATGTTATTTCAATACGAGTATTATATGACTTCATTCTAATACTTTAAAAAGGTATTCACTTATTATTGACTAGCACCGTACCCGTACAATGCGTCGGTAGTGGTCGTGGCAACGACGGTGTGGTGGTGGGACGACTGTTGATGGTGTAGGCGACGTCGAGTGGTGTAGATGATTGATATAAAAGTAACTAATTTAAAAGGTTAATGAAGATGTTTTAGAAGATAAATGATTGTTATCATTAATGTTAAAGGGATAAAGTATGTGAAAATATTTTAAGAGTGCTAAATGAAAATATTACATAGTATAGATAATGGATGAAATTTTAAACATTTCTCCAAGGTAGCTTTCAACCAGAGGAGTGTTTTTTTTAATAAGTAGTATAGATATATTATTTATAAATGCATCCGATGACAAGGACAAATGATTCAAATACTAAAATCCACATTTTTCTCATTTATTATTAACAGGACTAAGTTTTTACTTTATATTAAAAAAAATTGATATATTACAATTTTTGTTTTCTTCTCTTTCCTCTATCTTTGAATGTGACATATATGCGTAATATGAAGTGGCCGGGTTCTTTCATTTAACATTAACTTCAATATAGAGAAAATAACGATTTCTATTCTCGAACTTCCATAAAAATTAATTAGTTTACCTTCTAGAAAACATAAAACTAAATCGAATACCCATTTCATCGGAGAGTTACGTTGCTGGCCGGCAAAGTTTCTCACCAGCATCCACACACACCACCACCTCACCTCATTAGAAATAATATCGTCTCATCACTTCAAAAATATTGGCGGTGTTTGCATTTGTTGGTAATGATGGAGATGAGTGTTTTACGTTAAGCAAAAATTTAATTAGTTTAGTTTTCAGTTTTCACTAAATGGGCACCCGATGCGCATTCGACAATACACAACGTGCGAGGTTCCATGATAACGTTAATTTCAAAACAAAAACTTGTGCCAGATAATAATAGCATAATATCCGCATAAAATTAAGAAAATAGTGTTTACAATGAATTAAAAATATTTATTACTATTTTTCATAAGTGAAGTTATAACATATAAGTTATAATAAATTAAATAGAAAATTAAAGAGGTTTTGTTCATGATTTTATAATTTTTTACACATTATGTAGTCCTTTGTTTCTTCTTTCTTCTTTTTTTCCGATTTTTCCATATTGCAGGTTTGTTTGTAACACGAAAAATTCCAGCACTTGAAAAAGCATTTTTTTTACCAACTAACATGAAAACCTCAAAAAATGTTAATAGTTTTCATATATATCTATATACAGTTTCAAAAATAGATACAATTTTATGAAACAGAACATACATTTGAATGATAAATTAACAATCAACACGTACGGCGTGGAAGCCTTTAAAACCAGACGAAAACCATGACAATGTGTTAATTCGTGCGCCATTCCTTATAAAGCCCCAAACGTGACATTGTCTACTACTATTAGGCTCATGTTTTGTCCTTACCAAACCTTTGAATGGAATAAAAAGTGTACACTAAATCTAAAAAGTGTACACTAAATCTAAATGAACCATATAAATACACTTTAGTATAATGAGGTTCAAAACAACTAGCTAGGCCTCACAAATCAAAGAGATGTCTATGTCAATACGTTCTTTTGTTTGTGCCACAAATTCGTCGCTTCACAAGAAGCATAAAGCAATTTCATACTTCACGATTAGAGCTCAAAGTTCACAAGATGATGGTAAAACAACCATGAATTTCTGTTTTTAATTTCATACATAATTTCTTGAATTGATTATGTCCCGTTTGATTTTGTTGGCGTATTTATAGAAGGGAAACCGAGGAATCGTGTGGATTCAAATATGAAGCTTTTGAAGCATAGAATTGAGGTGATCAAGATAAAAGAGAGATTGAAGGGGAATGATAGACATTATTATGGATGGGACTATAATTCATCAAACTACGTACACAAACGATGCGAAAAGCAACCAGAATATCTTCATACGATAGCCTTATTTTTTGGCACATCTATATTCTCGATTCTCATTGGCACCACTCTTCTTTGCATTTTCGCTGCCATCGCTCATATCAACAACCTATAACTAATTAAATAAGCACCCGCTAACAAAGTGATCATTTCAGCCGAGTTCAATAATTTATATGGGTCACATATGTGAAGCTCTTAAAGGTATCGGATGGGCCAATATTGATGTGATTTATAGTTTTATACCCTTGTGTGAAGAGGATTTTTCGTAGAAAATGTGTATAGTTTGATGCATCTATACTATTATATTTTTTCATATATATATATACAGTATATATTTAATAGGTATAAAAATTTGTAAGTTTTTATTATAATGTTATATGTCGACTGTTGTGTATAGCCTACCTGTAGTCTTTGAAACATTTATGTATAAAGTTTTATTTTAATTTTATTTATGACATTTTTTAGGGGTTGATTATTATAAAACAAGTATTAAAGTAAAACAAATAGGACAAGATCTTGACCTTGGATTATGATAAAATTGATTCACGAAAATTCATGAAGCACAAGTATATATTTGATGTAACGATGATTTTCATGATGCACGAATTTTCAGTGAAGAGAAAGCTGTTGTTTAATATATTTTATTTTAATACTTATTTTATTGTAACTGGAACCCATTTTTTTAACCTTGCCAACATCACTAGCATTTCACTCTTGAGTAATTCAAACTTTGAAAAATGGGTAATGATTAATTCTTCTAATTCATAAGCTTAAATCCTCTTAAATCATAAGATGATTACATGTGAAAAATCAAAGGATAATATTAATAAAGAGATTAAATAAAAATACACTTATCACATTCATATAATTTTAAGAAGATTTTAGACTAATATTTAAGATAATTAATTATTTTTTTAACCATCTCGTAATTAAAGGGACTCACAAATGTCAAGTCCTGACTTAAATGCAAGCGAAAACTTCACCCAAATAAAGTTAATTCCGAATATAATAATTAGAAAATGCTAAAGGTTAATTCCGAAAAGAGAGCTCATACTTGTTCTATCATTTTTTATTAATCTACCAAACTGTACAATTGATATAACACACAATACAAATATATAATGCATAATAGTGGTAGATTTATTAAAAGTTGTGGTACTATTATCAATTCCCTTCCGAAAAGGGTACGGATCGAGTCACGGGTTCAATTTTGTTGCTTTGTTGGGTCACGAGTTTGCACGGGTCGGGCCGTTTGACCAATGCTCATGCCTAAGCATGTGTGTGTGTCATTTAAAAAAGATCGCACTTGATTAAAGGCTTCAAATAAGTGAAGACCCAATACTATACGGTTGCTCCACTTGCAAGCTATCAAAGACGATACAAAACATATATATATGCCTTTGCACGACTGTGGTTTTCCAATTAAAAGGTAAAAATAGACCACAATATTAATTCAGGCTTAAAAAATAGAGCTCGAAGGTTGCACACAGATATTGGAGCTCAAATTAAGGGTAGGGGACTGAGGCGAAACAAAGTTATGTCTCAACGTTCATAAAGTTTTGAGTAACCTTGTTTTTGGGATATTGATTTTATACGGATCGAAATTATCACATGTAAAAATGGTGTAACATGAGTTAGGGACTTGGGTCAATATATATGTTGCTAAAGTAACCCCAACAAACTAAATTTTATGTTTTAAACAAGTCACGAATGGTTAACAATGAAAACATTTCTCGAAGTCATTACCCATAATTTAGTGGGATAAGGACACATTGCATTATCATATATATATATATAACTCATATGGTAATGACATGAATTTTACTAATTGGTTCCTTGTTAATTTATTTTTAAAAAATATGTGAAAATGATATATACATCGTTACTTTTGTAACTAAACCAACCGAAACATTTCGTTAGAATAGGTATATTTACAAGAAGGTCGTTGGAAAAGTAGGGAGCCAAAGGATGAATTGGGGGTAAAACCGTAAAAGTACCCGAGATTCCGAAGCGTAAGTTGTGTGATTTTGAAGACCCAAACTCGGGTTGTCCTTTCTTCTCGTTTTTGCCTTTAATTGCCACACTCCTATCACCTTTTGTGACGAATCGAAAACGCGAAATCCGAGCTTTCAAAACTTGTGAATATCACTTTTGTAACCCCAATATTTGACTTCCTATTTTAACAAAAAAATCCTAATTAACCAACCAAATTCAATGATAATCATGTTGTCATTGTATTAATATTTTGAGAATGGAATTACTATGAAGTTCTGGGGTAAGAATTTTTTTTTTATATATATTTATTTTGTATTCTCTATTTAATTTGTATATATTGATAACTTGCTTAATTTGTCTATCACCTTTTTTTAATATTAAAATGTATATTGTTTTATGTGATGTTGTTTTGCTAATGACCTTTTATGATATTATCAACCCGTTATTTCTAAATTAATGTATGCCAACCATTTCGGATCTAAATTACGATAATAAAAATAAATAGATTAGGTGGTGATTAAGTTGAACGAGTCATGCAAAATTAGATACCCTTATCTATCTGATGTTTTATTTTATACAATTCTTAATTCAAATTTCATCTAATATATATTTCAAAGTTAAATAACTATTGTTATACATACTAAGAGTGTGTAACCAAGATTCGATCTTGTGATGGAAGCAACAAATTTGATGGTATTAGTTAGTTACCCCTTCAGTCTGAAAAAAATTAAAAATAACTGTTATCAACTTTTGACAAAATTAAAATTAAGACCCTACTGGAGGAGTTCACCATTTCTGATGGACCCTCCATCACGTTTGGAAAAAGATTGTAAAATAAGTTATTTAGTTTTCATAACTCATAAAAAACAGTTACGCGATATGACTTAAAAGGGTAATTGCTTAGTTTCTTATGTATTTTTTGGCCTGTCCATTTTAGACTATCAAAACTTTATTTATTCATCCACATCATAAAAACTTCAAAATATTCCGTACTAAGAAATTTTGTGATCAAAACGACGTTGTTTTCGAACAAAATCGGCACTTAATAAGAACGAATTTAAAGTTCTAATAAAAGACATTGAAAAAATACGAAAATCTAAAAGAGAAACAAAAAATCATTTCGATGTCTTTAAGAAAGAAATAAAAAGAAAAACTCAAATATATAAACCTTACTTATAAATGGGTATCGTGTTGCTCACTTGGATAATCAACCATTATCCACAACAATTGTTGCATTATACAATTATACAGTATAACTGTGTATAACACATCATTAATTGTCGTGGATGGGTAAAACTCATGTGAGTTTGTCACTTGTTAATCAATGGTGTCCCTAAAGTGGGTTTTTGTCGCAAACTCTAAAAAGGTATTTAGTTAGTAATTACATATAGCCATTTCCTTCTCATGGTCTTTACAATATTATCCCCAACTTTGAGAAAGCTTAGACTATCTGGAGCAAGGCTTCCCTCCTAGGGGCATCTCGCGACACATGACAGTCCAGTCATCAAGGGGCTTTCCTTAAATTAATTGGTGGAGTAAGGCTTTCTGGGGCTTTCCTTATGAAAGGGTAAAAGATTCCTTTTGGACCCACAACTTCTTCACAATTTCTTCACATAGCACGCCATAGCATGCCGTCGGATTTCTCACGCCCCAACTATTTTTTGACCAAGAAAGCCCCTTGGGGCAATGTTCCGGGCTTTCCTGGGCTTCCCGGGGCTTTCCAAAGGTGAAAAGTGGAAAAGGAGCGCCTTGTTCCCATTAGCCTGCAGTCCTCCTTTCTTTCCCTTTGTCCATTTGACTCCCTCAACTTCAAGTTTCCATTAGTGAGCAGAACTAGTCCCTTATCCTAGCTTTATCATCTTTGATAATTACCCACAAATATATAAGCCACGTGAGACAATTAACAGATTAATTTTTCATTTGTAAAAGAAATTAATCACGGAAAGTATATTTACACATTACATTACAAACGCTTAATTATAAAATAATCATGGATCATTTGGCAGCTTCAAATTAACAGCATTTGTGTTTTGTCCTTAGCATGCCACATTAATAAAAATCGATTAAATATGAAACCAATTGCGCATATAAATAAACCTAGCCTACTACTACACAGAAATGTGATTCTAAAACAGATCCCTTGTCCATTAACAGAGAAATATATATTTCAACATTTTCATAAAAACACCCCATAATCGATCTAGATCCACCGTACCGAAATTAAAAACACAAACAAAAATGTCTACGACCACGATACCTTTTTCCACACAAGCCGCGATTCTACCACTTCGTCAACGACGACATAGAGTGCACCCACGCTTAAATATTAAGGCTCAAAGCTTTAGAGACGAAGGTATAACATGGTGTTCTTTTTGTGATATTTTTGAATTACGTTTTAAATTTTATTATTTGTCAATTAAACTTTTCTTGGAATCAAGAAAAAATTATTATAACAGGCAAAGACTTTCTACAACTCACTTCTCCCATACCCCGTATGTACAATCCAAAAGATATATTTTGTTCATGTATCGTATATAGTCTCCTTAAATGTATATGGTATCGAGTAATTAATTTAATACATATATATGTTTGGTTCTTATATTGTATATATATGTTTAAATTTGTTTTAAATGCGTCTTTTTTTATATTGAACATGCAGGGAGATCGAGTAGTAATCTTGTGGATTCAAATATGAAACTTTTAAAGGATAGGATTGAGGTGATGAGGACAAAAGAGAGATTGGAGAGGAACTGCAGACCGTCCGGTTGGGATTACACCACCTCAATTAATTACGTAAGAAAACCGGCTAAAGAAGAAGAAGAACTCGGATATCTACAAACAATGGCCTTAATGTGTGGCACAATGAGTCTTCCAATCTTCATTGGCACCGCTCTTCTTTACATTTTTTCTGTCACTGCTGCACATCTATCTTAACCTATAAACAACAATATGAAGTATTCCATACAACAAGCATTTTCACCGAAAACCAATTCAAAAAACGTACAAGGAGATCGATAAATTAAACGATTGGCTATGGTTATGATCGACGAAGTTTTGATGGTTTCCGATGTATTAACATTCTTTTAATTTTAATTATTCTTTTTTTATGTAATTAAGGTTTTTTAATTTATGTTCATGTAATTTTGATATATTTTACTTTCATCTATATTCTTTTATATATAATTCAGGTTTTTGAATTATTCTTAATACTATATATATAATTATATATGTGTGGTGTTGGGTTTTTTTATAAAAAAAAAATATTTGCTACAGGTTAGCTAATGACTTTTTAAGTTTTTTTAGAGTATATTCAAACCTTTGTTTCCAGAATGTCAAGAATGGAATGTGGGTCTAAATAACACTGATCATTTCACAAATTAATTAAGTTAATCAAAGATAATAGAATACTTAGATTGAATGTTTCTTTGTCTTTACTGATCATTTCACAAATTAAATTGATTTAAGTTAAAGATAATCGAATAATTAGGTTGAATGTTTCTTTGTCTTTACCAAATCCAAAACCTACACAATTTGCATAATAAAATAAGTTATATGGGAGTCTATAAGCGGCAATCATCAAATCCAATATGGTTCATGTGAACACACCAATATTCTTAACTTACACGTTTTTTCTAATCTTTCCATGGAAAGTCGCTTTAGTCTACTAGGTTAGATAAAACTCATAGGCGATAACTCTCCATCGAACTATCGAAGTATATGTCTTATAACTTTGATAATGAAAAAGATATTAGATTGAAGAAGTGGCGGAGCTATGTGGTGATAGGTGATCATAGCAACCTCACAAGGTCTATAAAACTCTATATTTCGTAATATATATATATTTATTTAGTTTTAAATATAATTGGCAACCTCAGGCTGATGTAATTTAATTTTATAGTTTAATTTTACGTTTGTTAGTATCGCGAAAACTATCCAGCTACTCCAGAATGAAAATTCTGACTCCGCCACTGGATTTAAGTCTCATGTATGATTAAAAAAAAAAGAAAATTTGTGGTTGTATTTGAGGAAAGGTTTTTTTTTTCCCACTTACACGAGTAGTAAATTTCTTCCTATGAGTAGTATGTCTTTGATATGAAGATGATCGAATGAATCAACGACTCATAAAAAAAACATAAAACTTATATATTGCAATGACGGCTAATCATGAAAGTTACATGAGGTGTTGGCGGCTTTTCAAAATCAAGTCAAATTGATTTACAACTTACAAAAAAACAAAAATCATCATAATATTAAAATATGTAGTAGTTGCTCCACGGGATCTCATGTCATATGTCAACTTTGTTTATGTTATGTAAAATTTGCTCTCTTTTTAGTTTTTCTTTTTTTCTTTTTAACGTACGTGTACAACTTAAAACATGTTTGATAATTTATGAATAAAAAGTAACGGTGTATAGATCATGACATTAGACAAATACCTTTACCATCCGGCTAATATTAGTAGTCACACAAATATATCATTCTGTCATCGTGTGTCCAAAGTCCAAACATTGATTATGTCAACATTAAATTCCTATCTGTAATATTAGTAACAGTACATAATGAATTTAAAAAAAACAAGGGTAGAAAACCAGCTATAATATTGATCGGTATGTTAGAATGAAATAAAAACTATCGTAGTATTTTGACTATTTTGTGTTGGTGGCAAGTTCAATGTTAAGTTGTTAACAGGCTAATTTGTGCTTTGCTTCAAATTGTGATAGGCCAAATGGGTGAATTTGGTGGAATCTCTCTTATTTAAATGCATAAATAATTTTGAATTTTAATTTATTAAATAAAAGAAAGTTATTATTGTCATAAAATGATTTTTCGATCATATTATGTTTTTTTTTAACATTATTTTTCACAATCATATTAACTATCTAAATTTTAGATCACAAAAGGGTATTTAGTCACCTACTCACCTCTTCTTTTAATTTAAGCCGGCACTAAGAAATGATTATTACTAACTATTCCAAGATTAAAGACTGTTAATACTTAATGGCAAAATATAACCTAACTTTAGCGTATATAGTAGTTACTTGATAAAATAACTATTTCAATTTTAAGATTGAACTTGGAATAGTAAGAGGTATAGTTAGAGAGTGACCTTAGCTTTAAAATGATAACTTGGTATTACAAAGTTACCCGGTTGCTTTAATTTATACTTTTTTTTTTATAATTTTAAAAAAAATTAGAAGCGATTTATACATCATTATAGAATTTAGAGCATCTGCAATCAAGTTTCTTGGTATACCGCGTGTTTCCATTGATTGAAATTTACTAATAACCTTTACTCGCCAATAATGGCCAATTCAACTGGTCAAGAACACTCCCGATTTTACCAAAGTCTCGATTTCGATCATCATGGGTGTCAAGTCATGAGGTTTTCCATCCAAATATTTGTAACGGCCCATGTTCAACATCTCGTTGTCTAGGGTATATGCAAAGCTTTACCATTATACAACGACGTTTTTCTGATATTATATCTCAACTGAATATTCGAAAAAGCCATAGTTGGTAGTTTGAATGAAATTTGTTTAGCAACCAATAGAATGGAAAGCACAATGAATTTTAGACAGATGTATCTTTAAATAAGCTCCTACTAGGATGCTTGTAGAAAGTTCTATTCTAAAATGAATTATCAGAGCGTTGACACCTTGAAATCCGGCTTATAATCCATGGTTGTTACTTCCATAGTTCCACAGCTCCTCCCCAGGTGGCTTATTCTCTACTAGCCGCATACATGGTTATTAGAACGCCGAATATCTAGAAAGCGCCACCACAAACTTAAAACTGCCAAAAATTCCCACTTTCTCAGCTACCAAATAAGATACAATCAACATAAAAGCTATCAAGACATTAGATTAAAAGTACATACTATTACAAACCGAGAACTTTTACAACATAACATGTTAACCTTTTTTTTAAAAAGAGCAATTTTGTGAAGTTCCTTTTCACAACGAGCCATAAACAACAAAAAACCTGTTAGGTATAGAAAGGGAACAAAATTAACTCAACACCCGGCGGTTAGCATTTGGTAAACAGATCAAGTCTTTATAAAGTTCTTTTGTTTCCTTTGGTTAAGGAACAGCAATACTCATGCCACACAGACATGCTCACATGCAAACACCCAAAAACACTGACAGCATGCTCAGCTGTCTATGGTATCAGCTCATCTAACTACGGAGAAAAGCAACTGTGGCAACACGGGACCCAACAGATCCTCCAAACATGAATGTTGGGTAGGTACGTATATGATCCAAGTAAGAAAAGATAGGAGCGTATTCATCTGCTTCTGCGGGGATCTGCGTCTCCTGAGAGATGTTGGCTTTACTTTGATTGAAGTTTTCAACTTCTTGCACCAATTCATCTCTGGTGTGGTTGCATGAAGTAATAACCTAAAGCAAATCAGATTGGTTATCACTTGTAGAAGTCCACGGACAGATAATTTAATATTTCACTTTTTTTTTCCAATTACAGCCGAAAGATAACATGGGGCTGAAACCACAGGGAAACAGGAGTAAAGAAGCTTACCACTAAGCCACCAGGAGCTACAAGTCTTGAAATAGACTCCCAATACATAATCCTGTAGCCGATCAAGGAATAAATAAATCGACATGTAATTGGCATTGTGTGTGTATGTGTGTTTGGTGGGGTGAGGTGGGGTGCCCGCACATAATACAGATTGCCCTTTCAAGACTGCAAAGTGAAATATTAAATAGAACAGCTTGCCTTTTAACAGGACCATCAGGGTGCAGCCCAATGGCATCCACCGTTCCTTTGTCCGTAACAAGATGAAACTTTTTATCCAACTTTGTTTCAAGAATGTCATCAACCTAACAATCAAAATGAAAGCTTAAGTGATACATTCATGCTATTTGGATAACATACATAGGACATAAATTCTCACATATGCTTGAGCTAAAAAACTTTAAATCTTAATCGAGTTGAAAGTAAAACACGCATATGCTTGAACTTTAAATCTTAGTTGAGTTGAAAGTAGAAGAAATTAGATTTGTGTCTTATTAGCATATTATGACATACACACACACACAACAAATACAGCTCATGGATGTTATCTAGCAGGAACAAGTTCCACATACATATACATATTAATGAATATATAAGAAAAAAGAAAGAGACTATGTTATCAACAACAGCAAAAAAGACATCAACGGTGGTGAGTGAGGGATGGAAAATTTAGTAAACATATTCAATCAACATTGTTTTTGCCTAGTATTTCATTTTATAATTTTCTAAGTAGGTAAATTTAAAGAGTTACACGTGCTCAACTAGTCTAGCATCTACAACACCAATATAGAAAGCCACCAAAAACGATATGGAGAACTAAACAGAGACTGAACTATGAATATGTATGCAGTTACCCTTCTCAATCTACCCACATATAGCAAAAATGAATGAAAACATCTTTGAGGTATTAATTTCGAAACATTTACAAAGAAAATGGATCAATAAGGGATACTTTAATCCCAATTAAACATGTAAAATTAAAATTCTCAAAATGTCTTCAATCCCTTTGTGAAACATGTCAAACAAGTTAAAAGTCACCTGAAAGGCTGAAATGTACTCAAATGCTCAAAGGTCAAAACCTCTTCAATCCATTTACTTTAACTATCTTTTGCACAATATAGTTTTTGTTATAAAAATAATAATATGACAAGTCAGTAACTATGTATAGAAGTTATAAAAGAAAGGGACAAAAACAGAATTGTGAATCAGCCTGACCCTTAATCAATTCTGACCTGTGCAAACCCATTATATTTTGACCAGTTACCCAGCAAGTTCATTTAGTGACCCACAACAAAACATAATCTTTCGATAACACTTCAGTGACACAGGTACTCATTTGTAGTTTCTATGATGTGAAAGATGTAGAAGAAAAAGATTGCTTGCATGAGATCCAAGTTTACAAAGATACTAATTCAGCACCAGTACAAAAAAAAAGAACCCATTGGCCATAAATTCAGCATGGAAACTGCTTGCAGCAAAGATAAAAGAAACACAAGATAATTATGCATCATACCAACAGCTTGATAGTAGTAAATCCATCACGATCCGCAAGACTTCGAGCAAGTTCAATTGCTCCTTCGCTATAATCCGTGCCAGTCAGATCAGAAAACCTATATCCATATACATCAACAGTGAGGCCTTATAAACTAAAACTATGTATGCATGAACTAAACTGATACTAATCATATAATCATACAGGAAGGAAGAAGGAGCATATTGGCATACAAAGCAATCATGTTAACACCACTGTTCATATTGTCTGACAATAATGCAAATTTTATGTTTAAACGAGCTACTTATTCCAAAACTGTGCTACTATAAAACACAAAAGAGGATATAACTTGAAAAGCTATTGTTGCCATCTTATTGCAGCTACTACAGCCATACATCTTGATAAACATGTTTAGACAACAACAGAGAAAAGATTATTAAATCTACATATTTCATCACAATATGTAAATATAAGAACCACAATGAACCTATGATCCATTATATACAATAGAAGAGCGACATAAAGATTGATTTGCCAATTCTAATCAAGGCAATGACAGATAGCATGCTCCGATGGCTAAAAGGTAGTGCATTAACATATTTTACCACTACCAGACATGTGGTGAAAACAGTGAGATATTAACGAAGTGCATAATAAAACTACATGGTACTCATTGTTTAGCAATTAAAAGAAAAAGAACAACAATGAAAAGTTCAGTAAAAGAAGAAATAGAAACAAGAATTAAATCGTATGGTGTCAACACTTGAAAAAAAAACAAAAAGAAATTTTTTTCAAAGATACCCCTGTTTAGCAAGTTCTTGAAGAAGCAGTCCATTGCCAGTTCCGACATCAAGTACACTCCAAGCTGCTAAATCTCCCTCGTTGTGATTACCAAGATCGGAACTGTTGTCATGATGATTTTGAACTTGCTTTTGAGCAATGTCAATACACAGGTCTTTTGTCCATGAAGCAACCGTTTCCATGACATCAGCACCGAACCTACAAAACAGCAAGAATTCCCATTCTAAATCAGGAAAAGTAACAAAATTTTATGCTGCAAAAAGATATATACTTTGATATGAGGCATCTCCTGTTCTCCCAACATTTAATGTAACTGGCAGTAAGTTAACACAACTAGAGGCCAGTAATATAAATTTTTAACTCACCAAACTTCACCAGCATGCCCATGTTCACGGAAATTTGTCATTTCATCTGCATATGCTGTATCCCAGTAACTTTGGAACCCCAACATTGACGTAATTGTTTCGGCATCAGGCTCTTCCTTGTCAGAACTATACATACACAACAAATACAAACATAAACATTTCTAGCACTAGTCATTAACAGCATAAATTTCCAAACATTTAGCAGCATAAGTTTCCTGTTTCCAAACACAAAAGCTCCAACGGATTCATATCGCGCATGATCATTCTAAGTGACACAATATTATCATCTAAACTAAATCACTAATTCTCATGTTTCAACAATCACATCACACTCCTAACATGATGTATACTTAACAATTTAAATATCATTTGTGAATCAAAGGGTATGTTTGGTGAAAGTAGCTGGAGCTAGAGGCTGAGGCTGAAATTAGGGGCTGGGGCTGAAGTTGGGAGCTGGAGCTAGAAGCTGGGGCTGTAAAACAAAAGTTTATACTTATATAAAACTGTTTGGCAAACAAGCTGTAACATGTAGCTAAAAAATATAAAATTACATTAATGGACATGAAATTTATAACGAACATTATATTAGATGCAGAAGTTTATCTGTCGTTTATGTACTGACTGTGAACATCAAGAAGTTCCTAACATGTTCTGTCGTTTATGTCGTCGATGCATTGTTACTTGTTCCATCTATATACACATATCAAATAAAAAATATCAATTTCTAAGGTACTACATGAGCTTTATGGTTTTATACGAACTTAAAAGGCCATGCTAATATCAATTTTAGTCATCTCTAACCTTGTTGTGCTGCAATGTTTATAGTTTTCTCATAGACATGCTACACTTAATAAGATTTTGAATAATTTTTTTTTCTATTATAAGATCATTTGTTTAAGTCGATCATTGTTCTCTTTAACATGCTATGGATACACTTATAAAGTTATAAGGGTGCAATAGCAAACCAAAATATTATAGAAAAACATGATGAAACACTAGCTCGACCTGGACTGTAGTATTAATTAACATATAATATCTTTCACATGAAACAAATAAGCAAACAAGTGATGACAACTACAACTATATTACTAATTGAAAACAATAAATCAAAAGCCTAATAAAAAGACGTTATATACGAGTATATAGATTGACGACCACAACAATAGATTAGACAAGAAGGAAAAAGCAATTCATATGATATAGAGAGCATTACTTACAATGAGTAGATGGTGAATATAAAATAGCCATCAAAAGAGATTTGTATAGAAGACTAGAGTTATTGATTATGAAAAAAAAAAATTGTGATGAAGAACCGTACGTGGTGATTTGTTGGGATAAATGGGTAATTTTGTTAATTAGGGCATGGGGCTTTTTTTCTAACGTTCTTTCAAGGAGCTTTGGTTTAGAAGCCCATTGGGGCTTTTTTTTTCAAAATATAATCCCCAAGCTCATGCACCCAAACAAGGCTTGCAAAACTATTTTTTAAAAGCCTCAAGCCCCAGCCCTTAAAAAGCCCCTCAAAAGCCCCATCCAAACACACCCAAAGCCTCCCCCCCCCCCCCAAACACACCCAAAATATCCAGTCATATATTAAATACATTTTTTGTCCATAAAACCACAAAGGTGGTGGCCTAGTGCTAAATCTCCCTCGTTGTGAGTACCAAGATCGGAACATTAGAAAGGGATTGATAAAATCAATATGATGAATGAAAACTTATATATTATTGGTCTAAAAGGGTTTAAATCCTTAAATTTTATTGTATCTTACACTAGAAAAATAAAAATAACAAGAAACCGGTTACTCATGAAGCGCTTTATAACGTCGTCAAAACGTTAAGTAAAGTAGTTTCGGACACCAAAGACAAAAAAAATAAAAATCAATAAGATTGAAGAGGCGTTTTTCACGGTTGTTTTGTTTATTAGCTAACCTAACATTTCGGAACTACTTTACCTATAGTTCTGACAGCATTATAAAAATCTTCGAAACTAACCGTATTCCTGTTTATATTTCAGTTTTTTTTTGTGTCAGATACAATAAAACCAATATTTAGAGCCCTTAAGTACATTCTCGTGTGTATTCATTGTTTCACATAGCTAACAATCTTCTTGCTAGAACCAAATAATATAGAAGTATTCATTCCTCATCTTGTGACAAACAATTTTAATTCTAGGATTCTCATTAAGACTAGTAAAATCTATATTAACAAGAGCAATGCTAGAGTTACTAACAAATTACAAACAAAAGTTGTACTAACTCATGTGTCACCACTAGAATAGGAAGAGAAAAACATGAAAGAGAAAAAGATTTTATTTTGATTTGTCCATCCCATTTAACAAGTAAGTTTGTAAACTTTTGTTTGTAATTTGTTTGTAGCTTTAGCATTTCTCTATTAACAATTCCTTTACTTTTTAGTTCACCAATCATTGTTTTGGATCGTTTTATCATTTTAACATTTTCACATAACTTTTGAAAATGTTTATGGCAATCTTAGTCAAAGATGTTGTGGTAAAAAAAAAACAAGGATGAATGGGTGGAAACCCTCTGCTCCCATGTACCCGTCTTGATACCCAGAGCGCACACCGCATAGAACTCATGCCTGGTGACTCGTCATTCTGACACATGGATCGCAATATATAGTTTCTCCAAGTCAAACATGCTGCGGTCGATTGTCTGGATTGCATATTCATCATCCATTCCTTAAAAATTAAAAACAAAGTTCTAATTTACATTAATACTAGTGTTATTATTCTGTGTGTACAAACAATTTAAGCAACAATTACACGAACATAAAATTATATTACTACTAGTCAGGGCCACCTTAAAGGCTAAAAAGTATTGCACATACTGCACTTGCTTAGTCCATCTCCATCGGTATTATCAGTTTGCCCAAGCAAACCAACTACCTCAGCAACACATCAACAAACTGTTCCAGCACTAGACTAAACTCATTTTGCCTCCAACCCAAACCCAAACATACTGAAACTTAGTTCGCCCATGCCAATAAATTATAAAACACGTATTAAATTTACATACACACACATACTTAAAGAAAAAATGAAGATGATCCCATCCCACAAACTTAATTTGCCTTCAATTTGCTTGGAGCAAATTGATAGGCAAACTAAGAGTGCAATGGAAGCAAACTGGCAAATTGATAGGCAAACTAAGAGTGCAATGGATGGAAGCAAACTGATGTTTAGTTTGTCGTAAGCAGATTGTGCATTGGAGATGGCCTTAGGTTCTGCCCTGAATCACACTTTGGTTTGTGTTGATTGACTGTACTAAGTAAAGTACAGTATTTATGTAATCACGCCGAGTGGAGCTTGGATTTAAGGTTACTTAATAAAATATACTATATAAATTTCTAAGACTGTATCTATATAGCTAGACTTGAAATTCATAATGCAAAATGCCTATTTATTATAATCAAATAATAGAAGCATACATTTAAAAAATAAAAAAAAAATCTACACTAGTATACTTTAGTGGAATGGGAAGGTTTTAGAGCTCTGGTGGATGAGGTTCGGATTAATGATACGAGGGATAGGTGGATATGGCTGGGCGATACTCATAACGTCTTCTCGGTACAAAGTGTTAAGGAATTTTTGCGAAGTGATCGCGACTATAGTGCCAGGTACATATTTAAATGGGCTTCTGGGGTATCAAAAAAATGTAACATTTTTCTTTGGCGAGCAGCCCTCGACCGTATTCCCACCTACATGGCACTTCAGGTTCGCAATTGTCTTTTTGGATCGACACTATGCGGCCTATGTGAGTCTTGGCCTAAAATGGTAGATCATGTATTTTGCTACTGTCAAGTCTCTTCACAAGTTTGGGATAGAGTTAGGCTGTTCGGAGTGAGGGGGCTTTGAGCCCGGCGCCGCCCACTTCCGCCCCACTGCCGCCCAGCACATTGCCCCGAGGGGCGGCAAAGGCCAAAAACCATTTCAAGCGGAAGAAGCTTGCCGCCTAGTTTCTTTGATTTTCCCCAAAAAATCAAGCCGTTAACCCCTTAAACTAGCCGTTATCCCCTTTTTCTATTTTTTTTTTAACCCCTATAAATATAACACACTTATTCCTCATTTTTATACTCCTATCTTCCATTTTTTCTCTCTATATTTTACAAAATCTTCCATTTTTATACTCTATTATCTAATGGTTTGGACTCGGTCCGAAGAAATGAGCTTAACGAAAGCTTGGGTCGAGGTGTCAGACGACCCGTTGTGCGGTAACTACTTAAGGGAACATACGTTTTGGTCGAGAGTAACCCGTCTATTCTCAGTTATGAAAATCAACCAGCGAACTATCGAAATGAAGACGCGGTGACCGCTAAATGGCACCGCATGCGCGCAAAAATTCAGGTATTCGATATGATGTTCAACCGTTTGCACCAAGTTCATGTCGGTGAGGCGGGTGAACACGATGCAATGGTCGAATAAACTTTGGCCGAGTACACGAAGGCATGTGGAAACACTTTTCATCACGTAGAGGAGTGGGAGTTGGTACGAAGCAATCCGAAGTTTAAACAAGTTTAATCGTTTAGTTGTAATGTGTAATGTTTTGGAATAATTGTTTAGTTGTATTGTGTAATGTTTGGAATAAATAATAAAATTATGTATTTTTATATAAATTAGTAATGTAAAAGTAAAAAAAAAAAAAAAAAAAATTGAAAGTGCCCCAAGGGAGCCCCAAAGGAATGCCTCACTCCAAGAAAAAGGTGAGGCATCTCCTTGGGGGAGGCACCGCCACATGGCGGAAGACGCCCCCATGTGAGGTGGCCCAAATCCCCCTCACTCCTTATAGCCTTAGTGCGTGTTGCAAAGTTGGTATTCTTGCTTTCTCATCGGTTTAGGAACTTATTGAGCTATATGACAAAGTTGGATTGGGAAAGAAGGCTAAGAAGATATTCAAAGGTATTACTTTCGTCACTTGTTGGTGTCTTTGGAAGGCGAGAAACGAGAAGATTTTTCAAGATATAATGGTTTGTAGTAACAAAATATTTTTAGATATTAAAGCTTTAGGTTTCTTAGTTAATTCCTATTTATTATGTATGTATGCATAGATCTTTTCATTACTCATGTTTTGGTTTCTTGTAGGAGGCTATGTTTATTATGTTTTCACTTTTATGTTGTTTATATGTTATATGGTTGTTATCGTATATGTATTGTCGAACTTGTGATATAGTATGTTAGGTGCATGTCGCTATTCTTCCCTACTCTTAACGTAGCCGGGGGATACTCAGCGGACAGGTAGATCTTTTTGCTTTTTTTCGGCCGACAGGTATGGGAACTAAACTCTTAACTCGTTCTTTTACTTCTTCTGGCCGGAGGTCCTTATGGAAGCAGCCTCTCTACCTTTGGGTAGAGAGATAAGACTGTCTACACCTCACCTCCCCCATACCCCGCTTAGGGATTGGGTCTTGTTGTTGTTGTAAAGCTTTAGGTTTGTTATGGTATAAAAGTAGATTGAAAAAATGTGTTATTAGTTGGGAGGATTGGATTTCGTTTAATGTAATCTAATCCTTATGTTGTACTTTTACTCCGTAAGTGCGAAGTAGTTTTTTGATGTGAATGATACTTACTTTTGAAAAAAGAATATCAACAAAAATTGAAATATAATGATATTAATAAACAAAATAGTTTGATTACAGAGCTGAACAGAATAATATACTAAATAAACTAATTATAAGAAAATAAGTAAACATAAATCACCTATAATCAGAAGCAGCACGATGTGGAGCAGCAAGAGCTTCAGAGGCGTCAGCATGACGTTGATCATCATCAAGTGTACTTCCGTAATCACTTTTTATAGACCACGAGTCAGCAGCTATTGACCGGTTATCGTCATCGGAGATCAGATCGGCGGAGATGGTGGCAGCTACCGCCGGTCGGACCACCGGTGAGACATCGGCATCTTCCGGAGGTAATCGGTTTCCGGCCATACTTTTGTTAAGTGAGTTACAAATTTTGAAAAAAATGTATGTATGTATAGAGAGAGAAAGTTGGAAACCCTAGAGAGAGAGAAAAGTATGGAAAGAGATTTGAAAAGAGAGAGACTGAAGCTGACGATGAGATGAAAGTGAAGGACATACAGGAAGATACGCTTTTCTTATCCACGTAGGATAAAATTAAGTTTGAGTTAGTTTTAGCAATCGTTCTTGTCGTGTACCTCCGCTTGCAGCTTTCGTCCCTAAGTTTAATAAATTACAGTTTTAGTCTAAAAAACTTTGTCCCGTCAACACTTTTGGTCCTGAGCATTAACGTCCGTTTAATATATTATCACGTGCCAGTCACGTGATGGGTAATTTCGTCTTTTAATGACTCAAGGACCAAAAGTGTGGTCTTTTTCTTACGACAGGACTAAAAGTGTAATTAATTATTAACGTCTTCATCCATCCAAATATCCAATCAAAGAAAAGCTCAAAGATCAATTTACGGCAATTCGATCTTTGACCATCAAATTCTCTGACAAAGTAATACATCAAGACCAAATTTATATGGACACAAAGAACCAGAAACTCCAAATATTTTTATCAAAGACAAATATAACATCAAGTATAGATCTAAACCACAAATACAAAACCACCCATTTACAAAATCCATCACCACCAAGAATGGGGCTCTATCTACTGAGTTGTTCCCATTCATATGAGTCAAACACAAATATAAAATCCATTTGTATAAACAATAGACCTAAACCCATTTGGGTAAAGATTTATATAAACCCAGCAGTCTTCATCAGCAGCCTCGCCGTCCTCCCCATTTTCCGGCCACCAAAGATTACGGCACACCAACAGTAAACAATCTTCATAATCACCACCCATCAAAGTCAAACGAACACACCATCGGACTTGTTGTTACCCATTAGATCAGTTTGGCAGCGTGATAATGGTGGTTCGATCTGTTGTTATCCCCATATATATATATATAGAGAGAGATCTTGAGGGTACAAGTAGAGATTGATATATAGATCGGTTCCAACCACCACTACTCTCGGCCATGTTTCTCTTTGATAACAGTAATATAAATCGGTTCTCGAATCTGACTTATGTGATGTTTATTACATATTATTATCATTTTCATTTTTATTATTATTTTGTTATAAATATCACTGTTGTTGTTATTATTATTAATGGAACTGAAATTGAAAGATGATTTTAAACAAGATCTATGTTGGGATTTAGGGAAAAATTAGAGTATGAAGAAGACAAAAAGATTTGATTTATTGGAGATATCGTTTTTGATGATAAGATTTTTATGTTTTGTATGATTTCTTGAATTTATTTTTTTTTGTGTGTTTTTACATGTGATGATGATGATAATAAGATCTGGAATTAGTATCCTATATATAGACATAGACTATAGATATAAGAGTTAATTACACTTTTGGTCCTATGGTAAGAAAGAGACCACACTTTTGATCTTTGTATCATTAAAAGACGAAATTACCCATCACGTGATGACATATTAAATAGACGTTAATGCTTAGGACCAAAAGTGTTGACGGAGCAAAGTTTTTTGGACTAAAACTGTAATTTATTAAACTTAGGGACGAAAGCTGCAAGTAGAGGTCCACGACAGGGACGATTTCTGTAATTAACTCATAAAGTTTTTATGTTTTAACCCTTTCATTTTTGTTGAAAATACAATTATATCTCACATACTTTGGTGAACATCATCCTAGGTAACACGACTCGAGATGTTGGTGTTGTTCTCTAAAATAACTAAAACACGGTACTGATCTCCCACTAAACATGGTATGTCATAGAAAGCTACCAATTTCCATTTTTTTTTAAAAACCGACCTAATTTAATTTTTACTATTTTCTAAGTCAAATAGTTAACAGCTTTTTATCAGATTTTTGTCAAGCTTTTTCTTAACCCTAGAAGTAATTAAATAAAAAATACATGAACTAACATGCACAACATTTTATTACCTTCAATTAGAGCTCCCCGCACAAGAAAAACTGACTGTCCATTCGAATTAGAAGCGAAATATTCAGATGAATATAATTACTGGACGCTAACAGTCATATGTGATGAACATAACCATCACCCTTTACAAAGTATGGAGGGTCATCCATATGCACAGCGGTTAACTCAAGATGAGTTTAGTTTGGTTGAAGAATTGACAGCGATGAATATGCCCCCACGTGATATTTTATCAATCCTTAAGGAGAGGAATCTAAGTAATGTGTCTACAAAACGCACGCACTAAACTTCGCATGGTCGAGCAAGTAGGCAATTCTCCAATGCAGGTTCTCATGGCTATTTTGCATTCTAATAATTATGTTTATGAATTTTCTACAACCGCTTCAAACGAGCTAGAAAATTTATTCTTTGTGCATCAAACATCATTCAATATTTGGCGTGCATTTTCACATGTGTTGATCATCGATGCCACGTACAAGACCAACTATTACAATTTGCCTCTAGTTGAGATTGTTGGTGTAACGTCGACCAACAAGACATTTTCGATAGCTTTTGCATTTATACAAAATGAAAAGACAGCTAACTATACATGGGTCTTAAACTGTCTTAAGTTGACATTAGACAGTTGCATGCACCCACGTGTTATAGTTACAGACAGGGAGTTGGCTCTAGTAAATGCATGCAAAGAAATTTTCCCGGATGCTGCTCAATTACTTTGTAGAATTCACATCAGCCGGAATATTTTCGACCATTGTAGGCAAACTATTAGGCCAACACGTGATTGGTGCAACTTTAATGCATTATGGAGTATCATGAAGTAGACCCTTCAAATTGTGATTGTCGACTTCGCAACAGTTGTGGGTTACCATGTTCTTGTGAACTTTCGATGTATATAAAGTTAGAATTTTTACCGGCAACATCTGTGGAAGATGATGATGTTAGTTGTGGAAGTGCTCTAGAACATTATAAAAAAAACTACAATAAACAAAAAAAAAAAAAAAAAAAAAAAAAAAAAAAAAAAAAAAAAAAAAAAAAAAAAAAAAAAAAAAAAAAAAAAAAAAAAAAAAAAAAAAAAAAAAAAAAAAAAAAAAAAAAAAAAAAAAAAAAAAAAAAAAAAAAAAAAAAAAAAAAAAAAAAAAAAAAAAAAAAAAAAAAAAAAAAAAAAAAAAAAAAAAAAAAAAAAAAAAAAAAAAAAAAAAAAAAAAAAAAAAAAAAAAAAAAAAAAAAAAAAAAAAAAAAAAAAAAAAAAAAAAAAAAAAAAAAAAAAAAAAAAAAAAAAAAAAAAAAAAAAAAAAAAAAAAAAAAAAAAAAAAAAAAAAAAAAAAAAAAAAAAAAAAAAAAAAAAAAAAAAAAAAAAAAAAAAAAAAAAAAAAAAAAAAAAAAAAAAAAAAAAAAAAAAAAAAAAAAAAAAAAAAAAAAAAAAAAAAAAAAAAAAAAAAAAAAAAAAAAAAAAAAAAAAAAAAAAAAAAAAAAAAAAAAAAAAAAAAAAAAAAAAAAAAAAAAAAAAAAAAAAAAAAAAAAAAAAAAAAAAAAAAAAAAAAAAAAAAAAAAAAAAAAAAAAAAAAAAAAAAAAAAAAAAAAAAAAAAAAAAAAAAAAAAAAAAAAAAAAAAAAAAAAAAAAAAAAAAAAAAAAAAAAAAAAAAAAAAAAAAAAAAAAAAAAAAAAAAAAAAAAAAAAAAAAAAAAAAAAAAAAAAAAAAAAAAAAAAAAAAAATAGGAAGAAAAAAAAAAAAAAAAAAAAAAAAAAAAAAAAAAAAAAAAAAAAATACACTTATAAAAAAAAAAAAATAAAAAAGGGAGAAACCCTACCCTTAACTCCTTGGCCGTCCCCCCCCCCCTCACACACACACTTCACCAAAACAAACACACACACATCTTAAAACTTTCTCTCAACTTTTCCTTCACACTTTCTTCACCATTTTCGGATTTTGCAAGGAAAAATGGGGCTTAAATCTAATCTAAACTATTGTAATAATAACTTTTCTTGTTAATTCATCATCTAAGGTCAAGTATGGAGTCATTTGGTGGTCTTGAATGTCACGAAAAAATCTGCCCAAAATCATCTTCAAAACCAAGTTCAAGAGGGTATAATCTTCATCCTTTTTACTAGATTTAATCTTGTTCTTGTTTATATTCAAAGGTTTTATCAAAAGTTTATGTTTTCTTCTTGATTTCTTTGTTATATACACTTGATGAAGGCAAAGTTGATAGGATCTTTCTCCTCATGATATGCATGTCGAAATCTATGAGAAAGATCCAAGGATTCAACAAGTTTAAGACCCAAAAGTGTTGTTATAGATTAGTAGCTTTTAAAGTGATTTTCCTTTTGATAGATCTATATGTTTTTGTATATTTTGAAGAATATATTTCTGAGATTTTTCATTAAAAAGGTGTTTTTATGTTGTTGAAAGTTAGATCTATAAAGATTGGTATTGAAAAGTGTTGATTTGAATGAATGCATGTTAGATCTAAGAAAGTTGAATCTTGTTGTTGGATTATGAGATGGATATGAACTTGTATTAAGTGAAAAATATGTTAAAAGAGGTATAATAATCTGGAAATTTGATGCTAAGAGGTATAAAAATAAAGTATTAATCTTGTAAATGATGAACTCAAGTGTTAATAAAGCAAGAATGGTCATTGGTGTGTTGTTTGGACCCAAATGCTTCTGACAGAATTATTATTCTGTCTTTGGACGGATAAACTGGGCATGTGAGGGCCGTTTCAAGCAAAACTTTCAAAATAAAAGTTGTAGATAAAAGAGTTAAGTTTAACCTCCAACTGGAATCACTCAAAAAAACTAAACCAAACCAAAGATATGATTTTTCTACCAAAAGTGGTCAAAACTGGATTTTTGTCTTAATGTTGAGTCAACTTTGACGATTTTTAATTTCTTAAATAATAGGTTTCAGAAGTTTAAACTTGGTGTGAACTGAGTTCAAAGTGTCCCTAACTTAAAATAAAATTGGGAGATTTTTCTTAAATGTTCATCATAGAAATCTTTTATAAAATATATTGAGTCGCACAGCAGCAAGCTTCTGACCAACTTTGGTTTTGTAATTTTTAGAGGTAGTAAACAATGTCTGAAAATTTAGCAAAAATTCACATAAATATATGACACATATATGTCTCTGTACAAAAATCACCAACATCCAAATAATTCAACTTAACCAAAAATGACTACTCAACATTTATGAAAATAAGTGTTAAAACAGAAAATTCCAAGTAAAAGTTCTTCACAACAAAATAAGCTAAAAGTCACTAGATTGAAACTTTAATCAACTCCAACAATCTCGTAACAAAAAGTATTATAAACCTACTGAGAATATGTCAAATAAAAGTTATAAAACTTAACTTGGTTATTAAATGGCAAAGGCAAGCCTACAAATCACTAATTCGGTTCATATAAGCACTAACCGAAAGCTTTAAATTGCACACATCACACCACCACCACTATCACGACTTAAGGCACCAAAATATAATCAAAATTCTGTAAATAATGAAATAAGGATGAAAATCCATTTTGACGCATTTGAATTGCTCGAAAAATGAGGCTTAATCACTATTTCGGTAAACGATTTATAAGCTTAGAATCCTCAAAATGAGCAAGACTCAAGAGAGGTTGAATTGATATGATTTTTCCCATGATAAAAGTTGCCTAAAAGGCCTGAGGTTTTTAGCCAAAAAGTTATGTAGTGATTTCTAAGAGTTTCTATTAATTATTAAATTTAAATGATAATTAAAAGGTAAATAAATAAATAAATAAATTATATAAATCATGAAATTGGTTAAATAATCACAACCAATGATGAAAGTGACTAAAACCTACTGGAGTAAAATCATTTCAAGTCAAAGAACAAATGTCATATAATTTAGAAATAATTAAGTAAGTGAAAATCACCAATTAATAACTATTTTTAAATTAATAGAAAAATTTCATAAATAAATATATATATCACAATATTGTAAGTTAAAAAGCATAATAATCAGAATATAACCCAAATATAATTAGCCACAAATTATAAAGGCAAGTGAGGTACTTAAAAGTATTTTTAAAGAATTATTTGGTTAATAAATCAAGAAAATGAATAAATAATTAATTAAATGATATTAAATTAAATAAATAGTTATAAATCAGAAAGTATTCATAAATATTAATATTATGAAGTTACTAATGTCAAATATTATAATCAAGCAAAGCACACAATGGGAACCATGATAATCAAAGGCAAATTACCGAAATTCTAACAACTTATAACTACATGTATAATGAAAGTGACCCTTTTACACCAACACTCTCTACAACCAAAAGATGCAAATATTAACAATATACTTGGATCCCAAAATTTATGACAACATAATGAAAGTGGCATTTCTTAGTGATGGCTTAAGATAGGAACTTAGGTATATTAGTCCTATCGTAGGGATAGTCTTGGCTTGAAATGTGATTGGGGAATATGACGGATATATGATCAAGGAAGCGATAGATGGGAAGTACCCATTTTGGATAAGTGAATATAATATGCGGCATATCAAGGTGAGTCATAGCCCACTTTCAAACTCTTTTATATGTTTTACTTGCGGGGTGAAAAGCATGATTAATTAAAATGACTTTCTCTTATGAAATGATTCTTTGAAATAATGATAACGATATGGGAATTATATTGTATGTTCAACATGTTATATATTATATGATGAGCTTGAGTACTGTCAAACGGTGGTCTCCTGTACACTACTATTAACTCATTTGAGGCCTGTAGTTAGAGGGTTGCGCAACTAGGACTTGTCCCCTCATCCACTATTATAGGTAACGGTGGGATGTTTGGTCTGCCTTAGTGGCCACCTTCATTGCCAGTCTGGCCTCGCGGTGCTCTAACTACTATATATTTATGGTCGTCTCCATGGCACGACCCTTGGTTATCTTTATGCACGTGATTGACAGCATGTGCTTATCATTATCTTATCATTTGGGACATTATATCTGATTATTGGGACATAACCGGTCTTAGTAGTGGCTCAAGAACAATCTCATCAAATTATGTCATGGTAGTCTTACCATTGACCAAGAGGTATTGATATTATATTGGATGGAAATTGTGGATTGAACATACGGTTTGGGTATTGGACCTTATATGGAATCTTGAAAGCTGTCGAAATTGGCGATATTGAAGTTTTGATGACCGAATGGTTTTGGTATAATGAATGATTAATCGATTGATATATTTTTCTGTCACGATAAATGTGACAAATGAGAACTTTATAATTTACCATGGATTTCTCAACTATTTTGAAATGGATATGTAATGAGATTTACTTGTAAACCTATGCACTCACCAACTACGTTTTCGTAGTTGACATTTTTCTTCATGCTTTTCAGGAATTAGCGTAAGCTTTGAGGAATTATATGCATCATGATTGTTTGCATTGCACACTTTGGAGTCAAAGATCAAACCTTGTGACGGGCAATGGAATCCGCCCTGATCATTGTAGTATATCCATCTCATGTATTTGTTATTTGTTTCGTGGACTCAATATCCAAGTATAGTAGACGTATTGTACTTGGGAATTGGTTCACATGCTTGTGCATTGTAAAATTATTTTTATCAACTAAAGCTATGGTGAATGCTATCTATTATCCTTTGTTTTGAATACTCGACTTTCTGTACATCTCATCGTTCCGCCTTAGTTGGGGTGTTACATTCGGGAACCTCGAGTTCAAAAAAATACTCGTGGACGACCAAAGAAATCGCAACAAAAAAGGCGTGTCGAATTTTGCTCAACAAGATATAGTTGTTCAACCATGCCCAATTTTGTCAATTCGGGTAATGAGCCCGCCAGACATAGCTGTTTCGAATTTGACCTAAATGAGGTCCCAACCGATAGTTGTGTCGAATTTGACCTAAACGAGGTCCCAGCTGATAGCTGTTTCGAGTTTGATGAAGGCCCACCCATCAGTGGTTCATATTTAATGGACGATATTCCACAAATATTTCATCCATACATAACGAATATACAAAATGTTTTCGGTGATGGAAACTGTGGATATCGAGCATTAGCTGTTGGTCTTGGACTTAATGAAGACGATTTTTATGAGTACATTCGACAACAAATGAGAGAGGAGTTGCAAATTCAATATGAATTCTACTCGAGGATTTTCGTTATCGATATAAATTCATTGTATCACGACCTGTGTTTCTTTGGTTCGCCTTGTCCAAGGGAACATTGGATGAAAATGCCCGAGGCAGGTGTTCTAATTGCTAATAAGCTTGGTGTGATCGTCCATTCTTTAGACAAGAGAGGACGTACGAAGATTTTTCCGTTTTGGAGTGGTCCGGAAGATATTCAACATCACAGACCTCTTACAATTGTTCTTGTAAATGGAGAAACACATTTTGTCATGGTGGAATTACAAGGAGAGTACCCAATGCCTGTTATCACACCTTATTGGACATTTCACCATGGCCCGTCTGCAGCCGGATGAAAAATCATGTATAGGTCGCGTCTAGATCTATATATCAGCCTTTGTCGTCGTGAGAGATGATGTTATTAATATAATTGATTAAATATTTTAGTGTTTGTACTTTTGTCATTTTATTATTAGAGATTTGAAATAAACTTTTGCATTTGATTAATTACTTTAGTGTTTATACTTTTATCATTTTATTATTAGAGATTTAAAATAAACCTTTGCATTTTCATATATTTATGTTATCATGTTGATACATATTTTAAAAAAAAAAATAAAACATAAAAAGTAACAAGACATCATGATTAGTATATCATGATTACTATATTTTTAATAGCAAAAGTCAAAGGAAAAGTAAAATAAAAAGAAGCAAAACATCATGATTACCTTATTATTAAGAATTATATTAAAACATTGGTGTCCTTAGTGAAAAAGGCCAGGGTAACACGACCAGAAAAAGGTCAACCCCACCAGAGCATTAGCGGCGACGTCGCCGCTAATGCTGCACCGACATTCCACCGACATGCCTGCAATAATGACTGACAACGACCGATCCCGAGGTGCCACGTCACAGGCATTAGCGGCGACGTCGCCGCTAATGCTTGCCACGTGGCACCTCGGTATCATTTCTCCCAATCTTATGATCGCCTTCGCTAATGCTTGCCACGTGCCACATCAGGATCATTTCTCCCAATCATATGATCGGACGTAAAGGTGCAAACTTTGTCCATGTCGGATAATGCTCTTCCATGGATAATTCTGCACAAATTTTGTTAATTAAATCATGTACAGATGGTTGTAATTCTACTACTTCACTGCTACTCTCCATTTCGATCATATATTAATAAATAAAAATGCACGAATTTGTAAAGGGTAAAATTTTGTTAATTAGATCATGTACAGATGTTTTTTTTTTCATATTACGTTTTAAATTAGAACATTGTTCTAAAATTAAAATTATAAATTATATTTTGATATTAGTTTTAAAATTAAAAGTGATTGTTTTTAGAACATTGTTTTTAATTGATTGAAACTTTTTTTTTCCATATTACGTTTTAAATTAGAACATTGTTCTAAAATTAAAATTATAAATTATTATATTTTGATATTAGTTTTAAAAGTGATTGTTTTGAAAGTGATTGTTTTTAGAACATTGTTCTAAAATAATATTTTACTTTTAGGGTTTTGTATTATAGATTTTATAGGTATATAGAAATTAAAGAATAAAAAAAAAATAAAGAAAAGCTACCAACAATACAAACATAAATAAAGAAGTTCATAAAAAATACAAACTAATCACTATCACTATCACTACCATCCCTATGCTGTCTATAATCCCAATCCCCCAAGCGCTGTGTGGGGAATCCCGACGTGCTAGACCCGGCCTGGTCCCAAGGGTTGACAAAAAAAAAAAAAAAAAAAAAAAAAAAAAAAAAAAAAAAAAGGGTTGACCGGGGGCCAAGGGTTGAAGAATTGATCCACGTAATCAGAGCCCAGCGACTGTGCTGCAGATGGGCCCGCGACTGTGATCCAGCTGGGTCGGCCTGGTCTTGGTGCTGCTGGGCTGGGGCGTCCAAAAGAGGGTCATCTGGACGCGGGACCTGGACATTCAGTCCTCGGGTTCCCCTAACAATACGCCCAACCCCGCGGGTATGTCCTGATCGGGGCCCGAAAGTGTCCAAAAATGCCTGCGTTGGCGGGGTGGGGTTGGGCTGTTGGGAAAGTATCCGCTGGGATTCCTGAAGCTGGGCCTGTACCACATTAAATCATAAACAAAAAAATTAAGTTAGCTATACTTAATAAAAATTTACAACAAATAGGAATTTAAGTGTTGTGCGAGAACTTACATGGAAGGGAAGAGCAGCTTCTTGCACTCTCCCATCGTGGTATGTGTGGGCCCGCAAAAAGAACTCAGCCGGGGGCTCCTCTTGTCCCTCATGACCAGTCTGTATATACATTAATCAAAGTTATATATATGTATGTATATATATATGATAAATATGTACATATAACTTACAGCCCAAACATGTTGACGCTGAGCGTAGGACTGGCGACCGTGAGTACTGACAAGACGTTGTTCTTGCCTGTTAGTCGCGTTTCGTTGGGAAACAATCATCCGGTCCTCCCTGGTCCAGAATCGCAGTAGATCCATCCAGACTTCTCCGGGCATTGCATGTGGCGGAACATTTTGGATTTCGGCGAGTCTATCTATATATATATATATATATATATATATATATATATATATATATATATATATATATATATATATATATATATATATATATATATATATATATATATATATATATATATATATATATATATATATATATATATATATATATATATATATATATATATATATATATATATATATATATATATATATATATATATATATATATATATATATATATATATATATATATATATATATATATATATATATATATATATATATATATATATATATATATATATATATATATATATATATATATATATATATATATATATATATATATATATATATATATATATATATATATATATATATATATATATATATATATATATATATATATATATATATATATATATATATATATATATATATATATATATATATATATATATATATATATATATATATATATATATATATATATATATATATATATATATATATATATATATATATATATATATATATATATATATATATATATATATATATATATATATATATATATATATATATATATATATATATATATATATATATATATATATATATATATATATATATATATATATATATATATATATATATATATATATATATATATATATATATATATATATATATATATATATATATATATATATATATATATATATATATATATATATATATATATATATATATATATATATATATATATATATATATATATATATATATATATATATATATATATATATATATATATATATATATATATATATATATATATATATATATATATATATATATATATATATATATATATATATATATATATATATATATATATATATATATATATATATATATATATATATATATATATATATATATATATATATATATATATATATATATATATATATATATATATATATATATATATATATATATATATATATATATATATATATATATATATATATATATATATATATATATATATATATATATATATATATATATATATATATATATATATATATATATATATATATATATATATATATATATATATATATATATATATATATATATATATATATATATATATATATATATATATATATATATATATATATATATATATATATATATATATATATATATATATATATATATATATATATATATATATATATATATATATATATATATATATATATATATATATATATATATATATATATATATATATATATATATATATATATATATATATATATATATATATAATATCTTTCATTTCAATTTAATCTTTGTATATGTATATATACACATCTAAATTTTGATGCTAATCAAACAATAATTATGAAGTCATGTATATTGCAAACAATATAGAATGGAACACTAATTCATAAATTATATATACATATCTATAAAACAAAATAAAAATATATATACATATATATATATATATATATATTTGACATACATCTATATATACTTACCCGCGCTACGCCTACAGCCCCATTGCGGATTCCACCCCCAATTTGGAGGGTCATTGCCACCATCTCCGCCTTGAACGACAACCATTTTAACCTATATAGTGGTCGCCGGAAAATTGGGGTGGCCGGATTTGGAAGCGGGTCGCCGGGAAAAGAGTCGCCGCTAAAACCTCGCCTGATAAGTGGGGTGGGGTGGCCGGATTTGGTGTCGCCGCCGGAAAAGTAGCCGGAATTTTGGAGGGGTGGCCGGATTTCTGGTAGAGAGAAAGAAATTGATGTGGGTTTTTTTTCCTGGTCGTCTGGCTTCCTGCGGCTGGGTTAAAAAGAAATTAGTTTTTAGTATTAGCGGCGACGTCGCCGCTAATACTCAGTCAAAGGTCCTCGTCAAAGGTCAAAAGTCCTGCTGTGTGTCAGATGGGCCCACAGTATTAGCGGCGACGTCGCCGCTAATACTCCCTGGTGGGGTTACCCTGTTTGCCCTGGTCGTTCTACGCTCCTCGGTGAAAAATTGGTGCCTATAATGGTTCCCATGTCATATTAGCATCACATATTTTTCAATTGCATTGAGATTTATGTAGTATTCTTTTTTATCATTCATAATTATTTTGAATGTCAAATATTTATCATCAATTAACTGATGTACACGTGGAATGAAAGAAGCAAAGTTAGCATCGTGATGTCCTCGAGGTTAGACCCAGCCACCAAAAACATCCTCACATATATAGTGTATCACGAGGTTGACACATGACCATACCAAACACCTAGTCATTACTCATTAGACGTCGAAGAAAGCTACGTGCCACACTCCTTTCTCTAATATCTTATATTTGAGTCAACGTGATTTTTTAGTTGTTATAGTTTGACAAGGATTATTAGCCCACATGTTATGATGGTTAGAAAAATTATTAGCCCGCATGTTCTGATAGTTTAACAAGGACTATAGTTTAACAAGGATTTTTAGCCTTTACTCTTTCTTCTTTTTATTTATTTATTGTATTTACATGACTGATGATATTTGAAGCCATCAAATATTTTTGTAAGAAAGTTGTTTTTGAATTTTGAAATAAGTCATAGATGCACATGATTTCACTTTGTATAGTTGTTGGACTAATTGAATTTAACAATTGCAAAGCTTAATTGTTAAATTCCTTGAAATGTCTTTCTCATATCTCGACGAGACCTCCAGCATGTAAAGCTGGTGCTCAACCACTGAACTATAATGGAAAGCTTATCAATCACCTTCTTCCAAGTTAGCAAACCGATAATACAAACGCTAAACTTACATGTTGGTTTTGGCATTAATATGTCTGCAGTGTATGATGGAGTTTGATTTCAACAATCATGTGCTCAAATCCACGCCTCTAAGATAGTCTACATATATCCAGTCTTTTTCGTATCGATATTTTATTTATCCAAACAACTCAGCTTGATCACCAATCAAGGGCATATCATCAAGACTTTCCATACCATACACCATATATAATCTGCCATAATAGTTAAATTGATTAAACAACATTCAAATCCTTGGTAATTTGGCCTAACACATAAGTCCACGTTCTATTCTTTTATTTTAGAAAAGGAATTAAGAATCCACGCGTATTTACATATACTATAAGAATTGTGATGGAATCGTTGCTCTGTATTCATTCATAGCTCCCAATATATAATGTTTACAATCCTAAAATTAAGGCATGTGATTGGCTATTTCCATATCAACATGAAACTAACCTTACGTAAACTAAGGAAGAGATTACAACAATTAATATTGACATATTTTACATAAATATACATTGCTATCATACCCCCGCAGTCGAAGCTGGAGGAGGACGGATGCTAAGACTGTCTCTGAAATCAATGAATAGAACACGAGGAAGGCCCTTCGTAAAGATATCAGCTATTTGATAACGGGAAGGAACATGCAAAACTCGAATTTGACCACGAGCTACCTTTTCACGCACAAAGTGTATGTCCAGTTCAATATGTTTTGTGCGTTGATGTTGGACGGGATTGCCTGAGAGATAAATAGCACTGACATTGTCACAATAAACAAGGGTAGCTGTTCGAAGTGGGCAATGTAATTCTAAAAGCAGATTCCGCAACCAACACGTTTCTGAGACAACATTAGCGACTCCCCGGTACTCGGCTTCAACACTAGAACGAGAGAGAGTCGGTTGTCGTTTAGAAGACCAAGAAAGTAAATTATCTCCAAGAAACACACAATAACCAGAGGTTGACCGGCGGGTATCTGGACATCCTCCCCAATCTGCATCGGTGTAAGAGACGAGGCTTGTAACAGAGGTTGGGTATAGATGAAGTCCATGAGTCAGGGTGCCCTTGATGTAGCGTAAAATACGTTTGAGGGCATTCGTGTGAGCTTCTTTTGGAGCATGCATATGAAGACATACTTGCTGGACAACATAGGTGATGTCGGGTCTAGTAAAAGTAAGATATTGTAATGCACCCGTTGCTCTGTATTCATTCATAGCTCCCAATATATAATGTTTACAATCCTAAAATTAAGGCATGTGATTGGCTATTTCCATATCAACATGAAACTAACCTTACGTAAACTAAGGAAGAGATTACAACAATTAATATTGACATATTTTACATAAATATACATTGCTATCATACCCCCGCAGTCGAAGCTGGAGGAGGACGGATGCTAAGACTGTCTCTGAAATCAATGAATAGAACACGAGGAAGGCCCTTCGTAAAGATATCAGCTATTTGATAACGGGAAGGAACATGCAAAACTCGAATTTGACCACGAGCTACCTTTTCACGCACAAAGTGTATGTCCAGTTCAATATGTTTTGTGCGTTGATGTTGGACGGGATTGCCTGAGAGATAAATAGCACTGACATTGTCACAATAAACAAGGGTAGCTGTTCGAAGTGGGCAATGTAATTCTAAAAGCAGATTCCGCAACCAACACGTTTCTGAGACAACATTAGCGACTCCCCGGTACTCGGCTTCAACACTAGAACGAGAGAGAGTCGGTTGTCGTTTAGAAGACCAAGAAAGTAAATTATCTCCAAGAAACACACAATAACCAGAGGTTGACCGGCGGGTATCTGGACATCCTCCCCAATCTGCATCGGTGTAAGAGACGAGGCTTGTAACAGAGGTTGGGTATAGATGAAGTCCATGAGTCAGGGTGCCCTTGATGTAGCGTAAAATACGTTTGAGGGCATTCGTGTGAGCTTCTTTTGGAGCATGCATATGAAGACATACTTGCTGGACAACATAGGTGATGTCGGGTCTAGTAAAAGTAAGATATTGTAATGCACCCGTTGCTCTGTATTCATTCATAGCTCCCAATATATAATGTTTACAATCCTAAAATTAAGGCATGTGATTGGCTATTTCCATATCAACATGAAACTAACCTTACGTAAACTAAGGAAGAGATTACAACAATTAATATTGACATATTTTACATAAATATACATTGCTATCATATACGTCCACCATGAGCTGAGACCTGAATTCATGACCTCTTGGTTGACAGGTGACCTTGAACTTGAATATAAAGCCTTCAGTCGTTGTAATTCTAATAAAGACCAATTTACAATAGAATAAGTAACCCATCAAACTTATAACTTCTCTTTTTACTTTTTGAAATTCCAGGTATTTAATTTCGAAATGAGATTAGGATTGCACCAAAGAATTATTGGAAATATTTATATAAAAGTAAAAACCATGAAGTTTTGCAGATTTATATAACATAATTTTGCCTCAACTTCCCGCAAATTATAAGAAAATGCAAAGTTACCGAGTGCCAATTCCAAATAACAATCACATAATGTCTCATATATACAAACCATTGGTATATCATCACACTTCAATCACTCTTGCCTTATTTGTAGCCATGTGGTTTTCTATGACTGTGCTCAACAAACACAAGAAGGTCTTCCTAAACATGAGTATACTTCTTCTAGCGTGTCGATGATGCCACTAAAGTCAGGGAGAGATACAACATCCCTTGTACACTTGTTTATTAACCTACATACAATGATCTTTCATTATATAATTCACAAAATAACAAAATATAAATTTGGCATATTGTTAGAAATAGAGGTGGCAAAACGGGTGGGCTATGAATTGCTCAAATACATGTCATTGCAAGTACATGGCGAAATGGGTCACCTTGGACTGACCCAAAGCATTTTTTTTTTTTTTTGGAAGGCAATGATGTTACACATTTACAATTTGTACTTTTTATAAAGTAATTAATGTGGCAAATGAGATTGCAAATTTTGTATAAAGTTAACAAGTATCCAACTATTTTATACAATGATTTAAAGGGTTTTATAAAGTAATGATACACTTTTTTCCGAGGACAAGACCCGCGATCTGAAAAGGTCATCAGGAAAAGCAAGACACATGTAGAACCACAATTGAAATTCGTGGATGACCCAAGGATGGCACACAAACCGAATATATATAACACATATAACAGTTGTTTTTTCCAGATCTACGCAGACTTTCGTCTCACCCGACATAGCATAGCTTTACGTTTCTTTGAATGATATAAAAGTATTACGTCTTTGAGAAAATACACACCATTTAAAAGATGCAAACTATAAGTGAGGCGACCAGTATACCAACTTTTTTTAGTTGCACACCATCAAACTTGTTTAACATTATTGTACAGAACAACAACCTAAAAGGCTAAAACATGTTTGATGGTGTACATCTTAATCTTATGCACTGATTTTCACCCAAAATATAATATGGGAAATGCAACAATAGGGACTTACTGTTGAATTCTTGGTGGACATCTACTACTGAATTTTAGTTCAAAATCAACAGATGTGATATGTATCATGTCCTTGATGTACTTTGTTTCTACCATCTGCAATAAAAAAGATTATCGACCATGTACAATATTAAAGAAAACATCTGCAGATTTACATGTACAAAGAAGGCACTAGCTCTTACCTGATAAAATATGAGTCCAAATGATTGAATATCTCTTCCTTTATTGATTAGATTTCTGCCCGAGTTATGACCTAACCATATGAACAACTCATTGGACATACGAACACAACGTACATGATAGTTTTTTTATATATATAAGAAAAAGCAAGTTCGTAAGCCATACCGTCTTGATTTGGGTCAAGCTCATACAACATTTGAACCCAATATTCGCCTATCTTCAAATGCCCACCTTCATCTTGTAACAAGTTTCTGGGGAAAAAAAAAATGCAAATGCAGCTTTAGATCATATTTCTACAGATATGCAACTTTCATGTATATAAAGCTACATGTTGCATAAGCTTACTTTGGATCCAAATGATTGTGAATTATCGCGCAGGGCTTGTGATGATGTAGGTAATTCATCCCCCTGTCATTATATGTAATGTTATTGCATCACATAATTTCTTGGTTATAGTAAGAATTATCACACTAGAATAAACGTTACGTATGTGATAGAAAGCGAGAAATAAACATGTCATTGAAAATTGCCTCCATTCACTATAAAAGTTCACCATCGGGCCATTTCGTACTAATTCAATCCGTCCTAAAGAATAAGTTGTTTGTTAAGACAAGCATCGAGGTCAGAATCATGGTACCTAGCAATATCAAGTGCAAAACGCAGAACAAGTGGTAGATCGAGTACAATCTTGTTAGACAAAATGTCATCCAAGCTTCCCTAACAAAGAAGATGAACATAATATAGAGATCAGAGGTTAAATTGTTGGCTTTTGAGAAGCAAAGAGATACTGCACATATCATAAATATAAGGACTAAGTCTACATAAGTATGGTTGCTTACTCTTGACAAATGTTCTGTTATTAGTATCATTTGTCCATCATGGATAATAGAACCAAGAAACTGCAAAATATTTGGATGACGAAGTTCTCTTAACTGTGAGTGGTCATTAGCTGACAAAACCCTACGTATAGAAAGAAGAAACATGTTAGTAGTTTTTTAGGATTACTTCTACAAGCATAGTAATTACACCAACAGAAATTTATGTACGAACATTTTCACTGGGGAGTCTATCTGCCGCGGGATTATTGTTTTGACAACCCATGTTCCCCGCCACTTAACCATACGTGAATCGCCCATTACACCCTGAAAAAAGACACGACGTGCAACAGAAATTTCTTAAGATTGATTAACATAGCAAGACTGATATAAGATTATGTGAAAGAACTTTTTATTTTATTTTTATAAATGGTGATAACAACCAAATACTGCTTAATTAAACCTGTCCAATTTTTTCTGTATGCTCCAAATGTATTTCTGAAATTTCGATATTCACTTCCTTTATATCTTCATCGGGACGAACTGTCTGGACCATAAGAAATGTAATGTTTACAATAAATTGATAGGTTTAAAATGCTAAACTAAACCAACAAAACTACCATTGGGCTGTTCAATATAGAATCCTTTCCTCCATTCACTTCAAGAATCCTGCATATGTCTCGATGCCCATATAGTCTTGCATCGGTCAAAGGCTATAGTTTAAAATAAAATAAAAAAAGATTACATCAAGTTAGAGTAGTAATCGTCTTATCGTCCAATAAAACTCACAACAAATGCTAATCCTTACAGTTCGATGCCATCTATCATCTAGATTAACATCAGCCTTATAGTGCAAAAGAAGCTCAACAATCGAAGCATGGCCTTCACTAGCAGCAAGATGAAGAGCGGTCCTGTCATCATAATCCTGCACATTAGGCGATATCCCTTCCCTCAACATCAGATTAAGCCCAACCCTGTCACCTCTAGAAGCAAAACTCAAAAAATTGCCAATCCTTTGCATATCAAAATCATCTGTGCAATCTTTTCCGCTTGACTGATATGTCATGCTTTTATGCAACATCCTATATTAAAAAAAAAAAAACTCTTACGTCGACAGTTTATCAAACAGTATTGCTAGACCTGCCATTGGTATGTGGATATTTGTATGTATATGAACTTGAGGGTTGGAGGGAAGCAACATGGGCGGTTAACTCTAAGGAATGGCTTTGTGATTAACGACTACTTGCTTTTGTCCATATTGTGTGGCTTAAGAGTCCAGCAAAATGGACTGATAAAAACAATAAAAACAGGTAAAAGTTAACTGTGGGTTCAAAATGGTTTGTTAACTTGTTAGCATTGTTTGTATAACTTCTTTTGATTTATAAAGTAGTACTATAGTGATTAAATCTAACTGAAAACTATATCATAAAATGTTAATAACTTTGTTTAATAAAACGAGTTAAAAGATGGCATCACTGTATGCATTTGAATACAGCATTTAGGTTGCTTTCAATCTGTTTCCTTTGTTTAGTCTGTTATCAAGAAAATATAGCTGGATTGAGATGTTCTTTTAGATGGGTTGAAATGACTATATCTTTATCTTATAAAGGGTACATGTAAGACTTCAAACTAACTTTTATTTTGTACACTGGTGAAATTCTGAAATGTATACTTCTGTAATGCATCCTCCTCCCCTGCTTTGTCGTATCGTCGATTGAATTCAAGCATGTAAAGAAGATGCAACAAAAAGTATGGATGTTGGTGTTTAGTACAATTTATAATTTTGTTTGTATCAGTAACATTATGGTTAGCAATTTATTATATAGCCCAATACATACAAATGTGATTGAAATCCGATTGAGGTTAATGGAAAAAACGGCATGTGTGTTACATATGAACGAAGTATTATGCGATCAATGAACACATGGGACTTCAGAGATTTATGAAATTTCCTACACCCAGAGTTTTATGAGATATGATCATTGTGTTTATACCGAATGGAAGTCTGGGATTCAACGACATATGTGTGTATTGTAGAATGAAGAAACTTTAAACTCACAAGCACACATAATTTATAAGCTAAATTTATTTCTAATGGTCCAAAATCGAAATACATAAGTTACTCGCCTTAAAATGCACCTCCCGGGGCAAAAATGGGCAGCTAGCCACCAGGAAATATCCAAACCGAAAAAAGAGCTCAAGAGTCAAGGCACGTGGTCGTGATGCCCTTTTGAATAAGTGTATCATAAATAAAAACAACAAGATGATAAGAATTAATTTTCCTTTGCGATTTTCTCGGCCTTAGCAATCACTTCATCGATCCCTCCAACCATATAAAAGGATTGCTCAGGGAGATCATCATATTTCCCATCAAGAACGCCCTACACATCGTTAGGAAAACATGTTAGAGAACAGAGATACAAGTTGATTTATACGTATTACCCCAAATCTTTTCTTAAAGGGTTCTCATGATGAAAATACAATTTGTCCGTGATCATCGTTATAGGAGATAGAAATGTTGATTTGGATCTAAAAGATTTCATTATTACTGAAACATATGTTAGACATTTGATAAGCATCTAGCTGAAAGAGTTGATACCTGGAAACTTGCTATGCTCTCTTTTAACTCGACGTATTTCCCAGGAGCACCTGTGAAGACTTCTGCAACATGGAAAGGTTGACTCAAGAAACGTTGGATCTTACGAGCACGTGAAACAGTCATTTTGTCATCTTCACTAAGTTCATCCATTCCCAAAATGGCAATAATATCTTGAAGATTCTTGTAGGCTTGGAGAACCTCTTGGACACCACGAGCAGTTTTATAATGTTCTTCACCAAGAATACGCGGAGAAAGCATTCTAGAAGTTGAATCCAATGGATCAACCGCAGGATAGATCCCAAGCTCCGAAATCTACATCAAAGTTTAATCATGAAATTTGAAAAAACTGTAGAACTGGTGACTGAAAAAGTTTAAACTTTAGAGTACCTGTCGAGAAAGCACAGTGGTGGCATCCAAATGAGCAAAAGTAGTTGCTGGAGCAGGATCCGTCAAGTCATCAGCAGGCACGTAAATAGCCTGTACAGATGTGATGGAACCTTTCTTGGTAGTGGTAATACGCTCCTGAAGGCCTCCAAGATCGGTTGCTAATGTTGGCTGGTAACCTACAGCAGATGGGATACGTCCCAACAGAGCAGACACCTCGGAATTGGCCTATCAAAGATAACAAACATGAAAACTGAGATTATAAACCTAAAATGTCTAGCCCTGAATGCTATAGGGATCTTGTTATGCTTTCTCTGTAACGGGTCAAATATGTAAAATCAATTTAGAACAAGTCAACTGGGTCGAAATCATCCAAAGTGTTTTTTGCGTGCATAAGTCTCTTATCTCTTTTTAGTAGAAGGAAACTTATTGTTGTTTTGAAATAACATAACTTTTGTAATCATATTTGACAAACTAAATACTTATTACATAATAAGGACTTCAACTGATAAAACAGTGTTTCAGGTTGACACAGCCGGGCCAGACAATTATCCAGCTCTCGTCCATTTTGCCCCCTACAATGAAAGTATAACATCGATATCATAACATAAATGCTCGTTCTAACCTGAGTGAAGCGGAAAATATTGTCAACGAACAGAAGCACATCCTGCCCTTCAGCATCTCGGAAGTGCTCTGCAACAGTCAGTCCTGTGAGCCCAACACGAGCACGAGCACCAGGAGGCTCATTCATCTGACCATACACAAGAGCACATTTGCTTTCAGACTGCTTGTCTCCAAGCTTAATGACACCACTTTCAATCATTTCTCGGTACAAATCATTTCCCTCTCTAGTCCGCTCACCAACACCAGCAAACACCGAGAAACCACCTATAAAAGTAACAATAGCCGTTTTATCATCCTATTCCATCACATATACAAAAATCAACCCATTACTGATTCACCCGTAACCAAGAAAACTAAAAACAAACCATGGGCCTTTGCGATATTGTTAATAAGTTCCATAATAAGCACTGTCTTCCCGACACCAGCACCACCAAATAAACCGATCTTCCCACCTCTTTGGTAGGGAGCAAGTAGATCCACAACCTACAAATTATCAAAAGCTCAGGGTCAATGGAAGACAAACATTAAAACAACTAAAAATTAGTATAAGTAAAGTATTAATTACTTTGATTCCTGTCACAAGGATCTGCTGTTCTGTTTCCTGATCAATGAAAGCTGGAGCTTCACGATGAATTGGAAGATAGTGACTCGTTTCTTGTACATTCAAACAATAAAAAATGTAAGTAGTTTGAATAAAATCATAATAAATATAACAGTATTGTTCTAAAGATACTTAAACCATTGCTGATCACAAAAACCTTACTTAATTCACCCCTGTCATCAATAGCCTCTCCAATAACATTTATAATACGACCAAGTGTTGCCCTGCCAACAGGAACCTGTCGTGTGCAAACAACACTCTCATTAATCATTTTAACACCAACAAGAACAATAACAGCCCATGCTCGTTACAAAACTTGATATCGATCAATCGAGCCAAGATTGAATAATGGAGCTAGAAAGTCCCATAAACTTTCATGATTTTTGGGTTATCATAAGTTAAGTCCATTTGGAGTTGCCAAGACTTAAGCTTTAATGGCTAGATATTCATTTGTTAGACTAGATTATGGGCATTCCTTGTGAGCCACCAAAGGTAGTGTCAATAACATATATGAGAAAATACAATATACTCCGTACCATCTTTACAAAAAGTTGTATGGTAAAAGCTAACCAGGGTAAAATCCTTTTTACCAAAAAGTTGTATGGTAGTATTATATAGCCATATATATATATCATGGAAATCTTGGATCAAGTACTATAACAAATCCTTTGTTAATGGTCCTTTTTCATGTCAATATAATGTGTACATTTGATATACATACATATAAAAGTAGAAAGGGTAAACATGAAAAGATATTGATAGCACAAAACCGATAGATACAGATAATTCATCATATAATATGCGCGTATATATATAGTTTTTTGCATGGTTACCATAATAGGAGCTCCAGTATTAAGAACTTTTTGGCCTCTAACAAGTCCTTCAGTCCCATCCATAGCAATAGTCCTAACCATATTCTCACCCAAATGTTGAGCCACTTCCAAAACCAAACGGGTCGGGTTATCCATAACTTCCAACGCAGTCATAATAGGTGGCAACCCATCTTCGTATCTTACGTCCACCACAGCCCCGATCACCTGACACACTTGTCCAACAGCCCCTTTACCCGAATGCTCATCCGTAATCTTCCCTGTTGTCTTGGAAGATTGTGGTGATGCCACAGCCGCAGCAGCTGTGGCATACCCCGCCCTTACAGCCCGGTTTAACAAGAAACCGAGCGGTGAAGGGCGAAAATGGCGACACGGGGTTTGTTGGGTATGTTGTTTTGGGAATGTGGGTGATTTAACACGGCGGAGAAGGGAGGTTAACAGCCTCCGGGAAGCCATATCAAACCGGAAAAAAAAGTGTGTGTGTAAAGATAATGTGTGTTAGTGTGTGTTTGTTTTTATGGATTTAAATCATTTAAATTGAAAATGTGGATCTGGGATTTGTAAAGGAGAATGAAATATTGAGAGGTTTGTTTTGAGTTTAGCTTTTCCGATGGACACGTAAGCTGACGGATTCAAACAATGGTTAGGTGCCACGTGGAGTTTGAATACGGTTTTTATGGCGGGTTTTCGAACTGAAATGATTTTGGTTCTTGACTTCTTTCTATAAACTATAAAGTATAAGTTTGTTTGATACTTTTAGGCCAAAACTTTTTTATTGATGTTTGAGGGACGTGCATTGTTGCGTATAAGGCTGTAAACGAACCGAACGAATACGAACGCGACCTTGTTCATGTTCGTTCGTTTAACTTAACGAACGGTTCACGAACGGATAAACGAACATAATGTTGTGTTCACGAACAGATGAACGAACATAATGGTTTGTTCATGTTCGTTCGTTTATGTTCACGAACGAATGTTCACGAACACAAACGAACGAACACTAATGAACGAACGAATGTTCACGAACATAAACGAACGAATGTTCACGAACATAAACGAACGAATGTTCACGAACATAAACGAACGAATGTTCACGAACATAAACGAACGAATGTTCACGAACATAAACGAACGAATGTTCACGAACATAAACGAACGAATGTTCACGAACATAAACGAACGAATGTTCACGAACATAAACGAACGAATGTTCACGAACATAAACGAACGAATGTTCACGAACATAAACGAACGAATGTTCACGAACATAAACGAACGAATGTTCACGAACATAAACGAACGAATGTTCACGAACATAAACGAACGAATGTTCACGAACATAAACGAACGAATGTTCACGAACATAAACGAACGATGTTCACGAACATAAACGAACGAATGTTCACGAACATAAACGAACGAATGTTCACGAACATAAACGAACGAATGTTCACGAACATAAACGAACGAATGTTCACGAACATAAACGAACGAATGTTCACGAACATAAACGAACGAATGTTCACGAACATAAACGAACGATGTTCACGAACATAAACGAACGTATGTTCACGAACACGAACGAATGTTCACGAACACAAACGAACGAACACTAATGAACGAACACAAACGAACTACAATGAACAAACATATAGTTATAAGTATTAGAACTTAAATTCAAGATTACAAAATATTCATCGATTAAAAGTTTTACGAAATATTCCCACTTATGATACAAAGATACAACATTTATCTAATAAAAAAGAGGTTTATATCTTTTCATTTCAAAAAAAATATAGAATAAAGCTTAAACTTGAGTCCAATATAAGAGGATCATACGCTTTCAATATAAAAAAAGTAATTATATTTAATTTTTAAAAAATATTAGATAGTAGGTGTTAATAATTTAATATACATTAAACTTAATATATACATATATATATATAAGAAATATTTATATTTAAAACTATTTTTTAGGTATAGTTGATTAGGTATTAGTATATGTAAACGAACATAAAATGTTTATATCAAATTTTAGTATTTGATTTTGAGTCTTTTTATTTTAGTTTTAACTGTAAATATTTTTATTTATGTTATATATTAGTTGATATAAAATATGTGATTGGAATAGATTTTGAATATACTTTTCATAAGTATATTTTTATCAACTACTATATAATACAAATAAAAATATTTATGTCAAAGTTGAAAAAAAAATGATTTGACAAGTCAAACTAGGACACTTAAAATGGTGACGGATTAAGGATTTTTTTGAAAGGTGTGGATCAATTTTCTCGCAAGAGGAGATGTAGCTTACGTTGTCTTAACTGGGTTCGATGCCTAAAGGCACAACATTTAATTGTAAAACCATGCCCTCTCAGCAAGACTCGAACCTGCGTCTTGCATCACTGAGAAACTTGTGTGAAATATCTTGTACCATTGAACTATTTGCTCGTTGATGACGGATGAAGTATTTGATTTAAAGAAAATAAATGCTAAGTCATTTACGAAAACTCAAATTGTATCAAATCATCATTGTTTTTTTTAAATAGCAGTGGTGATTGGACTCAGCGGCATTGCCTCTTCATCGTCCGGTAAAGATCGACCACGTCACCAGCACAGTCAATCCGAGGACATGACTGGCGGTGGAAGTCTCACTACCGTTCTGGAGGAAACCAGCTAAATGCTAGAGAAAACCCCCATGCCCCACCCCATTGGCAAGAACTTCCCAATATGCATTTCAAAGGTTTCGAACCCGTGATCAATATTTGGCTGAAAGACATAAGGGACATTAAATATCCAATTGGACTAAATCCCGAATTCCCAAGGACTATCAAATCATCATTGTTTTTTTTAAAAAGCAGTGGTGATTGGACTCAGCGGCATGCCTCTTCATCGTCCGGTAAAGATCGACCACGTCACCAGCACAGTCAATCCGAGGGCATGACTGGCGGTGGAAGTCTCACTACCGTTCTGGAGGAAACCAGCTAAATGCTAGAGAAAACCCCCATGCCCCACCCCATTGGCAAGAACTTCCCAATATGCATTTCAAAGGTTTCGAACCCGTGATCAATATTTGGCTGAAAGACATAAGGGACATTAAATATCCAATTGGACTAAATCCCGAATTCCCAAGGACTATCAAATCATATTGTTTTTTTTAAATAGCAGTGGTGATTGGACTCAGCGGCATTGCCTCTTCATCGTCCGGTAAAGATCGACCACGTCACCAGCACAGTCAATCCGAGGGCATGACTGGCGGTGGAAGTCTCACTACCGTTCTGGAGGAAACCAGCTAAATGCTAGAGAAAACCCCCATGCCCCACCCCATTGGCAAGAACTTCCCAATATGCATTTCAAAGGTTTCGAACCCGTGATCAATATTTGGCTGAAAGACATAAGGGACATTAAATATCCAATTGGACTAAATCCCGAATTCCCAAGGACTATCAAATCATCATTGTAATCTGTAAGTTAAGTTATTCCATATGTATTTCAATAAGTTTTACCGATTTAATAAGGTGTTGATCTCATACATTTTTTCATGAACTTTAATATAAAAGAGTTAAGTACTTTTTTCGTCCCTGTGGTTTATCGTTTGTTCATTTTTCGTCATCGCCGTTAACTTTTGGCTAAAATCATCCCTGTGGTTTACTTTTCGTCCCTGGATTCGTTAACCCCTCACGTGCAAGGCACGTGAGGGGCATTTATGTCTTTTCACCCATGGTTAAGTGCAAAATTCATCCTTATGGTTTGTCGTTTTTGCATTTTTCATCCTTGTACACGGTTGGCCAAATCTTCAACTGTTCTTCATAGCAACCCAGATTCTGTATCTCATCTTCATATAAACCCAGAATCCGGTCTAATAACTCTGAAATTATTATCATAGATTCAACAAGAGATTCAAATGAATAGATTTAAACCTCAATCAAACGAATACGAACAAGACGAGAATATTATTATTATTGATTATAGATATTACAGAATTACAGAATCAAAACAATATCAAGATGATATTGATAATGAATAAGAAACCCTAATATTTAGAGAGAAATTGATATACGATTGAAAAATAGAATGAGAAATATGATTAATAATTCTTCAGTAACCCTAAATTGGGTATATATATTGTCTTCAGAAATTGCAAAGTAGACCCTCAACTATCCACCGCCTTAGCCTTTAGACCTTGAACTTGAACTTGAGCAGCATTCATCCTTTAGACTCCAATCTTCCAGAAATGATCCCTGCATAATATTCTAAACACACAATAAGTCCCTATGAATATTTTAAGACTTAAACTGAATATATATATATAAATTTAATACTCCCCCTCAGTTTAAGTCTTAAACAAATCTATCAATTTTAGCTTTTGGCAAAGCTTTTCATGTTGGTCTTTTGCAAGACCTTTTGTAAAGATATCTGCAACTTGATTACAAGATTCAATTTTTAATGGTTTAATCAAACCATCCAAAATCTTTTCTCTAATAAAATGCAAGTCAATTTCAAAGTGTTTTGTCCTTTCATGAAACACTGGATTACCAGAAATCTGTATAGCAGCCTTATTATCACAAAACAAAGATATGGGTTTCTCAATTTCTAGTTGCAGATCTCTTAAAATATTTGTGATCCACATAACTTCACATGTTAAAGAAGCAAGGGATCTATATTCAGCCTCAGCAGAGGATCTAGACACCACACTTTGTTTCTTACTTTTCCAAGAAACAAGTGAATTACCTAAATAAACTGCATAACCAGTCACACTTCTCATTGTGCTTTTACATTTAGCCAAATCAGAATCAGTATAACCAAACAAATTGAGATTAGAATGTTTAGAGATTAAGATACCAGTACCAGGGCTCTGCTTCAAATACCTCAGAATTCTGAATGCAAGTTTCGAATGAGACTCCAAAGGAGAATGCATAAACTGACTAAGACAATGAACAACATAAGAAATATCTGGTCTTGTATGAGTCAAGTATATAAGCTTACCAAGTAACCTTTGATAATTTGTAACATTATCAAGAGGTTTGTCATCTTTGTTTAAAGGCTGATTAGAAATGATCAATTTAGACTCAATAGGAGTCTTAGCAGGTTTGCATGCAAGCATGCCATACTCTGCTAATAAATCAAGAGTATACTTTCTTTGAGACAAACTAATATTATCTCCTTCTTTCAAAACTTCAATGCCCAGAAAATACTTTAACTCACCCAAGTCCTTTATCAAAAATTTAGTTCTTAGAAACTGCTTTACCTTTTCAACTTCCTTTAAATTGTTCCCTGTAATAATGATATCATCAACATATACTAAAAGAACAATAAAAACATTCTTATCAGTCTTGGTAAAAAGAGAATAATCACATTTACTTTGTTTAAAACCAGTTTGCAACAAAGTATTGCAAAGTTTTTCATTCCATTGCCTTGGTGCTTGTTTTAAACCATATAAAGACTTTTTTAGCTTACAAACTCTTTTATCATCCTTTGGAAAATATCCAAGAGGTAAATCCATATAAACATCTTCAAACAAATCACCATAAAGAAAAGCATTATTAATGTCTAACTGAAATAAAGTCCAGCCATTATTAATAGCCACATTGATCAAACATCTAACAGTCACAATCTTGACTACAGGAGAAAATGTCTCCTCATAATCAATACCTGCTTGTTGATTATACCCTTTAGCTACTAACCTAGCCTTAAACCTTTCAACATCACCATTAGACTTATATTTAACTTTGTACACCCATTTACAACCAATGGGCTTTCTACCAGGTGGCAAAGAGGTGATTTCCCATGTGTTATTTCTATTCAGAGCCTCCATCTCATCATTCATGGCAGCAACCCATTTTTCATTGTTGCTAGCCTCATGAAATGAGGATGGCTCACTAATCTTGTTAAGATTAGTAGCAAAGCAGTAATTATCTTTTGACAAATTTGAATAATTCACATGTTTATCAATACCATATTTAACTTTACCATCAAGAACATAATCTGCATATTTAATAGGTACAATTGTAGACCTTTCAGACCTTCTAAGATTGTGAAAAGAAACATTTTCACCCTCAGCACTAGCATTATGATCATTATTGTCATCACTTCCAGATGATTCATCATTATCTTCACTGGTGGCAGTTAAGGATTCACCAAGTGATGAATCATCATCACTGGCATTTCCTTGGTTGCCTCCTAAGTGTAGACCATGATTATCATCATTATTACTAGTCTCTGCTTCATCATTGGGTGGTGCATTTATTGGCTTAAAATTATAAGGTGTATCAAAAAATTTAACAAGTTCAGAATCTTGAGTTGTTTTATCCAAATCAATTTTATTCAATTTAAAAGGAAAATTTTGCTCATAAAATTTGACATCTCTAGTAAAATAAACTTGTTTAGACTCTAAACTAAAAACTTTATAACCTTTCTTTGTATTTGAATAGCCAATAAATACACATTTATCAGACCTTTTTGAAAATTTATCTAAATTGTTTAAAGAAGTAGCAAAGCAGAGACAACCAAATACCTTTAAATGGTCAATGTTTGGAGGTTTTCCAAACACTAACTCATAAGGTGACTTCCCTTTAAGAACAGAGGAAGGCAGCCTATTTATTAGATAAGTAGCAGTCATAACACAATCAGTCCATAGATTCAAAGGCAAGCCTCCCTGAAACAATAAAGATCTAGAAACATTCAGAAGATGTCTGTGCTTTCTCTCAGCAATACCATTTTGCTGAGGAGTGTAAGCAATAGTGGTTTGATGAATGATCCCATTTTTATTACAAAAATTTTCCATGTTTGAGTTAACAAACTCACCACCATTGTCACTTCTAAAAACCTTAACCCTTTTTGAAAATTGAGTTTTTAAATACTCATGAAACACAACAATATTTTGATAAACTTCATCTTTGGTTTTAAGAAGATAAACCCAGACTGCCCTTGAATAATCATCAACAACAGTCAGAAAATACTTAAACCCATCCTTACTAGTGACCTTATAAGGCCCCCAGACATCAAGATGAATTAAGTCACCAATAGAAACAGAAACATGATCACTCAAGGGAAAAGGTTCCCTTGTTTGTTTAGAGAAATGACAGATATCACAAGGTGAAGAAGAACCATCACCTTTGATATCAATTTGACCTTTTAACACTTTCAGAACTTGGTCAGAAGGATGACCAAGTCTGCAGTGCCATAAAGAATTAGAAAAACACATAACAGTATTACAATTAACCAATTTACCACTTTTAGTGAAGTCAAGATAATACAAACCTCCAGACTGACTACCAGTCCCCAGTGTTCTCTTCAACTGTAAGTCCTGAATATAGCATTTAGATTCATCAAAACCAACAAATACTTTACTATCTCTGGCCAGCTTATGAACTGACAAGAGGTTAACAGAATACTCAGGAACATATAACACATCATACAAAGTTAATGTGTCACTTATTTTAAGATTGCCAACCTTTTTAATATAAGCAGTAGTACCATTAGGATGATCTATTTGAAGACCAAGATCAGAAATGTCAACAACATTTTCAAGATTTTCTAGACTGGTGACCATGTGTTGGTTTGCCCCAGAGTCAACAATCCACCCCTTATCAGTTTTATAAACTCTATAAAAAGTTTTTGTATTTGAACAAAAAATTGTACCTGCCATATTGGCTTTAACATTTTCAGGAGGTTTTGAATTCAGTAATCCAAGTAACTGCTGAATTTGATCTTGAGTGAAAGGTTGAGAATTAACCTCAGAAGATTTAGCAAGAGAATTATTAGCAGAAACACTATTATTGTTAGAAGATTTGTTGAAATTATTATTTGCAGCCCATTTCTTTTTAATGTAATCTGGATAACCAACAATCTTATAACAATTATCAACAGTATGACCAGTCAAACCACATTTAGGATTAGAACAAACAAGAGAATTGTTTTTAGGTATAGGTTTTTTAAATCCAGAATTTTGACCAGTTTGATACCTAGCAACAAAAGCAGTATTCTGAGACTTAGTTACAGGAGCAATATAACTAGAATTTTTACTAGACTCATCTCTTGAAATCACAGAAAAAGCAGTTTTAACATTAGGAATAGGATCTCTAGTCAACAAATTACTCCTAACAGTTTGATACATATCATCTAATCCCATCAGAAATTGCATTAACTTCATTAAGTCATTATGAGTTTTAAAAGCCTTTTGAGCATCACAAGTACATGCAGGAAGCTTAGTAATGGCATCAAACTGTTTCCAATAAGCATTTAACCTATGATAGTAATCAGACAAAGAAGAACCATTCTGTTTCAGTGAATTAATTTGTTGATATAGATTAAATGTTTCAGAACCATTGATTTTATCATAAGTCTCTTTTAGTTCATTCCAAACAGCAGTAGCATTAGTAGAAAAAATTTGACCTAGATAAAGATCCTCAGAAATAGAACCTAAAATCCAAGACAATACCACAGAATTGCACATATCCCATTGTCTAGCTAAATTAGCATCAGAAGTAGACCTTATACATGAGCCATCTATAAAGCCTATTTTATTTTTAGCTTGCAGAGCAATATTCATAGCACAACTCCAAACAGAATAATTCTCAGTACCTTTCAATTTATGAGCAACAAAAGAAGTAATACTAGAATCAGTAGGATGCAAATACAATTCATCACCAAACACAATACCAGCAGGAGTGCTACCACTCCCTAAATCACCACCTCCAGTCATTATTAATCACCAAAGAACTCAATTAAGCAGCACCCCCACCCCCCCCCCCCCCCCCCCCCCCCCCCCCCCC
>CM067173.1:70098890-70124191 GCA_034093135.1 Erigeron breviscapus
CCCCCCCCCCACCCCCCCCCCCCCCCCCCCCCCCCCCCCCCCCCCCCCCCCCCCCCCCCCCCCCCCAGCAATACACTTAAAAACAAAGTCTATCCAGGATTCCTGAACACTCAAGTGTCAGGTCAAGGACCAATGAATTTAAGGTAAAAATATGCTACCAGTAATCAAGTTCTGACAATAAAACTGATGGCAGAAAAGTTATATAAACAATTAATTAAGAAGATATCCTGATTTTACCAAAATCAGGTAGGATAAGATGTAACCTAATGTGCAGCGGAATTTGTAGTAGACGAATTAGGGCTCAGAAACCCTAATCAAGGAAACTCAATCAACAAATCGTAGATCTGAAGTAGAATCCCCAAAAATAATCAAAAACCCCAAAATTCGAAACCCTAATTTTTTTAAAGAACTCTAAACCAGATTAATCGAAAGTATAATCGATTTTAGATCGAAACACACTTGAGATTAACCAGATATCAGAGAACCTGTCTCTGATACCATCTGAAATTATTATCATAGATTCAACAAGAGATTCAAATGAATAGATTTAAACCTCAATCAAACGAATACGAACAAGACGAGAATATTATTATTATTGATTATAGATATTACAGAATTACAGAATCAAAACAATATCAAGATGATATTGATAATGAATAAGAAACCCTAATATTTAGAGAGAAATTGATATACGATTGAAAAATAGAATGAGAAATATGATTAATAATTCTTCAGTAACCCTAAATTGGGTATATATATTGTCTTCAGAAATTGCAAAGTAGACCCTCAACTATCCACCGCCTTAGCCTTTAGACCTTGAACTTGTAACTTGAGCAGCATTCATCCTTTAGACTCCAATCTTCCAGAAATGATCCCTGCATAATATTCTAAACACACAATAAGTCCCTATGAATATTTTAAGACTTAAACTGAATATATATATATATATAAATTTAATAACAACCACCACTTCCATATACAACCACCGCCTCCTCCATTAACACAAATCAATATATACACAATCAACACACGCAATCAGGGATGATTTGGAAGCAGCTATGAAGAACATATGAAGATTTGGTCAACAATGTTAACGGCGAGGATGAAAAATGCAAAAACGACAAACCACATGGATGATTTTTGCACTTAAATTGGTGAAAAGACGAAAATGCCCCTCACGTGACTTGCATGTGAAAGGACCAGACTCGATAAACCGAAAACGACAAATATTTTTTTTTTTTTTTTCAGTGATAACCCACTGCGCCGCAGTGGGTCTGATACACTCCCACTGCGCCGCAGTGGGAACTCCCTGACCTTCGGGTGCAAAAACCCCCACTGCGCCGCAGTGGGAACTCCCTGACCTTCGGGTGCAAAAACCCCCACTGCGCCGCAGTAGGTTTGACACGCTCCCACTGCGCCGCAGTGGGAACTCACTGGTCTCAGGCCTGTGCAGAAATTAGCAACCAACTTTTCCTTTAACACAAAACTCAAATCCAAACCTTTCAAAACCATGACTAAGACTTCAAATCATATAAAAAGCACCATTACCACATAAATTGCCATTCATAAACAATATGTAATTACATGATACTTCAAATGGGTCATTTACCCAAAGTTGACAAAATGGGCATTTTACACCAAATTGATTTATACTTCAAAAGACCGTAAGACCCAACTATTTTCAGAAGATACATGATCATTATTGATAAATATACAACCAAGGTTTCAAGAGCCATAACGAGGTGGGATCACTAAGTATCTATCAAATTTTCCGCACATGCCAGAATACCTTCAAGAACACTAATCACCTCAAAGCACTACTAGTAAATCACTTGTTCCCTCTTCCGGAACCTATAAAAAGATGAACAACTAAAAGAATAAGCTTTACGCTTAGTGAGTACGTTTATATACAAATATGCACATTTTGAAACAACTCATAAGGATAGGAGAACCTACATTACCACAATAACACCTCATTCAAAATATACCTTCACATCAACACACTATGTGACACCATGAAATCAGTCAACCATCTAAAATCACACTAGCCAACAATCAATTCACATAGCCATATCCCATATGGTCTTATCTCAACTTAGCCATATACCTATCATAATTCCATGGGTCTTACTTCTTGCAACCCTTCACAATTACACAACATATGTACACTTCTATACATCCAAATAACCAAATAAACATCTCATACACATACAAATCACATTGCCATACCCCGTATGGTCTTTAACCCATCATTCAATTACGTCATATAGATTATACCATCATTATGTAATCGAACCAACATGTGAATAGTCATATATAAGAGTACTCACCTCAATGATGAACTACCGAATTGAAGATGACCACCTGAACACCTATTATCACCTTCAACCTAGCGATAATCACAACATGCATATAAGGCCATCTAGTAACCCATCACCTACAAGACTATCTATCCATAACCACTGATTGCATTATCATTCTTTTTACCCATTTAAATTCCCATTATATTATTTAGTTTGTTCATTTAAAAATCTCATTTTACATAATTTCCAATTATATCAAATTCTAAGAACCAAATCTTGACTTTAATCACCATAACACATTTTATATAACAACCCCCAAATTTCATTAATCTCAAGAACCCTAGCTTAAATTAAAATCAATATGACCCATTTCACTAAAAACCCCAAATCAATTGTATTGCATGAACCCTAATTGAGATAAATCCCCAAAACCCATTTTGCTAGAAACCCCAATTCTATGAACCCTAAATTTCTCAAAGCACATAGTAATCAAAGCTCATACCTTAAAGAATAACAAAAAGGAAAGTTAACTAGTCTTCTTCCTTCTTCCACCTCTTGATTTTCGGCCACATACACCAACAACACCAAAATCTCCCAAGTTTACTTTCTAGTAAATTGAATGTTATTATTATTGTTGTTTTCTTTTGAAGAATTCTTGAATGATAGAATATTATTGTTATTCTTGTTGATGATTAAGAGATTTTGATTTGTGAGAGGAGTTGAAATTGATTGGAAGAAATGAGAAGAAGAAGGTTCAAGAAGGAGTGTATGAAGGAATGGAAAATATGACTCATAAACCTGGAAGAATGGCTGGCACTCCATAGTGATGCCACGCCCCTTATTCAATTTTGTGGGTATTTTACCCGCTATCCGCTAAAGTTCCAACTAAATTAACCCCATAACTCAAAATTAAATACTAGGAAATTATTTTAAAGGTAAAACTATAATAAGATTATTAAATTTATATTTTAAAATATTTGGGGTGTTACATTACATGTGAGGGGGTTAACGGCAAAGTTATAACGGTAGGGACGAAATGCAAACCACGGGGATGATTTTAGCCAAAAGTTAACGGCGAGGACGAAAAGTGATAAAACGATAAACCACAGGGACGAAAAAAGTACTTAACTCAATATAAAATTTGACTTTTTAGATTACTGTATGCTGTTAAATTATTAGAAGAATCGAGCTGGATGCTAAGTAAAATTACTTATGCTAAGTAAATATATCACGCGAGCTTACTTTGGGCAGAATCGAGCTTACATTAGATATAATCACTTTTACATGATTTTTTGGATTTACATATAATTTTTTTTTTCAAGAAAGACTAAGGCCTTGTTTCTTTTTCACTTAATAAACTTAATAGTTAAGAACTTAATTATTCAGTCAAATTGCATGTTTCTTTTTTGACTTAATAAACAAAAATAACCGTCAATTACTTATATTTTACTTAATACATACAGAAACTCTTTATGCATTCAACCACTTAATACACTCAGCATTTAATGACTAAATAAAGAAACGGGCCCTAAATCTAGTTAAGACTAATAAGAGATATACGTAACGGCAAATTATTATTATAAGTAAAATATTTTTTATAGAAAAATATTATTATTGAGATATAATATATATATTATTCTATATAGATTAACTAAATACAATTATCTTTTACCAAAAACACAAACTCCTAAATACTATATAAATTCTCACCTCTCGATCAACCCTAATAACATAAATAAATAGACTATATATATTGACATTGATTATTGTAGCCGCACTTTAATCTTAATTCATCAACTCGATCATTCCTCAATCAGTTCATGGATCCGTTTGAAGATGATCGTGAAGATATGTACGATGATGACATTGATAGTGATCATGGCGATGGATATGAAGAAGAAGAAGAAGATGACAGCGAGCAACCAATTGCTAGCAAACAAAATCATCTGATTCTGAAAAAAGATGATCTGGCTCAACGTTAAAACACGATATTAACAAGGTCATGTCTGTTTTATCTATTAATAAATATGATGCATGCATTCTTTTAATTCGTTATAATTGGAGTGTTGGTGACGTTCAAGAACTTGGTTTGATAACGAATTAAAGTTAGGGAGTGTAGGTTTGTTAGACGTTGATCTCGATGTTAAGTTCCCGACAACGTCTAAAAAACGAGTTTCTTGTGGTATTTGTTTCGAGTCTGTTAGGGTTATAGATACTGCAAATTGCGGGTGTGGTCATTCTTTTTGTAAGGTGTGTTGGGAAAGTTATGTTTCTACTTCTATTGATGGTGGGATTGGTTGTATAAGCCTAAAGTGTCCCGAACCCAAGTGTGGTGCTGTTGTGGGTCCGGATATGGTTAACGTGCTTGTTGATGATGAGGAAAAGAAAAGATACGACCGGTTCGTTGTTATGTCATACGTTGAGCGTAATAAAAAGGTTAAGTGGTGTCCGGGTCCTGGGTGCGAGTATGCGGTTGAGTTTGATGAGGATGACCATGATATGGAGAATGGTGATGATGATTTTGATGTATATTGTGGTTGTAAGTATGGTTTTTGTTGGAAGTGTTCGGAAGATGCTCATCGTCCTCTTGATTGTGACACCGTGGCTAAATGGGTGATTAAAAATTCGGCCGAGGCTGAGAATACTAACTGGATACTTGCATACACTAAGCCTTGTCCGAAGTGTAAAAAGTCAATTGAGAAGAACGAAGGGTGTATGCATATGACTTGTAAGTGTGGTCATCACTTTTGTTGGTTATGTCTTGAGTCTTTTGGGGGCGATCATGGTTGCAATCGTTATGATGAACGCGCGAAAACTAAAGAGGACATAACACGAGAGAGGGCTAAGAATTCGATAGAGAAATACACACATTACTACGAACGATGGGCTGCTAATGAGAATTCAAGAAAAAAGGCGCTTTCTGATTTGGACAAGATTAAAAGTAATCTTCTCGAGAAGATTGGTTCTATTTACCATCAATCTGTTACACAATTGCAGTTCATTGAAGAGGCTTGGTTGCAGATAGTTAAGTGCAGAAGAATACTGAAATGGACATATGCATATGGTTACTATATACCCGAAAACGAAGAGGGGAAAAAGAATATGTTCGAGTATTTGCATGGGTATATATATATATATATATATATATATATATATATATATATATATATATATATATATATATATATATATATATATATATATATATATATATATATATATATAAATATTTTTTATAGAAAAATATTATTATTGAGATATAATATATATATTATTCTATATAGATTAACTAAATACAATTATCTTTTACCAAAAACACAAACTCCTAAATACTATATAAATTCTCACCTCTCGATCAACCCTAATAACATAAATAAATAGACTATATATATTGACATTGATTATTGTAGCCGCACTTTAATCTTAATTCATCAACTCGATCATTCCTCAATCAGTTCATGGATCCGTTTGAAGATGATCGTGAAGATATGTACGATGATGACATTGATAGTGATCATGGCGATGGATATGAAGAAGAAGAAGAAGATGACAGCGAGCAACCAATTGCTAGCAAACAAAATCATCTGATTCTGAAAAAAGATGATCTGGCTCAACGTTTAGAACACGATATTAACAAGGTCATGTCTGTTTTATCTATTAATAAATATGATGCATGCATTCTTTTAATTCGTTATAATTGGAGTGTTGGTGACGTTCAAGAAGCTTGGTTTGATAATGATTTAAAGTTAGGGAGTCTGTAGGTTTGTTAGACGTTGATCTCGATGTTAAGTTCCCGACAACGTCTAAAAAACGAGTTTCTTGTGGTATTTGTTTCGAGTCTGTTAGGGTTAAAGATACTGCGAATTGTGGGTGTGGTCATTCTTTTTGTAAGGTGTGTTGGGAAAGTTATGTTTCTACTTCTATTGATGGTGGGATTGGTTGTATAAGCCTAAAGTGTCCCGAACCCAAGTGTGGTGCTGTTGTGGGTCCGGATATGGTTAACGTGCTTGTTGATGATGAGGAAAAGAAAAGATACGACCGGTTCGTTGTTATGTCATACGTTGAGCGTAATAAAAAGGTTAAGTGGTGTCCGGGTCCTGGGTGCGAGTATGCGGTTGAGTTTGATGAGGATGACCATGATATGGAGAATGGTGATGATGATTTTGATGTATATTGTGGTTGTAAGTATGGTTTTTGTTGGAAGTGTTCGGAAGATGCTCATCGTCCTCTTGATTGTGACACCGTGGCTAAATGGGTGATTAAAAATTCGGCCGAGGCTGAGAATACTAACTGGATACTTGCATACACTAAGCCTTGTCCGAAGTGTAAAAAGTCAATTGAGAAGAACGAAGGGTGTATGCATATGACTTGTAAGTGTGGTCATCACTTTTGTTGGTTATGTCTTGAGTCTTTTGGGGGCGATCATGGTTGCAATCGTTATGATGAACGCGCGAAAACTAAAGAGGACATAACACGAGAGAGGGCTAAGAATTCGATAGAGAAATACACACATTACTACGAACGATGGGCTGCTAATGAGAATTCAAGAAAAAAGGCGCTTTCTGATTTGGACAAGATTAAAAGTAATCTTCTCGAGAAGATTGGTTCTATTTACCATCAATCTGTTACACAATTGCAGTTCATTGAAGAGGCTTGGTTGCAGATAGTTAAGTGCAGAAGAATACTGAAATGGACATATGCATATGGTTACTATATACCCGAAAACGAAGAGGGGAAAAAGAATATGTTCGAGTATTTGCAGGGCGAAGCGGAGAGTGTGTTAGAAAGGCTTCATCATTGTGCGGAGAAGGAGCTAAAATCTGACATTCGACTTACAAACTTTGAAGACGCAATAAAAGCGTTCAATGAATTCCGGCAAAAGTTGGCCAGTTTGACAAAAGTGACTAAATCCTATTTTGAGAACTTGGTGACAGCATTGAAGAAAGGTCTTCCAGAGGTTTGGATAGATGAGAAGTCGTGGAATGCAGACTATATCTTGGGGGAAACTGATTTGTTTAATCTTTAAGGTCTTGCGTACGTTGTCACGTTTATAAAATAAAAGTTAAAAGGATCTATGCATATTATAATTAGTTTAGACTGTCTAGTTTCAGAGCATTGTTTATCAATATCATGAATGAATCGATCTTTAACTAATTACTTTGGGTAGTGACGGTCCCTAAAAATCCCAACGTTGATCTGCCGTAAGACTTTGTGTTTCAAGACTTTTGGTTTAACAAATTAATGATATGAGTTGGATCAAACCTATATCGTTTCTCATCAAATAACTTAAATAAAGACGGAAGATATGAATGATAATTAAGTATGTGAGCACTAAGTGCTAACACCTAACACTACAAGAAAAATGATTTTTTGCGACGAACTTTTTTGCAACGAAAATTTTTCGTTGCAAAAAACTCACTAAACGACAAAAAAATTGCTCTTTGACTTTTTTTTGTCAAACTTTTTTTTTGCAACGAATATTCGTTGCAAAAATGAAAATAAAATTTAATTTTTATTTTCTTTTATATAATTTCTTTTTTGCGACAAAAATTTTCGTCACAAATTTTTTTCCAAATTTTTTTGGTCTTTTTTTTCCCGCCGTAGCAGAAATATTTTCCCGCCATCTTTTTTGCAACGAATTTTCCCGCCATTTAATAAAATTTTAATTAAATGATAAATTAAAAAATTAAGGTTATAAAAATAATTACTAAATTTTATATTTTTATTATTTAATATTAATTAATAATCAAAATTAATCATTTGTATTTTTTAATAAGTCCAAGTTACTAAATAAATTATAGCAAAAAATAATAAATAATATATATATTAATTAGTAATTAAATTAACTACTAATTATCTCTTGATAAATAAAATTAATGTATAAATTTTTATAAAACTTTAATTAAATGATAAATAATAATAAATCAATTGAAACTAATAAATAAATTAATCGAAAGACAATATGGCCTACTTTAACACACAAATTTTCAGCTATCCCCATGGGATACTGAAATGAATGATCGGCGAGCCTAATGCTCATCCGAATTTTCCCGCCATCTTTTTTGCAACGAATTTTCGTTGCAAACAAAAAATTGGATTCCACCTTTTCCCTCTAAAAATTCGTTTTCCCGCTAATCTCTTTTGCAACGAATTTTCGTTGCAAACAAAAAATTGGATTCCACCTTTTCCCTCTAAAAATTCGTTTTCCCGCTAATCTTTTTGCAACGAATTTCGTTGCAAAACTTTTTTTTTTCTTTTTACTTTTTTTTATTGTGAATTGTAATTAAATTTACAGTTTATATAAAAAAATTATTAACTTGTAAACTTTAATTAAATGATGGATTGAAAAATAACAATGATAATCGTATACACAAAGAATGATTATAAACGAGTTATATACAACGAATGATTATACGAACACTATAAACGAAGTTCTTGTAGTTTCGAAAGGCATATATCGGGCCCATTAGTCTCAATGCTTTATGTTTGACCCAATAAACAAAATACATGAGTTATATACAAAATGAATGATTAAGCAGGGTATTGGGCTTGGGAACGTGGCATCGGGCCAATTCCTACGTTGGCTTCACAATATGTAGCCCCACCCCCACCCCCACCTCCAAATCAGGGTAACATGGTTTCGCAGGCAGAAGTTGAAGAGATTGTGGCAACAAGAATTGCAGCTGAGCGATCACAATGGGAACAAGAAGCGATGACAAGAATGATGTCTCAGATGCAGTCACAGATCTGTAACACCCCAAGCCAAGGCTCAGAATATCACGAAAATCATATAGCACAAGGTGGAATTAATGTAGAACATGACTAAATGCAAATAAAGGATTCAGTGAATCCAACCAATAAAAGAAACAAGTATCAAAAATATAGCAGAAACAAGTAATCGTCAAAGTTACAAAACAACATCAAAAGAAAGCTATCAATCCTAAGTATAATGCAACAGAAGGTAAATGGATCCTTGATCCATATAAGTCCAGTCCGGGTTCGACAGCAAGCAAACAAATCAAACTCCACGTCCTGGATAACCTGGTTACCTGAAAAGTGTACTAAGCATAGTCAACACAAGGTTGGTGAGTTCGTAGTAATGGTCCATTAGAAACCATTGCCAATCATCATAATATACGAGTAGAGGCAAAACATGACTTACAGTGAGCCTCTATGAACAACACAACAATATCCACAACAAGGTACACAAAACAAGTAAAACGCGAATTAACATTATACTCAAGTAGCGTACATAACATCAACTCAAAACAGGTATCATATCCTCTTCAGTGGGATTGATATACAACATATCCTCTTCAGTGGGATTCATATACAACATATCCTCTTCAGTGGGATTCATATACAACATATCCTCTTCAGTGGGATTTATAAACAACATATCCTCTTCAGTGGGATTTATTAACATCATATCCTCTTCAGTGGGATAGATACACAACATAAGCTCACATCCTCTTCAGTGGGATGTATACGATACTTATGCATCAAACAACATCCATACATCACAAGTCCGTCAATCATCAAACACCAAACTAAAATAAACTATACGTACATACACTTAGGAGGATTCTACTTTCTTCGAATCCTAGATGCTTATATATAGGGTCACCCGCAGCCTTCCCACCACATCTAGAATTCTTTGAAAGCACAACCGACTTCCATGTATGCAGGTCTATCCTATGTAGTAATAATAATAATAATAATAATAATAATAATATAAACATATCACAACTCTTTACGAAAATCAATCAGACGTGTCCAACAACTCATCATTTAACCATTCAGTCAAGCATTCAATCGACGACCAATAATTCATAAATTCATCAATACAATGATAAAAGTATGAATAAGTGCGTATCACACAAGTCAAGTATATCAAGGCATTCATGTCTATCTCAAATGTAATCCCAAAGTCCATCATTTACTCTAAACAACGCGTACATACACTTCGGAGGATTTTACTTTCATCGAGTTCTAGATGCTTATGTATAGGGTCACCCGCAGCCTTCCCACCACATCTAAAACCTTTTGAAAGTAAAACCAACCTCTATGTATACACTACTATCCTAATTTATTTAACAATATCACAATCTCATACAAACCCATCAAACACTAAAGCAAAACTATCCATCATTCATCCAATGTCACCAACTAGACATTTTGTACGTGAGTAAAATCGAACAACACCAACAATCATTTACAAACACAAATAAACAAGTAATCACATAAGTTTACACTTTTCAGCCCGAATCTCAAGCGAGTAGGGAACTACGGAACTCACCTTGATTTCCAAGCAAACGACAAGTTAATATTGAGCTATAAATGTCCAACGACCGCCACGTGCCCACAACCTATCAATATATATCATGGTGTCATCAAAATCAACTCTATAACCCTACACAAGTTGGTTAAGTAAGTTTGAGTCGCGCCAAAATCCCACAACGCCTTAATGACTCTCCCGAGCATGAACTATAACACTTTGACCCGACATTTTTAGAAATGGAAAAGGATTCAGATCAAAAGGACTTTACCATGAGAAAGTAGACTCTCTCACGATTCCAACGATAGGTCATATGACTCAATTGGACTTACGGATCAAAAGTTACGATCTTTCAAAATAAATCAGGTTTTGCTGTTCTGGAGGAAAGGTGCGGAGCACCATTGAGGAGGTGCGGCGCACCAAGCCAGGTGCGGAGCACCAAAGAGGAGGTGCGACGCACCAAATGCTCAGAAATGCCCAGATCAGTTCCAAACAAGCCAAACACGAACCAAACTCAACCCAAACTCAATTTTTGATCACCAAATCGACTAGTGATGTTTCAAGACTCATTTTGAAGCTTAAACAAACATATTTCAACATAAATAAACATAACCCATATCTTAGTTTCGATTCATAACATCATAATCACATCCAAATCATTCAAACCCTAATTAACCCTAATTTGACCCAAAACAAGATTTAAGCCGATTTAGGACTTGTAAACGTTCAAGATGACTAGAAATGCATAAACTAACATAAATAGAAGTAAATGGGATGAATTAGACTTACCAAAACTTCTTTCCCGAGCTAGAACCCGATTAGTGGCAAAATGGGTAAAAATGCTAGAACTTGGACTTTTGATTCTTCGAATAGACGATGAGAAGGTACAAACGACGATGACCCTAATGTTACATCAGTTCCAAATCACCAAGTTGATGTAGATGAGGTGAAGAAATGAAATGGTTTCCTTGCTTATTCTTTTACTTGAGAGAAAATGAGATAGAAAGATAGAAAAGAGAAGAGATAGATAGAATAGAAATGAAAGGAGGAGGAAAGGATAAGGGGGGAGAAATGGGTCAAGGGCTGATGGGTCGTGGACTACCCACGGGCCGACCCGTTTCTCTTCTCAAGTCAAATTACAATCGTTACACGATTAAACGCCGATCAAAACATAATACCGACCCGAATATAACACATTGTCATTTAATTCATAAAACGACCCAAATAACTTCCACATAACCATTTAGTCACTAAAACGACCCGAATATAACACATTGTCATTTAATTCATAAAACGACCCAAATAACTTCCACATAACCATTTAGTCACTAAAACGACCCGAATATAACACATTGTCATTTAATTCATAAAACGACCCAAATAACTTCCACATAACCATTTAGTCACTAAAACGACCCGAATATAACACATTGTCATTTAATTCATAAAACGACCCAAATAACTTCCACATAACCATTTAGTCACTAAAACGACCCGAATATAACACATTGTCATTTAATTCATAAAACGACCCAAATAACTTCCACATAACCATTTAGTCACTAAAACGACCCGAATATAACACATTGTCATTTAATTCATAAAACGACCCAAATAACTTCCACATAACCATTTAGTCACTAAAACGACCCGAATATAACACATTGTCATTTAATTCATAAAACGACCCAAATAACTTCCACATAACCATTTAGTCACTAAAACGACCCGAATATAACACATTGTCATTTAATTCATAAAACGACCCAAATAACTTCCACATAACCATTTAGTCACTAAAACGACCCGAATATAACACATTGTCATTTAATTCATAAAACGACCCAAATAACTTCCACATAACCATTTAGTCACTAAAACGACCCGAATATAACACATTGTCATTTAATTCATAAAACGACCCAAATAACTTCCACATAACCATTTAGTCACTAAAACGACCCGAATATAACACATTGTCATTTAATTCATAAAACGACCCAAATAACTTCCACATAACCATTTAGTCACTAAAACGACCCGAATATAACACATTGTCATTTAATTCATAAAACGACCCAAATAACTTCCACATAACCATTTAGTCACTAAAACGACCCGAATATAACACATTGTCATTTAATTCATAAAACGACCCAAATAACTTCCACATAACCATTTAGTCACTAAAACGACCCGAATATAACACATTGTCATTTAATTCATAAAACGACCCAAATAACTTCCACATAACCATTTAGTCACTAAAACGACCCGAATATTACATTAACATAAATTGTTAGTCAAATTACACATAAAGTCAACGGGTCAAAATTCACGGATGTTACATTATTCCCCCGTCAAAAGAATTTCGTCCCGAAATTCAACGAATCACTAATCGTTAAACAATTGTGGGTACTTAGGCCTCAACTCTAGCGATCTCCACCACACATCAACCCATTCTTGTCTTCGGCGACTTCATAATGAAGTCAATTGCAATTTGTTTTCCTTCAAATCTCTCTCCCGTCTTTCACTACACGCTTATTCGCATCTCAGAAGTCTATAAGGGCTTTGACTACGCGCGCGATGTTAGGAAGTTAAGCATATACGAAATTTAAGTTATCGAGATGGGACAAGCCCGGTAAGTCACCCGGAGAAACCTCGGGAGACTCAAGATTATCAGAGATGACGTTAGTTTTCAGATTCTTAAGACGGTAGCTCTAAGGACGCTTGAGTTTGACAATTTGCATGAAACCCTAAAAACCCTACCGTTAAATATTTCTACATTAGTAACCCTACTACACAACTAAGAACCGTATTAACCGTTGGTATTCAAATTGTACTCACTTAATCGTCGAGAACCTTAATATCATAGAGCACAACGTACATGAAGAGTTTGTCGTCTTTTAGAGTCAATATGTACACACAGGGTATTTGACCAAATTTGGTTAGTGAGTCGTTAAGCACCCGAAATCTTAAACATATAATTCCAAAACACACGAACGAGCGTAATTCAAAGGAGTAACGTTAGGATAAATGGGATCACAGTCTGTTCCAATATCGAATAGTGTCATAACATAATGACTGTTAAGAAGAATGTACCTTAACCAACGTTTGGATCATTTTGGCCTCCATTGCCAATTCCCGCAAAAGCTCGGCCACGAGGATGAACTTGATGGCCTTGCTGGCCACGGTTTTGGTTCGGTCCGGTAATTTGGAGTTGATTCGGATGGACCGCCAATTCAACTTGTTGTCCAATCCATTGCGGACAATTATTTCGGTAGTGATCAGGGCTTCCACATTTAAAGCACGTACCCCATGGAAAGTTGCCTTGAGGATGAATAGTTTGAAGGGGTACTACATTCAATGGCGCCACTTTCGGTGCTCTACAATTCTTGGACATGTGCCCAACTTGGTTGCAATTAAAACACGCCCTGCATTGAACGTTGGTGGGGTGGTGATTGTTGCATCTCTCACATAACGGATGAGGTCCTACATAAGCTTTCTTCACCGGTCCCACCGCCGCCATCACTCTACCCCTATTAGCATCTTTGGGATCAAACCTTCCCACTTTCTTCACCCCACTTGATTCGCCCACTTCCTTTCTCTTGTTTGTTGAGGAGTTACTCAAAACACCGCTCCTCAACAAGTCTTCAGTCACACTACCGGCCCGGTTGACAGCATCGGCTAAAGAAGTAGGCATGTTAGAATTCACATAGGATCGGACTTGAGGATTCAAGCCCAATACAAACTTCTCGATGGCCCGAGCCTCAGAATCCACCAAGTGAGGAATGAGGGTAGACAACTCTTGAAATCGTCTAACATAACTCTTGTAATCGGCTCCCTCCATATTGAGATTAGCAAACTCAATGGTCAAGTTTTGTAGTTCATAGGGAGGACAAAACTTTTCCTTCACTTTGTTCTTGAAATCGATCCATTCCAAGTTATAAGTTCGCCCCAAAGTTATCTCTTGGTTCCACCAACTTAAGGCGTCATTTTTAAACATGCCGGATGCATAAGAAATCCGGTCGTCATATGTGCAATGACTTCTTTCAATCACTGCCTCGATCTCCTCAAACCACCTTATACACTCTGTGGGACCGCCTCTTCCATTAAACTCCGGCGCCCCACAGCTTTTGAAGTCTTTAAATATACACCCCTGACGGTACTCTCCATGTTGATTATACATGGGTATACGGTTATCAACTCTCACGGGTTCCTCTTCTTCGTTTTCTATGTCCTGAGGTTGAGCATTTTCATCATTCATATTTTCTGGGGCTTCATTGTTTTGAGCCACATTGTTCTGCCCAAGATTTGCCGTGACTTGAGCAATAATGGTTGGCATGATACCGACAACCGTTTGAGCGATTAACTCAGCCAAGTTTGGCTCAGGAACTTCACCACGACCCCTTCCTTGGCCCCTACCACGGCCCCTACCTCTACCTCCTTGTACCTCCGGTTGAGCTTCCGGTTGAGGTTCTTCCCTTTCAGCCCGATTGTTCGTTCCGGTTCTCCTTGGTCTCACCATTTCTATAAAGCAAGTGACACGTTGACCCGAAAGTTAGTCTCAAATGCTCACATGTTAGTCACACAAGTAGTCAATGCTCTCATACCGATACCACATACTCATTTCATATCATTAAGCTAAGGCAAAAGTGCTAGAATCCTATGAGATTGTTACTTAGCATATTATCATGTCAACTTCATTACAATTGTTCATTATTTACTCAAGTAATCATGCTCAATACATCATAAAATCAAACAATTAACACAATTGGGCTAAGTATAATCTGAATTCGATATGCTCTCTAGTTATTGACCAGGTATGTATACAGGGTGTACCAACGGCTAACCCTCCACCCAATCAACTTCCATTAAGCATATCGGTTCCCTATTATACACTAAGCCAAGCAACTAACACGAATGATTCAAGGTATAATCCGAATTCGATATGCTTTCTAGTTATTGACCAGGTATGTATACAGGGTGTACCAACGGCTAACCCTCCACCCAATCAACTTCCATTAAGCATATCGGTTCCTTATTATACTCTAAGCCATACATGCGCAATCCATGATGTCATTAACTTTTTATAATGTTGGGCGACCATAAAAGAGTTGATCGGGTTCTTTTAGGGTTGCCACAATATTATACTAAGTTAATACCATAACTTCATTTTGCTCTAAGCATCCAACTAACATCAATCAGTAACAACAATCCGTATCAATGACAATCAAATTTAATCAATGCACACATTAACCACATTGTACCCATTTCACATTCATCACGTTGAATTCAAGCCATCACATAAGTGGTCTTAACTACGAACTCACAATATACACTTTCTAGGGTTCACATAATTCACATTGCACACAAATTCCTAACCATGCATGCTATATGAAGAGTTTTAACTTAAGCCGTAGTCTAGGTCAAACCGCCTAATTCTCTACGACCTGCATGGGCCACCATTCTGTAACACCCCAAGCCAAGGCTCAGAATATCACGGAAATCATATAGCACAAGGTGGAATTAATGTAGAACATGACTAAATGCAAATAAAGGATTCAGTGAATCCAACCAATAAAAGAAACAAGTATCAAAAATATAGCAGAAACAAGTAATCGTCAAAGTTACAAAACAACATCAAAAGAAAGCTATCAATCCTAAGTATAATGCAACAGAAGGTAAATGGATCCTTGATCCATATAAGTCCAGTCCGGGTTCGACAGCAAGCAAACAAATCAAACTCCACGTCCTGGATAACCTGGTTACCTGAAAAGTGTACTAAGCATAGTCAACACAAGGTTGGTGAGTTCGTAGTAATGGTCCATTAGAAACCATTGCCAATCATCATAATATACGAGTAGAGGCAAAACATGACTTACAGTGAGCCTCTATGAACAACACAACAATATCCACAACAAGGTACACAAAACAAGTAAAACGCGAATTAACATTATACTCAAGTAACGTACATAACATCAACTCAAAACAGGTATCATATCCTCTTCAGTGGGATTCATATACAACATATCCTCTTCAGTGGGATTCATATACAACATATCCTCTTCAGTGGGATTCATATACAACATATCCTCTTCAGTGGGATTCATATACAACATATCCTCTTCAGTGGGATTCATATACAACATATCCTCTTCAGTGGGATTCATATACAACATATCCTCTTCAGTGGGATTCATATACAACATATCCTCTTCAGTGGGATTCATATACAACATATCCTCTTCAGTGGGATTCATATACAACATATCCTCTTCAGTGGGATTCATATACAACATATCCTCTTCAGTGGGATTCATATACAACATATCCTCTTCAGTGGGATTCATATACAACATATCCTCTTCAGTGGGATTCATATACAACATATCCTCTTCAGTGGGATTCATATACAACATATCCTCTTCAGTGGGATTCATATACAACATATCCTCTTCAGTGGGATTCATATACAACATATCCTCTTCAGTGGGATTTATAAACAACATATCCTCTTCAGTGGGATTCATATACAACATATCCTCTTCAGTGGGATTCATATACAACATATCCTCTTCAGTGGGATTTATAAACAACATATCCTCTTCAGTGGGATTCATATACAACATATCCTCTTCAGTGGGATTCATATACAACATATCCTCTTCAGTGGGATTCATATACAACATATCCTCTTCAGTGGGATTCATATACAACATATCCTCTTCAGTGGGATTTATAAACAACATATCCTCTTCAGTGGGATTCATATACAACATATCCTCTTCAGTGGGATTTATAAACAACATATCCTCTTCAGTGGGATTCATATACAACATATCCTCTTCAGTGGGATTCATATACAACATATCCTCTTCAGTGGGATGTATACGATACTTATGCATCAAACAACATCCATACATCACAAGTCCGTCAATCATCAAACACCAAACTAAAATAAACTATACGTACATACACTTAGGAGGATTCTACTTTCTTCGAATCCTAGATGCTTATATATAGGGTCACCCGCAGCCTTCCCACCACATCTAGAATTCTTTGAAAGCACAACCGACTTCCATGTATGCAGGTCTATCCTATGTAGTAATAATAATAATAATAATAATAATAATAATATAAACATATCACAACTCTTTACGAAAATCAATCAGACGTGTCCAACAACTCATCATTTAACCATTCAGTCAAGCATTCAATCGACGACCAATAATTCATAAATTCATCAATACAATGATAAAAGTATGAATAAGTGCGTATCACACAAGTCAAGTATATCAAGGCATTCATGTCTATCTCAAATGTAATCCCAAAGTCCATCATTTACTCTAAACAACGCGTACATACACTTCGGAGGATTTTACTTTCATCGAGTTCTAGATGCTTATGTATAGGGTCACCCGCAGCCTTCCCACCACATCTAAAACCTTTTGAAAGTAAAACCAACCTCTATGTATACACTACTATCCTAATTTATTTAACAATATCACAATCTCATACAAACCCATCAAACACTAAAGCAAAACTATCCATCATTCATCCAATGTCACCAACTAGACATTTTGTACGTGAGTAAAATCGAACAACACCAACAATCATTTACAAACACAAATAAACAAGTAATCACATAAGTTTACACTTTTCAGCCCGAATCTCAAGCGAGTAGGGAACTACGGAACTCACCTTGATTTCCAAGCAAACGACAAGTTAATATTGAGCTATAAATGTCCAACGACCGCCACGTGCCCACAACCTATCAATATATATCATGGTGTCATCAAAATTCAACTCTATAACCCTACACAAGTTGGTTAAGTAAGTTTGAGTCGCGCCAAAATCCCACAACGCCTTAATGACTCTCCCGAGCATGAACTATAACACTTTGACCCGACATTTTAGAAATGGAAAAGGATTCAGATCAAAAGGACTTTACCATGAGAAAGTAGACTCTCTCACGATTCCAACGATAGGTCATATGACTCAATTGGACTTACGGATCAAAAGTTACGATCTTTCAAAATAAATCAGGTTTTGCTGTTCTAGAGGAAAGGTGCGGAGCACCATTGAGGAGGTGCGGCGCACCAAGCCAGGTGCGGAGCACCAAAGAGGAGGTGCGACGCACCAAATGCTCAGAAATGCCCAGATCAGTTCCAAACAAGCCAAACACGAACCAAACTCAACCCAAACTCAATTTTTGATCACCAAATCGACTAGTGATGTTTCAAGACTCATTTTGAAGCTTAAACAAACATATTTCAACATAAATAAACATAACCCATATCTTAGTTTCGATTCATAACATCATAATCACATCCAAATCATTCAAACCCTAATTAACCCTAATTTGACCCAAAACAAGATTTAAGCCGATTTAGGACTTGTAAACGTTCAAGATGACTAGAAATGCATAAACTAACATAAATAGAAGTAAATGGGATGAATTAGACTTACCAAAACTTCTTTCCCGAGCTAGAACCCGATTAGTGGCAAAATGGGTAAAAATGCTAGAACTTGGACTTTTGATTCTTCGAATAGACGATGAGAAGGTACAAACGACGATGACCCTAATGTTACATCAGTTCCAAATCACCAAGTTGATGTAGATGAGGTGAAGAAATGAAATGGTTTCCTTGCTTATTCTTTTACTTGAGAGAAAATGAGATAGAAAGATAGAAAAGAGAAGAGATAGATAGAATAGAAATGAAAGGAGGAGGAAAGGATAAGGGGGGAGAAATGGGTCAAGGGCTGATGGGTCGTGGACTACCCACGGGCCGACCCGTTTCTCTTCTCAAGTCAAATTACAATCGTTACACGATTAAACGCCGATCAAAACATAATACCGACCCGAATATAACACATTGTCATTTAATTCATAAAACGACCCAAATAACTTCCACATAACCATTTAGTCACTAAAACGACCCGAATATAACACATTGTCATTTAATTCATAAAACGACCCAAATAACTTCCACATAACCATTTAGTCACTAAAACGACCCGAATATTACATTAACATAAATTGTTAGTCAAATTACACATAAAGTCAACGGGTCAAAATTCACGGATGTTACAGATGCAATCTCAAATCCAATCTCAGGTTCAAGATGCCTTAAAGAAAGCCAATGCCTCGCAACAGAATGATGCTAGTACCTCCAGAGATAGTGATGATAATGAAGATGACCCGTAGATTTGGTGCTTGTAGGTATGTGAACACTTTTAACTTATATTTTGTTGGAAGGATTTGTAAACTTTGTTATTGTAAGATGGTAACTTAGGATTCCTATTATCGTTGAACTTATGCATTAGTTGTAGATGTACGTGTAGTTTTAGTTGTAAGATGTTAACTTTAGATTGGTATCTTAGTTCTACCTTTTGATTAGTGTTGTGATGTTTATTGGCGTTAGCGATGTTGATATTTAAAGTGTAAACAGCAGGTTTTGACAGGTTTTTCGTATGTATATTGCCCAGGAAAATCTGGGTGGTTTTCTGGAAAAACAGCAAAAAAGTTGCAAATAAGTTTTTGGTATCTGGATGTTTATTTGCAACGAATTTTCGTTGCAAAAAAGTTTTGGGCATAAAACTTTGCAACGAAAATTCGTTGCAAATAAGTTTTTGGTATAAAATTTTGCAACAAATTTTTCGTTGCAAAAAACATTTGCATCGAATATTTTTGTAAAAAAAATAAAATAAAAAAAACTGGAAAAAACGTTTGCAACGAAATTTTCGTTGCAAATTTTCGTCGCAAATTTTTTTTTATTTTCTTTTCTATTTTTTTTAAAAAAGTGAGGCCCACAACGTTTTCGTTGCAAAATTCGTCGCAAAATCTTTTTTATAACGACTTATTTAAAACGAATTTTTTCGTCGCAAAATTCGTTGCAAAAAACATTTTGCAACGAAAATGAGCTTTTTTGCAACGAAAAAGTTCGTTGCAAAAGGTGATTTTTCTTGTAGTGTAATACCGTATCTACATGTTTAAGTTTTAGTCGGTCTTAAGTTTTATTTAAGATAGAAAAAGACCTTTGATCTATGAGGTCAAAACTCTTGACCTTGACCTTGACCTTGACCTTTTTCTTTAAACGATAAAGATATTAATCACTTGATCTAATTACTTTATTGGATAGCATTATAAATGATATTTTAAATTAGGGTAAATTACATTTTTGGTCCCTGAACTTGGCACGTTTTTCACTTTTAGTCACTAAACTTCAAAAATTGTAAATTATACACTAAACTTGTCACTTTTTTTCACTTTTGGTCACCGCGTCAACTTTGTTACCTTTCCTCCGTTAACTTGCCCAGATTGGTTAGTTTTTTTCCCCCCACTTTTCGTCCTTTCCATTTTCCATATTAAATCATTTTCCATGTCAATATGTTTGACTTTCCATGCAACGAAAAAGTTCGTTGCAAAAGGTGATTTTTCTTGTAGTGTAATACCGTATCTACATGTTTAAGTTTTAGTCGGTCTTAAGTTTTATTTAAGATAGAAAAAGACCTTTGATCTATGAGGTCAAAACTCTTGACCTTGACCTTGACCTTTTTCTTTAAACGATAAAGATATTAATCACTTGATCTAATTACTTTATTGGATAGCATTATAAATGATATTTTAAATTAGGGTAAATTACATTTTTGGTCCCTGAACTTGGCACGTTTTTCACTTTTAGTCACTAAACTTCAAAAATTGTAAATTATACACTAAACTTGTCACTTTTTTTCACTTTTGGTCACCGCGTCAACTTTGTTACCTTTCCTCCGTTAACTTGCCCAGATTGGTTAGTTTTTTTCCCCCCACTTTTCGTCCTTTCCATTTTCCATATTAAATCATTTTCCATGTCAATATGTTTGACTTTCATACTTAGATTTGGTGGCCCGATCACATACATGGGTCTCATTTTCCTTCATTATATTCAGTTTTTTTATTTTTTTGGAAAAACAAAATTCATTTTCTTCACTTATCTTCCCCATCTAAAACCCATTGAATCATTACGCAACTGTTTCCCCCATAAATTGTGTTGAATATTCCATATTGATGATACCTCTACCAGCACAAGAAGTTAAATATATATATATATATATATATATATATAATATATAATAATAATAATAATATATAATAAAAGATGGCTATTTTATTTTGTTGTAGCAATTTATTTGATATATGGATGGATATGGATAGGGACTAAATAAATTATTGACAAAAATGTATTAACGAATACATCTTTGTTAATTAATCTAAACCATAAATTAATCTACAGCCATAGCGAAGTGATCTCTATTTCCTTATGTATGTATACGATTTTTATTATTATTATTATTATTATTATTTTTTTTACTTGTTAATATTTTTATTATTAATTATTGATGATTAGGATAAAGAATAATTTTTAAAAGAATGCTTAAAATAGGAAATTAATGTAAGTATGACACATAATGAAAAATCCTTACATGGCATTCTCTCATAATTGCCAACTAATCAAAAAACTATCATCTTTTAGTTATACAGAGAGATTTGATATCATATAACTCACGTAAACGGTTGAAAACCATCTATGAAGTCGCATCATCTATATTAATGTTTATAAATTTAATGTATTCAAAAATTTATAAATTTCTTTTTATCATGTTTGAACATATAACTATATAAGAAATCTGATTGTGCAATATATATAGCCAATTTTATGGATATTAAAACTAGTATTATATTAATAATGATAACAAAATAACATTGATTTTTTTTAAAAGTTCATTTTTTGGTCATAGCCTATTCACCCCACCCACCGTGCAGGATGCCAGCGTGGTAGTTCATAAGGAAACCTCCGGATAGATCGCCAAACGGCACGACATCTACGCCATTGAATGTCATTTGGGGTAAAACCTGCGCCCCTTGGATTCAAACCCTGGTTAACGAACAAACATTCATTAGAAGTCTGGGATGCGGATATCAACCCATTATCAAACTTGTACAAATTATGTAACATATATAAAACGTATACGCTAGGGTATTAATTCTATAGAAGTTTGTACATTTGAGTCCTCTTTTTTCCTTGGAAACTAAGGGACACATCCTGACCCTTCATTTTATCTAATCAAAGGCTGAGATTACCTTCAGTAGCATAATGTAAAAAACACACGGAAGGTTAAATCCGTAAATTAACACGTCCCTCCCTCATTCATTTCACACTTCCCTTCCTCTCTCGTTCATTTCACCCAACCCGTTTTCATTTCCCCCAAATCAACACACACACACATCCAGGGGTTTCTCTCTCCACGATTATCACTTCACCGGCCGGCGGTTTTCCTAACCCTCGTTTTTTCCGGCAATAGAAAACACGACATTCAAGTATGGTTTCTTCACCGGTAGTAATGAAGGATCTGACTAGTTATCAAAGAAAACGTAAATCTGTCGTTCCGAGTGATAATCAAGTAGTTCCGACCATTTCTACGGCGGCGGTGGCTGGTAAGTGTATTATATTCTTCATTTAATTCCTTTTTATCCTTAATTTTATGCGTTTTATTTATTTTTAGTGTTTTATTGTAACATCCCAAACTTATCAAGTTTGACTTTTGACGTTGACCGTCAACTTGTCGTTAGTGACCGTTAGTAACTATGTGTTGTATATGTGCTTATGTGAATTAAATGAATTACGTGAGTTATGTGTTAAAATGATTTAAAATAATGAAATTAAAGTAGATAATGATAAATGAAGTCATTTAATGTTCCCGATAAGATTTAAGGGTCGATAAGTGTTTCTGTGGGCGTTAAACGAGCCGTAAGTGCCGAAACGAGTTATAACGAAGTGCGAGGACCTAGATGTAAAATTGAAAGTTGTCTCCAGTATATAAGGCGCCCTATGGTCGACCAAGAACCCTTTTGATCAGTTACAAAACCCTAGAAACACCTACAAACAAAAGCTTAGATCTAATCTTCAAGTTATAGTTGATTTCGGGAGATTTTGGAAGGGAATTCGAGTGCTTTTCGATCCGTTGATCAAGCCTACAGGTATAGCATCACCTACTGATTGTTAATCAGGTTTTCAATTAGGATTTACCCCTGTAGATTCGGCCTAAAGGGTTGGGGTTCTTTGATCATGATGTTTTAGGTCAAAAACGTTGTTTTCGTGATTATAATCGTTAATAGAGTTGATTAATTATGTCAAGATGCAAACTTTAATGTTGAATAATGTTGTTTATATGTAAATAAGTGAATCCCAGGTGTTTAATTAGATCCATGTGTGTTCAATTGTGTTTTTGAACCAAACGTTGCGGTTTCGAGTCGTTTTGATGATCAAAAAGAAGGATTCATTTATGCAATTGATTCAAGGATTAATTGATGTTTTCAAATGCTTAATTGTGACTATTTGATGTCAATTTAATGGGTGTAAGTCGTGGTGGAGGTTTGGGATCCGTTTGGAAGGTGAATGAAGAGAAACTGAGTTGGTTTTGCTGGTCGGCACCCCAGGTGCGGCGCACCAGGTGGGTGGTGCGGCGCACCACTGCCCAGATTAGGGATTTTGATTTTCAAAGGGAGCCCGATATGCGACGCACCAAGGGCAGGTGCGGCGCACCTATACCTGATCTGAGTTTTCTGTATGATTGGTGCGACGCACCACTTGGGAGGTGCGACGCACCTGATGCCCAGTTTGCACAAAACATTTCGTTTAGCTTATAGATCGATCTTATACTCGTTCTAGGTTGTCGGGAGCACTTAGCAAGCACTGTAAGGCATACGTAACTCATTGCTAAGCAGTACCAAGGTAAGATACATGACTTTTTCTCACGCTGGAGGCACAACAAAAAGTGGTTTTCTATAATTAACCTCTTAATTGGATTATCTTATGTGTGTTGGTTTTCCGGGTTATGCGGGAGGTTATGTGGGAATGTATGCATGCTGAAGTAGTTTATTATGTTATGATGACGCTTAAATATGAAGTAGTTATGTGCATATGTAGTACTATGAACATAATGTTGCTGCCATGATATCTTAACGATATTTATTGTGATGTTGATTATATTGATGCTATGATTGATTATGATATATGATGAAATATATGTGGGATTTAAGTGTGTTACACGTAGGAATGTTATTAAAATGACGGGTGTTACATTTATTAATTTCTAGGGTTTTTATTTTATTCCTAAATTTTAGTAACTGTTAATTGTAGATTATAAGAAATTTTTTGTTGTAGATGTACTGTTTAATTGTTACATCTAAGCATGTATTATGTTTTTGTGTGAACCAATCAAATATGATTGTTTGCTATAACTATGTTTGTTTGGTTGTTTATTCAATATGATATGAATGTGTGTTATTTTACAGTCAAATATCATCATGTACTTGTGTTAATCTGTTTGTTAAATCTATAGGAAAAACTTCTCGTAGTTTTGATCAGATTATGCTAGTTGTTCATGTGTAGTTGTTGTTTCGGTTACGTCGTTGATATTGTTTTGTTTAGCAAAAAATCTGCTGGTTTAGTGTTCTCTAATAATTTGCATTTGATAATTTTGGGTTCTAGTTTATGTATTAAATTTTAGTTCTCTGTCTAAGCAGTTGATTTAAATGAAACTGTTGCAGAGTTGCAACCTGTTAAAGAGAAGAAGAAGTCGAAGTTGTCTAAGCAACCCAATAATGCCATTTATGCAGATGATTTAAATCAACCTCTTGTTGAATTGGGGCCTGGGGGGCCCCCCCCCCTTGG
>CM067173.1:70125191-70170065 GCA_034093135.1 Erigeron breviscapus
AAATACAAATATATAAAAATAATAATCACCTCGAGTGGAAATTTCAAATCTTGATTGGTTGATTAGTCGATATAATGAGAAAATTACATTTTTGGTACCTCAACTTGGCAGCTTTTGCACTTTTAGTCTCCAACTCAAAAAATTGCAGTTTTCATACCTAAAGTTTTATGTTTTTAGCGAACTCCCTTCGACCTGCACTTTTACAAAAATCGTTTTTCAATCCATCACGACCCCAAACGACTCCAGGTCTATAATACAGATCCAAAACATCATAATCCTTCATATTTAGACCATTACAAAGCATTTCAATCGTTAATTACACCATATATGGTTTTAATCCATCAAAACCACCATTAATCTTCGTTAAACGATTCTCCCATAATCCAATAATTAATCCTAAAGACTTATACAATTAATAGAACCTGAAATCAATGAGATGTTACCTTCTTTTCACGTAGATCGCACTAGAGATGCAAATCGCTTGACAAAACACAATCAAATCACACGCAAAGGGACTTTTCGGCTTGAAATTGATAGGAACTTGCTATGGGAATGATTAGGGCTTTCTTAGGAGGCACAAATCTGCAAATAAACTTCCTAATGACAGCCCCCATACTACTAATCCCGTTTTTGACTTTGCACACATGTCAAAACTAGCCCCTAGGCTTCCTAATGCTTCATTATTGGCCACAAACTACTTTATTGACCATATACATCATTAATCCTTCATTAAATGTCACTTCATGAACATTACCCTTCATTTTACACACATTTATACTACATTAACATTTAGGCTTTCAAGCCTCACACATAACACACATTAACTACACATATGCATAAAATCTAAAATAGACTTAACGACATACACAATATTGACTTAACGGCATTAGTCAACTAGTAAAGAAAAGTTTGGGATGTTACAATAATACCCTTAATAATTTTTAGCCACACATATATTATAAAAAACAAAGGTAGTCAGGCACAACAAGATATGCACCTAAGGTTTTTCCCACATGTCATGAGTTCGACCTTGGGGTGACGTCTTTGTGGAGTTGTTCTTTGAAGATGTCATTGAGCACAGACTCGATCAAGACAATGTAGTTTATCCTTAGTGAAATCACCATTATATGATGAGCTAGAATGCAATTTGCAACAAGTCTTTTCAAAAAATATACTTAAAAGGTATTTGCAAAAATTAATAAGAATATTGTCATCCAATGAACATATATATGTTTTTTTTACAGCAGTGGTGATTGGACTCAGCGGCATGCCTCTTCATCGTCCGGTAGAGATCGGCCACGTCACCAGCACAGTCAATCCGAGGGCATGACTGGCGGTGGAAGTCCCACTACCGTTCTAGAGGAAACCAGCTAAATTCTAGAGAAAACCCATGCCCCACCTCATTGGCAAGGACTTCCCAATATGCATTTCAAAGGTTTCGAACCCGTGACCAACATTTGGCTGAAAGACATAAGGGGCATTAAATGTCCAGTTGGGCTAAATCCCAAGGACAATGAACATATATATGTTGATTATATATTTTTTTAGTTGTGTCTTATTTTTGTTATGAGAATGACTTTAAGACATATGAGTTTCTCCATCCGTTCAATTATAAATGTCATATTTTGCTTTTTTAAGTTTTTTTCTTTAAACTTTGACCATAAATATATTTATTTGCATTATATATTTGTTGATGAAAATTATATTAATGAAAAATACGTTTAAAACTCAATCATTCATATATTTTATATCATGGTTATATAACACACGAAAATATTTACAGTCAAATTAAAAAAAAAAACTTGAAAAGTCAAAGTAGGACAATTAAAATGAGACGTATGAAGTAATATTTAATGACTTTCGTCATTGTAATTTCATATTTCTTTATTAGCTAGAATTCGATATTTGATATTGGTAAATATAGAGAATAATATTTAAACTTTACGATAACTATACCTATTTACCGTACTTTTTACATACATAACAAATAGAGTTTTGTTCATTTGAGTCTAGTTTTTTCCATGGAAACCAAGGGACAAATCCTAGCCATTGGATTATCCCCTCAAAAATAAATCCCTACCCTTTATCTCCCCTCCCCCTTCCCCTCGTCTCCTTCCCCCCACCGAACACACACACACACACAACTTCGCCGGAAAACTTCAAACGCCGATAAAACCTTCGTTCCTTCGAATTAGAACATCACACTTACACCAAAACACTCACAATCACACCGCGAACAAACCCTGACCAAAAATTAATCCGATCTATACTCGCCGGAAAACTTGAAAATCACCGGAAAAATTAAAAATACTATAACTTTGTTGTTTCTTCGAATTAATGCATGAAACTTGTACCAAATCACTCAGAAACACATTCCGCACAAACCCTAGCCAATAAACACTGTTTTCGAGCTCGCCGGAAAAATCACAGTGTCGCCGTAAAAATCACATTCCACCATCTCTTGGATCGCCGCCCATCAAATCCATACCATTCCCATATGCGTCCCTTGACGGTCAGTTTAGAACGGATAAGGGCCTCTGGCCCGTTCCGTATCCACCCGAAAACGAAATTGATTAGCCGGAGAAGTCGCCGGAGAAGATTCGACGGCGTTAGTGTCTTAGTGATTACCAATCAAGCTTGATTTGGCTTGACCAATCAAATATGATTAGAAAATGTCGCGGAGTAATTCACCGAGTAATTCGCCGGAGTAATTCGCCGGAGTAACCAATCAAGCTTGATTGGCTTGACCAATCAAATATGATTGGACAATGTCGCCGGAGTAATTCACCGGAGTAACCAATCATGTTTGATTGGATTTTGATGATTGTTTGATCCAAGGGCTTAGATTAGTCTCTTGGTTTCCACCATTTTTTAAGGATCCATGTGAATACAACCCTATAAGATATAACACACATATCTTATTAACCATCCTTGATACAAAATACTTATTAACTAATGACATCATCATATTCTAACATGTGACCACAAGACACATGTTTAGAAGCATTAAATAAAATTAAAATTTCTTAGAATATGAATCTTAATTATAAATGTAAGTTTTATACTTCATTAATGACTAATTAAATTTTTTTAATTAAAAATTTAAGTTCATTTAATTTTTAAACATGTGTTGTGGGTACATTTAGAATAATCTTAATGTTAAATGAAAGTTAAATATATTTATCTCGCGTATTACGCGGGAAAATAATCTAGTTTTATATAGATTTTCATACCAAAACTTAACTCAACATTGGTTTCTTTGATTGAATGCTCATTAAACAAGCGGCTTCCTTTAATTTCAATTCTAGCTCGATCGCTAGTTTCGTATATATTTATTTTATAATACCTTATAATAAGGGAACCCACCACCCAAAAATTTCAAATAAAGAATTGAACTACCTAAAATACTCTTCCTTTATTCATTAATTTAAACATCTCCACCTAATATACCTATAATACCCTTAATGAAATAATTCAATCCTTAGAATAACTACAATACGTCATTTAACATCAATTACTTTTACATTCACCACCGCCACCACCACCACCTGTCGCCACCGCCGCCACCACTACCCCGCGCCATTACCACCATCGCCGTTACATCATGCGGACATATAACTCGTATATAGTAATATATCTTTGCGCAAAATATCACACACATACACATCGACTATAATCATTATTGATGATACGAAACCTTGAAAACGAAACAAAACCTATCTTCGCCATACAACTAACGTGTCAAGTAAAAAATAAACAGGGACATGTGCTACCAGACAAGGATTGGACCTTTGACATTGCCCAAACGCAAGAAATTATAACTCCCAAAAGGATCATTTTGTACATATTTGCCCTTTTGTAGGGTCAACCTTAGATGCTTACAATATATGTTTAGGTGTTTGATTCGTCTTATTCCCCAAATATTTACTTTTTACAGTGACGGAGCCAGATTTTTTTTTGCGGGGGGCAATTTTAAAAGTTGTTTGTCATACTTATAAGAGTCGTACCGAAAATATAAAAAAATGGGTCCTAGCTCGAGAATAGAATATGGACCCTCAAAAGAACTTGTTCCACACACCGGGTGTAACACTCATATTTAAAAATACCAGTTTTGTTTAATAAATAAAGATCACACGTGTTGGACAAATGAAAACGTATTCAATCATAATGCAAGAAACCCAAAAAATATAACTTTTAGGAAATAATTAGCTTGTTTATATATATTTCCTACATAACTATTATGATTATTATAATTACTTGTATGTGATAAATATATATAATAATTTGAAAGAAAATAATTTTTCCACAAACAACCACACTATTAATGTACTACATATTTACATACTCAAACAGATAAAGCTTTTTCTTAAACCTTTCTTCATTTTTTCTATTAGAAATCAAAACAACTCAAGTTTTTTATTCTCGCAATGAAGAAATCTATCTCAAAATTAATGTTTCGATGACCAATGACTTCCAAAGAATAAGCTTGAGACAACGAAGATAACATTTGTATTTATATCCTACTTATTTTTTCTTACTTTTAAAAAATACAAATATATGATTTAAATTTTAAAAAATTACATTGTACTAAAATTAGAGTGAGGCAGCTGACCGCCTGACCCCACTGCCCCCATGCTGCCTCCGTCTTTGCTTTTGAGTAGATGTGATTTTTGACCCTTAGAAAGGTTATGTTTTATAGTTTACGAGATTTGTATTATATTACGCAAAACCATTTTTGTTATAAAATAAATAAAAGAAATTTAGGGTAACATATAACCAGGTTCAATTATTTCGGCTAATTAACAATTTAAGTCTAATCTACTGTAACTAAAGTTTTATGTTGTTTATTTAAAACATGGTAATATAGGGTTTAGTATCCCGAAGTATATGTAACTTGTAAACTTTTTTTATTGTATGTATGCATCAAAATTTTGAACGTTTTATGAAAATAACCTGCTAAAAATGTTCGGATAGTGTAAGTTACCGGCTGGGTAAAATTTTTGCCGGTCACATGCCATGTAGGCCGCCACGCTGGAGCCACGTCATAAATTAATTAATACTCCCTCCGTCCCACTAGAAGTGTCATGTTTTGAATTTTCAAAGTCTAATTTTTGCAACTTTGACCTTAAATAATTTTCTTGTGTATAGATAATACTTGATGAAAGTTATATGAATTGATTGTGTTTTAGAAGTGTTATCAATGATATAATTTTCATAAAGTTTTATATAACACAAGAAAATATAATTAAGGTCAAAGATTAAAGATTAAGACTTTGAAAATTCATATGACACTTCTAATGGGACGGAGGGAGTAATACTGTATAAAACCCTAATATTTCTTTTCTCCCTTTTCAGTCCAGATGGTGGTGGCTTCAGGTCCGGTGGTTTACGAGGGTTGTGGTGATGGGTTTCAGATCTAGTATCGCTGTTGGTAGTAGCATCAAACAAATCATAGCCATGTCTAAACAAGGTCAGAGAGGGTATTTGAGAGAGAGAGAGATAGTGGTGGCGGCCATGTTTTCCGGCGATTCAAAACGGCGAGGGTATTTGGGAGAGAGACAGTGGTGGCGGCCAATGGTTGTGTGTGTTTGAGACAATGGTGGCGACGGCGCTTAAGTTTTGAGATAGTGGTGGCGGCCATGTTTTCCGGCGATTCATAGGTGGTTTTTAATGTGATTTAATGCAACTATGTAAGTGTTATAATTGATTTATTTGAAGATGCGGTAATTAGTGTGTAAAAATTCGATATTTAAATTGGGTTTTGATATTAGTGTTATGTTATTTCGCCGGAAAAAATGAGGTTATCGGAAATAGTACCGGAAGTAAGTCGGAGAAGAAGATCGGAGTAAAAAAGTCACTGGAGGTCTTGCAAATGTATTCAACTATGTATAAATGTGTATTGTATGTGTCTTACGTGGTATGATTAATCCATGTCATCAAGCATGTCAGTATTTTAATTAAAGATAAAAAAAGGTAACCGGTCACCATTTACACGATTCATTCAAATGTTTCGAGATACTTCCAAAAACGTTCAAAATTTTTGATGCATACATACAATAGAAAAAGTTGACAAGTTACATACACTCCGGGATACTTAACCCATAAATATACCTTAAAAACATTTTCATGATTATCCTTTTAACAAGATAATAACATATTACAAGATCAAATGAAGTTATAAAAAGATATAACAGTTGAATTGTATCAATGACTATATTGTTTGTTTAAGATAAATGTAATTAGGTCGAGTGTGAAAAATTAACTATCTACTTGTATATACGAGTAATTACTCAAAAAGCCCACATGGATTAGAACTCTAATCTCCAACTAGGATAAGATAATGATGTGCAAAGTAGAAACTTTTAAAATACCCCTTTGAGGGATCGATCACCATCGCCGGCCCCTACAATAAAAACTAAACTCTTTTTGGGTGCATGTATGATTGCACCTTGCAACCCACTAATCATCTTGCTTGTTCAAGATTATTCTTCCTTTTTTTAAAAAGCTTTTCCTCTCCAAGGTCTCAAAAGATTCTTTATAGGTAAGTCCCATGTGTGTATGACACATTTTTATATAAAAATATGCCCTTTCATTCTCAATAATTACAGGGCTTTCTTACAAATTTGAATTGTTATCATTTTACAACATAAAAATTTGAACTTTGAATCTGGGATCTCATGACTTTTTCATAAAGTTTCAATCTTTATGTTCCAAGATTTGTGTTAGTCCAATTGGGTTAGTATATCTTTACATAAAGTTTGTTTCTTGGTGATCTTTTCTTAATGGGGTTCCATAAATCAGATGTTAAATTTGGTGAACAAGAACTAATACATGCTGTTGTACCATTATTGAAGCTATTATGTCTTACTGTTATTGGCATACTTCTTGCACACCCAAGAACACAAATAGTCCCAAAATCTACTTTCAAGCTTCTTAGTAAACTTGTATTTGCTTTGTTTTTACCCTGCACAATCTTTATTCATTTGGGTGAATCAGTTTCTATCCAGAATTTAGCATTATGGTGGTTTATACCTGTGAATGTGATCATAAGTACTGTTATTGGTTGTCTTTTGGGCTTGTTGGTGGCTGTAATTTGTCGGCCACCACCTGAGTATTTCAGGTTTACTGTCATTGTGACAGGTTTTGGGAACACGGGTAATTTGATTCTAGCGATAGTTGGTTCGGTTTGTCATAGTGCAGACAATCCGTTTGGGCCGGATTGTCATACTGCTGGTACTGCTTATGTATCTTTGGCTCAATGGGTGTCAGTGTTACTAGTTTATACTTTAGTTTACCATATGATGGAACCACCAATGGAATATTACGAAGTTGTGGAAGAAGATGGTGAAATTGAGATCGTTCACGAGAATTTGCCCGTGAACGATCTCAGTAGGCCACTTCTACATGAAGCAGAGTGGCCTGGTATGGAAGAGAAAGAGACAGAACATTGCAAAACCCCGTTTATTGCACGGGTTTTTGCAAGTATATCTGATTTCTCACAGACTTCCATACCAGACCCTGATTCATTAGAAGATGCACTAGAGCGGCCACAAAGCCCAAAATCTATTAGGTGTTTGGCCGAGCCACGGATGGTTAGAAAGATAAGGATTGTAGCTGAGCAGACCCCGGTGAGGCACATTCTCCAACCACCTACTATCGCTACACTTCTAGCTCTAGTCATAGGATTGGTTCCATTTTTGAAATCTATCGTGTACGGTGATAATGCACCGTTATCCTTTTTGACCGATAGTCTAGACATAGTGGCTGGAGCCATGGTGCCTTCGGTTATGTTGGTTCTTGGTGGAATGATAGCTGAGGGTCCTAATGAGTCTAGACTAGGGCTACGAACCACAGTTGGGATTCTAGTTGCAAGGCTTTTGATTCTTCCTGTTTTAGGTATTGGGGTCGTGTTCTTGGCCGATAAAATGAATTTGTTGATACAAGGCGATCGGATGTTTCAGTTTGTGCTTTTGTTGCAATACACCACACCAAGTGCTATCTTATTTGGTGCAATCGCGAGTTTAAGGGGTTATGCAGTTAGCGAAGCTTCAGCGCTACTCTTTTGGCAACACATTTTCGCGTTATTTTCTCTTTCTATGTATTCCATCATCTACTTCAAGTTGTTGCATACTTATATATGATTTCTTGATTTATTCCATGTCTGTAAATTTGTGTTTGGAGAAGAAATGTGCCTTTCAAGATTTGATTTTCAGCAAGTGTAGAGGTTGAAGCGTTGAAATATATTGAAGTTCAATTAGTAGAAATATTGCTTTATTTATGTATTTGATATTATATTCATAGTTGTACACTTTTATCTGCAGCAAGTGAATATCATCTATGATGTATCCTTTACTACATATTTCTAAGGATTTCAATAAAATTAATTCATGATTCTGAAATGCATATAAGTCTTCTACTTTCGTATGTAAATCAGTTCGTAAACTAAAAGAAAACTGTGTAGCCAACAAAGTGCAAGTTTGTTTTAAACGGGTCAACCTTCTTATATTAAACACAAATAATCTTCTAAAGCTGTAAAACGATTGCAAGTATTGGACCAAAATTTGGCTAACCGTTTGATGGAATATCATTTGTGTTTATTTATTTAGTCAATGAACAAATACGAACAAAAATTAACGACGAACATAAAAATATGTCTTATTTGTTCATTTACGCTCACACGTCCACTACTAGGTTGTGTACACGTGTTTTGGTGTTCGTTTAGACCGAACGGAGTAGCCCGTTCCCTCCGGAACGCCCAAACTCGGTCCCGGGGGCGTTCCACATCATTAAAATGCGTGCCCCTTCCGATTCATAACGCGTTCGATGGTTTGTTTGTGGCTTATTCCCGTTGACTGCCTCGGTAGTAAGCAGAAAAATAGTTAATTACATTTCTTTTTATTCTTCGTTCAAATCATATAGATATAATATATTATATATGTATATAATTTTTTTATAATCTTGTAAACCGAATATATATATCACGAAATTTTGGAGCAAATGAAGCGAACCATTCGCGCTAAATACGGATTTGATGACGTCTAGTTTTAGTTTTTTTCATTGTCTACTTTATTTTTTTTTACTTTTTATTAAGTAGTTGTAGTTTAAATTTTTATTGTATTTGTAGTTTTAATTTTTATTAAGTAGTTTTAATGAAATTAACTTTTATTCTATAATATAATATAATATAAATAAAATAAATATAAATAATACATATAACAATTATTTTAGGAAAAAAAAGGAATGTCCTAGGGGCATTCTTCCACCCCAAAGGAATGGGGGGAATGCCCCTTATGATTAGCATATGCCACATGTTATGCAAGGAGTGGAGGAGGGGCATTCCCCTAATGCCCAACTCCCATTAGTCTTATGTGTTACTCGTAATTCATATATATTCTAGTATGTTAATACATACATATAGAGTATTTTTATTTTATTTTTTTGAAAGGTGAATTTCGCTTAAGGTCTAGTATACGTTGTCTTAACCGGGTCCGCGCTAGAGAGCTCCTCGAAGTAGAAATGCCTATTTCAAATACCCGATGGGGGAAAACCCCCTACTAATCCGCCCGAAGGCACGACGATTAATAGGGGTAAACTCTGCCCCTTCAGACTTGAACCTGGGTATACCCAAACCAAGCCCTCATAAAGAGACTTCCTAAGTCCTCCTCAAGGCTTGAACACAAGACCTCAATGGGGGATGATCTTTCAACCATTGAGCTAATGCTCAAAGACACATACGGAGTATTACGTATGGTAAGGAACATTAGTTAAAACAAACATTTCAATTTTAAACATTGTATTTTCATATTTAAACGTTTGTTTGTGTTGATTGCCCTTAATAAAAAGATGAAAATGGCTGAACACGAATTAAAAAATTTGTGTGCGATCATTTGTTCAATAAAAAACTAATAAACGAATACTAACAGTAACAAGTCATATCTGTGTTGGGGTTCGTTTTATTTACAGCCCTATTCTTTTTACTTTCGTGCAATATTTATCTTTTTAAGAGAAAAAATATTAGTACTTCAAATGGGTGGTATGTATACAATACGATTAGTAAACATGTTAGAATTGATGACGTGTACGATATGTAATTATATCTCCATTTCTCTATCTTGATTTAACCCTTTTATGACAAATAGGAAGGCTATGTGAAAACTGATATTGGCTTGAGCCTGACCCAATGCCTAATTTGTAGAGCGGGGCCTGGGCTTGGGCCCAAAGAAGTATCAAAGTCTAGGACCCGTTGGTCAAAAATATGTAAAAGTGACTCATTTTCTCATTATATTTTCATATAAAGTATTTTGACATCATTACTCATTTTCAATGTTTCCATAACACATCATACGTGAATATACTTTTAATATATATTAAAAACAAAGACATCGTTTTGCATGCAAAGAATAGTGATGGGCCATTCTTATTTCTTTGGGCCCGATTTCACTTTTTTAATGGGCCATTTTTATCTTTTTGGGGTTCGTTTTTATTTTTTCATTTTCTTTGAGCCCGTTTTCATTTTCTTAACGGGCAATTTTCATTTTCTTTAGATCCGTTTTCATTTTCTTATTTTTGGACTTCGCATATCTAATTTGTTTTGGGCCTCATATTTTGATCTTTTAATTTGTTTATAATTCTGTCACAAAGATGGCTTATTTTAATTGGTTATTATCATTTTTTCTAAGTTTGTTACACTTTTAAGATTACCCCACCTTACTACAAGTAAACTATTACATAATATATATACACGTAATAACAATAGTGGGTACGCTTTGAACATATATACTTAATCATCTCCGAATATTAGTTTGCAATACTTATAAGTTTTCAATTTTTATTTCGGTTAATGTTTTTATTATTATAGATTATTTTTCGTTTCACTATCTATTTTCAATTATTATGGAAAGCTTTAAGTATATTTGTTACTATTATTTTGTGTTTCTGTTTTAAATTTTCTACTTTCATATTTATTATCGTTTAGAACTTATATAATTTTTTAATGTGTTATTAAATTATACTGTCAAATTTCTTTAATGTATAATACTTTATTCATTAAAAGATCAATGTCAACTCAGTTTTTCGAATCATATAATGTTTCTGAAAACATGTTATAAATTTTACATTGTACGAAACACAATAAATATAATGTCTACCCGGGCAACGCCAGGTGACATATCTCGTTTATATAATATATTTAACCTATTATGAATGCACGACAAACACAAAATCGAATTCAACCATATGTGGCTGTGCAGAATATCCTTCACGGTGAGTACGTATTGCTACGCTACGCATAGACAGTTCAACTGAACTAAGTGACATGTTTTAACACTTCACAAATTTCAAACACTATCAAACCTAAACATTACTTGCCGAATTAACCTGTTATAAAAGACATACATTAATACTTGAGCACAATTCATTTTGACACGTTTACATCCAACTTTTTTAAAAGTAAACAAATACGGAGTATTTCTTTTGCATACCCCATATATATAATCAAATTAATTCCATTGTAGTAAATCATACGCATATCAAACTATTCTAAATTTCTAATGTCATTCAACAGTTACTTTTAAGTCACACGTGGAAAAGTGGAAATACTCATAAATCGGTGAAAATTATGATTAACGTTGGGTGCATGCTTTAAAAGTGGAGCCCCCACTTTCGTATCGAGACAACACACGGGAATGGACGAACGTGGGAAGTTATTAGTCCAAAAATCCGCCATTTAAATCCTTGATTAGTTTTTTTTCCCCAAAATAATCCATAATCCATATACCAAATCCAGATTATAGTTTTAAAAACACAAATTCATTATAAAAACAAAAACAACATTGGTACAAACGTTGTTTTGCAAGGCAAGGTACTCAATATATATATAGATTGCTTCAATCCAAAGTTGCATGCAGAAGAAATCTCATTTTTTGGACAACAAATACTGTAGCAAGCAATTAACTTCCTCCTTGTGTAGGAATTCCAATACATTATATCGTAATTTTTCTATCTTTCTAATTTATTTAATTTCTTCGTACTTTTATAATCAATATCATCAGGTTCTATTTCTATAATTTGGTCCACTCGATCGAGTTAATTTGTTTTCATTTCTTCAATATGCCTGATTTTTTTTAATTATTCATGTTCATGCTGTTTTTTAACTTATTTCCTCATACATATCTATACTCCTTTATAATAATTATCAACCCCTGTTTTTGAAAAGTGTTAGAAAATGGTTAGATGCAAAAATATTAAATTACCCTTAATAAATACCTACTATGGAATAAGTTTTTATAAATTACCAAATTTGCCATTAATGAATTAATTTACACTCTAAACCCTTATTTTAATAATTAACACTTTAAGCCCTTATCTTCTAAAATATTTCACTATCACTTTTACATCAACCTACACCACTTGACACCGCCACCACCAATAATACCGTCACCGACACCACTAGACCGTCGTCCCCGCCGCATTGCGCGGGTACCATGCTAGTATGATATGATATATGGGATAATTAACCCCCTTTTCATTTATCAATGGATTTTGATTTATTTTTATGCGCTTTTTCTTATACAAATTACTCTGTATGTATAACCCAACAGGCCGACCCAATATGTTTCTTCGTACTTTTTTATTTTGTTAACACCAAATTCTGTTTTGTATTAGTCGTTGTATCCATTGAAGTATATTATTTAGAGATATATAATACCATTGTTCTATCTAGAAAATGTCACCAAACACTATCTATGTCCATGTAAAAAAACACGATAATTAGATAATATATTTCTGTCAAAGCATAATCTTAAGCACCATTATATACATTCTTATTGTATTCAATGTTGTAATTTGCAGTAAAGAAATAAAGCGTGTTGGTCTATAGTCCTTGCATATATACTTTTGTAATAGCATATTTATATATCAAAGATTAAAGACAGGTCTAGTCCCATTGTCTCCCTACATTGTTATGACATTTTGTTCTTTCGGCTCTTTTTATGTTTTTTATATTTAAGGTACCTTCACTTTTAATGTATATAATTTCCTTTCTGATGAAAAATTATAGACTTGATCAATCTATGCCTTCTTTTATTGGCCAGACATATTAATCAATTCATTGGTACTTTTTACTAACTTTTTGAAAGTTAATAAGCATAATTCAATTCCTTCATTCTTATTCTAACATGTTTAGCTTTTTTTCGTTGTAACCAACAGATTTATAGACAAAGAGGAAGTGTTGCACAAGGGGTTTGCTAGGATTAATTGTACGTGTTCAAATTTTTGTACTATTTAATTATTTTCTCAAAAGAATCTGTCGAGGATGAAGGACCATTTCGTGTTGCTGGTTGATCGTTTGCTCACTGAATCCTCAATCGAGGATGTCATTAAGAGCCAAAATGATAGAATGCATGATACCGGGATTTCAGAAAATGAAGAAATGGTTACTGATATTTCTTCTCATAGGATGGATCTCAGTTTTGAATCATTGCCAAAGAAACTTGCACAATGCAGGATCTGCCATGATGAAGATGAAGACTTGAACATGGAGACTCCGTGTGCTTGTTGTGGCAGCTTAAAGGTTGTTGTTCTCAATTATGGTTTATAAAATTAATCTCACAAACTTATATATGTTTGATGAAATTCATAAAATTGTAAATCAATGTCACAAACTTATTGAATCATTTTGTTTGTCATGTACGTATTTAATTATATGATAGTTTCATTTGCTTAATCTCTTCAACATGTATACAGTATGCACATCGCAAATGTGTTCAACGTTGGTGCAACGAGAAGGGAAACACCGTATGCGAGATTTGCCTCCAGGTTTGTCCTTCATAATGAGAATTTAAATATGAGTAATCATATATATATGTCTAATTTGATAAGCCTAAAAATATGCATATGAATTTCACTCATTCTTATTTTCACTTTATCTTAACCTTTAATCTGTTATATGTTAAAACGAGATTTTTAAACATGTTTGGAGGTTTACCAAATTAGTACATGTGTCATTTTTAAACTATTAAGGGACTCTTTTACAAAATGGTTAAATAAAGATTGTTTTTATGAGCATATTTAACACGATGATCAATTAATTTGAATATTTTCTTATTTTTTGTCCGAGCTTCAGTCGTTCAAGCCTGATTATACGTCACCACCTCCGTTATATCAATGTGATGGCATTCCGACAGATTTCAGGTGTAGTCAGAGATCAAGAATTTATATTTAGATACAAGTTTTATGTCACTGGTCAAATTTTTGATTTCATTGATATAAGTTTAATTGGTTGATTATATATTATTAGGGGAAATTGGGAGATTTCTCGTACGGATCTCCACAACTTGAGGTTTTCAGCAATGGTTTCCGCTAATGATGAACCCGACTTTGATGAGTATAGAACTCCTAGTTCAAGAAGCTTGATTTGTTGTCGTGTGGTTGCTATACTTGTATGTACTTTTATCTTTTCTTTACTTTTTGAAAGGCAAATAACAACACATATCCAAACATATTTACCAACTAATTAATATCTACGGCCTCTTGGTTGATGGGTCATCTCGAATACCTGCTAAGCCAAATTAAGCCGTTGTGTTTATGTGCTCTTTATCATACATTTTTCGTCTGCTAAGCCTTATTGTCAATGGCATACTTGCAGTTTATGACTCTTCTCGTGTTGCGCCATACTTTACCAATTATTGTCAATGGCACAGGAGGATATACTATTACAGTGTTCACGGTATGTGACTCGCACTTATTATTTGTTTTGTTCTAAAAGTTAATCTTATTTTTTTAGTTTTGAAATACTTATTGTGGTTAATGCAGTTGATCATGTTAAGATTCATCGGTGTTCTACTCCCAATATACATCATAGTTAGAGCTTTTGCTATTGTTCAACGTCGCCAGCAACCACAGGTAAACTATTTATGTATTTGTTTCAAAAATATATATATTTGACCCACAACCTCTTGTAAGATGAAAACCTCTTTTATTATTTTGCTCTGAAATTTGTGTTTGTAAAATTGAATTGGCAGAATCTTGGGTACATCCCTTCAGAAGAACAGAACAATCTTTCACGATCGCCTACTTATTTACCTCTTGTTCATATACATTGAACTCGATGTTATGGATTTCTAAAACGCTAAACCTTAAACGCCAAGTACAACATTTAGTTGTATAGACAGTTGACTAGACATTTTAGGAGGATGGGTGATGTATATAAAGTAATTCCGTTTCGAATTTCATTTAAGCATTGATTGTGTATTTGTGTTATAAAAAGTTGTGTTTTATATTTCAAGTACTATATCGTTGTAACAACCCAACAAGGCGGAATCATGGGGTATCACAAGAAAAGCACAGCACGACATGGAAATTATGTAGAGTAAGTCTAAATGCATAATAAGGATCAAGTAATCCATACGAACCATTCAATAGTGCAAGTAACTGGATCACACATAAGCATAACCCCTAATCGGGAATAATGAATCACGGATCCAAGAAGTCCAAGTCCAATTCTAGCATATTCAAGCAAACACTCATCCAATACGTCTTTGAGCTAACCTGTTCACCTGAAAAGTGTATTAAAACGGGTCAACATAATGTTGGTGAGTTCGTAGGGACAAGTAATAGGAAACAAGTGTGTCGGGATATCAACCGTTAACGATATACGAGGACTAGAATACCTAATCACGTTTACACAAATCAATACAAGTCAATGTTTACGTTCAATAACGATTCATATAACGATTAATAATGTTCAATAACGTGGGCTCAACAACCCATAACGTGAGTATAAAGATACCCATAACGTGGATTCAACAATCCATAACGTGAGTTTAACAACCCATAACGTGAGTATAAAGATACTCATAACGTGGATTCAACAATCCATAACGTGAGTATAAAAACCCATAACGTGAGTATAAAGATACCCATAACGTGGATTCAACAATCCATAACGTGAGTTTAACAACCCATAACGTGAGTATAAAGATACCCATAACGTGGATTCAACAATCCATAACGTGAGTTTAACAACTCATAACGTGAGTATAAAGATACCCATAACGTGAGTATAAAGATACTCATAACGTGAATAACGGCACGACTTACATAATGAATAATGCGTCATATAACGGGGCGACTTACATATATTTCAAATGCGTCAACAAAACTCAATCACAAATCCATCATACCACAAATCATCCAAAACCACAATGCACATACATTTCATACGACTTTACATTTAAGGAATCATAGATGCTTATATATAGGGTCACCCGCAACCTTCCCACCACATCTACAACTCATTAAATGTATCATCGTCTTCCATGTATGTACAACTATCCTAATCACATCACATATTCATAACCGAAAACATAATTAACCGAGCAACAATTCAATACGTCAATCAAACAATCAATCAATCGATTAATCAACAATCAAACAAGTATGTACACTTTTCAGCCCGAATCTCAATTGAGTAGGGAGGGTTTACGAAACTCACCTTGATCGGCAAAAGCGAAGTTTATAGTCAAATAATATCGTCCAATGATCGTCACACGTGTCCACCTATCAATATGTATACACGTTTTATATTACAAACTCTTTTCTTGACATATTTAAACGATTTATAACTTTAGACGACTTGTAGGTCTCATAACCAACATAAAATGGGTCGAGCTATAGGTATTTAACGAGCTACTAACGTTCGAAAATCCTCAATGCCCATGACTTATGTTTCTGCGACATGGTATTATTATAAATTATTATTATATATAACCATGACATTATTTCATTAATTTATGTTATATATATATTTATATATATATATACACATTTGTTTTATAAGTCGGTTCTCGCTCATTCGTTTTTGATTAGGCTTGCATTTAGAAATCTCGCTTTGAACCTACCAAAACAACTCGACTTGGACAGCAAAAGAGAGCTGTGGAACGACACAATAGAAAGCCCAACCCAACCCAAGAGGAGTGGGCCACTACTAAGAGAAAAGAAAACTTATATACATATATATTATATGTTTTTATATGTCGTCCTTGCAAAACAACCCTAGCATATTCCCAGCCGCCCCTCTCCAAATCTAGGAGACATCTTCAGTCCAAATTGACACAAGAGAGGTTGCCACAGGGATTAGGTACGGGCCTGACTCAATCCAAGTGACATCAAGGCATGAATGGTGGTTTTCAGAAAACAAGCAAAAGGGGAGCACCGTCCAAGACGGCCAGAGGCGCGTCCCAGACGGTGGGCAGATTTCCGGTGAGCGTGTCAGACGGTGGTCTGGAATCACAAGTTTCAGCGTGCAACATGGCGTAAAACAGAAGATAGGACCGTGTGGTGACCGTAAGGCTCATTTGGGGTTTGTAGAGCACCGTCTTGGACGGTCTAGCTGGCGTATGGGACGGTGAAATAGAAAAGGCAGCGTCTTGGACGCTGCAATAGGCGTGGTAGACGGTGGGAGGGAGCTGAGCAAAATTTTGGGCAGGAAAGGAAGAACAAAACAGTTGACTTTTTAAGTCAACTTCGACTTACGAGTTTCAAAACCCTAATTGATGCTATGAGCTCGATTTGGTGATGATTCAAACACGTTTTTGGCTCATTTTATCGAGATGAATGTAAACAAAAACAACCCATTTTCTAAAAACGGGTTTATAATCATAAAATTCGAATTAGGGTTAGTTTGACCTAATTTTTAAATTCAAACCCTAATTTTAAGTTTAAAGATGTTTTAAATCTGCATTTTTTTGCCATGAGTGGTTTGTGTTAGCTTAGTAACATGTTTTTATGCATAACCACTCAAAGGGATCGACCCATAACTTCAAATTGGTGCAAAACCCGTTTTTGACCCATTCAATCAATTAAAAACCCTAATTTCAACCCATATCCGATTTTGACTAGAAGTTGACCCAAGACTACTTCATTTTGATTAAAAATATGTTTATAAACATGAAATGGAAATGTTGGAACAAGATTTACTTACCAATTCCACCAATGAAGCTTTAAATTCGAACTTAGACAATAAAAAGGGGATTTCTTGCAAATAAATGACTAAATCCTTGATATGATGATTAGATGATGATTATGATGAAGAATCTAACCCAAGTCTATCTTGTATCAACAATAAATGAAATGGAATTTAGAGAGAGAGATGTAAGAGTGTGTAGTTGGGTGCATTTAGTGAGAGAGAGGAAGATGTGAGTGAATGGATGAATGAGAGGTGGGAGGTTGGGGTTGGGTGATTGAGATAAGGTTGGGTCAATGGTGGTGATTCATGGGTCATAGGTCGACCCATGGATCACCCGATTACATTTCTAATTTAATTAAACGTTAACTTGCATCACATCGTCGAGCATCACGTCTATATAATTACGTCTATCATATTTCACGTTATCAAATCATCAAGAAGACATTAAATTAAATTAGCTAGTCATTTGCACGTTTAAGTTAACGGGTCGACATTCAATTAAGCCACTAAATAGTGGAATTAAATCACAATTAATCACGTTTAAATCATGTTAAAACAAGTCAAAAACCACGAATGTTACATCATTCCCCCGTTAATGGAATTTCGTCCCGAAATTCTAATTCTAATTCTAACTAGACTCGTCGAATAAATGAGGATACTTGGCCTTCATAGAATCCTCACGCTCCTAAGTAAATTCGGGTCCACGTCTAGCTCGCCATCTCACTTTAACGAGTGTATACCGAGTGTTCTTAAGCTTCCTAGTTTCCCGGTCTAAGATTTCCACCGGTTCTTCCACAAACTTCAATGTTTTATCGACCCGGATTTCTTCAAGAGGCACGTGAAGTGTTGGATCGGCCAAACACTTCCTAAGATTACAAATGTGGAAAATATTATGAACTCCACTCAAGTTTTGAGGAAGTTCCAATCGATAAGCTACCGGGCCAATTCGTTCAAGGATTTTAAATGGGCCAATGTATCTCGGGCCCAACTTGCCACGTTTCACGAACCGAACTACGCCTTTCCACGGGGACACTTTCAACAAAACATAATCACCGACCTCAAATTCAAGAGGTCGTCGTCTAACGTTTGCATACTTCATTTGTCTCTCACGGGCCACTCTCAATTTCTCTTTAATTTGCGAGATCACCTTGGTCGTTTCAATGATAATTTCGGGCCCAATGAGTTGGCTTTCACCAACTTCCGCCCAAGCTACCGGTGACCTACAATCTCTCCCATACAATGCTTTAAACGGAGCCATTTGGATACTAGCATGGAAGCTATTATTATAGGAGAATTCGACTAGCGGTAAATGTGCATCCCAATTGCCACCAAAATCGATGGCACATGCCCGTAACATGTCTTCAAGCGTTTGGATCGTTCTTTCACTTTGACGGGTGGAACGCCGTACTCATGTTGAGTTGAGTACCCATTGCTTGTTGGAACACCTTCGTGGTTCCCTGAAATTGGCGGATTAATAGGAGGTTTTCCTCCCTCCGTGGTTCCCTGAATTTGGCGGATTAATAGGAGGTTTTCCTCCCTCCGTGGTTCCCTGAAAATTCAAATGACATCCTGCCCGAAGGACGTAGGGGCCGATAAGTGGGACGAACAGGCTCTGACCATTCGAACGTTCAAAAAAAATGCAAAAAAAAAAAAGAAAAAAAATAACCATGTTACTTTCTTTTTCCTTTTTCTTTATTTTTTCTTTATAATTTATTTAAAAGATATATTCTTACAAAAACCACATTCATTTATAACTTTTATCCTAATACTAAAATCTATATAACTATTGATTAGTATTTAGTATTTACAACAATCTTGCAAACTTACATATAGTTAAGATGAAACAAAACTTGAAGTTCAATGGAATGTCTTCACAATGGATAGGGACATCTTAGCTTCCTTTGTTCAATGGGAGTTTGCAATGGTTTGAACTTTGAAGCAAATTTGCTAATATTGTGATGGGGAAAATTATGTATGTTACTATATCTCTACTACATTATAAAGTATTTGTTCCCTTCATTTTTTCAACTTTAAGTAAGTTGAAAACCCTAAAATACCCTTGTCACTTATTCATAATACCATTAAAAGAAATCTCAACCACTCATTTTTCTCTCTCTCTCAAATCTCAACCACTCATTTTTTCTCTCTCCTCATAAATCATTTTATTCCTCTAATTCATTCAAAATCTTTTATCTCAAAAACCGTACATCGATAAATTATATAAATTATATGGGTGTTCTTAAAATTTCATGCTCTTTCATTAGAGATGTCATTCGATATACTTTCGACGAATTTTTAAATCCGAAGGCGGAGCCCGTACAGCTAAGGAATTTGGCTATCACACTCTATGACCTATCACCTCCTATGAACTATCACACTATATGACCTATCACCCCACCATCTCACCGCCACAACGCGCGGGTACTTTCCCTCGTATATACTAGTTGGTTAGACTAGAGTTCGTGGTTGATTTTATAAAAATGAAATGATTTTCAAAAATAGTAAGCAAGGTCGATGGTTGGCGTTTAAATGGTGTTTACTAAATAACTAGGTTCTTAATATTAACGCTCAAATGTGACGATCTTGATCTAGCTCATTGTATATATAACACAATAATGTTTGCAAACCAAAAGGTTCACACATGGACTTTGATACATGTTTGTTTTTTATTGAGAACCAATAAGATGTCAAGTTATGATTGTATATCCACAATTTTGTAGTCATGTACTGTACCAACTCATACATGATAGTATGATACTTTGACATTCTTGTATTATATTCCTAATTCATAAAATCTAAACATTAAAAAAAAATCTAAATATAAAATGGAGATGATTATGTTAATAAAACCAACAATTAGGGTTTACTATATATGTTATAGTAAGTGCAACACATATCGTTAAAGCTTTACTATCTTATAAAACAAACTAATCACTTCTCCTTTTTAATTTTTCAGCCTTTAAAGTACTTAAATTATCTCTCCACTTTTAACTCTTTTTCAACTCACACATTAGATTTACCCAATATACCTTAAAATATTTTTCAACCTCTATATATTCAAATTACACATCATGTATCACTAATTTAAATATCTTAATCTAATGTACTTATAATCTGGTTAATGAAATTATATACAACACATGTCACTCAACTTTTAAAATAACTACACTACCTTTTTACATCATTTACTTTTACATTATTAACCTTACCACCATCAGTGCTAGCACCCTTCGCCACCACCACTGTTACGGACACTGCATTACACGGATGCTCTCCTAGTTTTTATTTACGAACTTGAATATAAATAATAAGAAAAATGTAATATGCGGTTAACTTGAGTCCTTTGCCTTCATACCAATAATAATTTTACATATGATAAAATAAAAACCTAACCCGCGAATATATTGACAACCCTAAGGGCGCGTTTGGTTCACAGATTTTGATGGAATCTGATGGAATTGGAATTGAATTCCATTCCGTAGTACGTTTGGTTGTCAAAAGATGATGGAATTTCATTCCATTGGAATGTAAACATTCCATCATTTGATGGAATCTACATTCCTTGGGGTTATTGGATGGAATTTCATTCCTTCCTTCTCTTGAATTTTAAGAAAACAAAAAACATTCCATCAAATTCCATTCCTTCGGAATCTAATTCCATTGACAGATTCCATTCCTTACAAAAACATTTTGTGAACCAAACGCGCCCTAATACTCGTTAGACTACAAGGTTATCGTTGCATTGAAAACCAAAGCGAGAAAAAGTTGCAAACAAAACATAACCGTAGATCCTTGAGGTCGGTGAATGAACGGATGAGATGAAAAGTTCACACGCGGTGTAAAAGTATATAACCACACGTATGGTCTCAAAAACCAACTTTAGAAAACGAAACCCCACACACATCTCTTTCTCTCCATTCGATCTCGGTAACTATATAACTCTCTTTCGATCTGATTACTATATCTATACATACATACACATGTATCTATATCTATATCTATGTAATTATATATTGTATTGATTTATTGTTATTATGTCAATTGATCGGATGTAAAAATACTTGTACTGCTCAATTTGTTATGTATCTTGTTACTTGATCGATTCAATGTATATAAATTTTGATTTTGTTTGTGATTTAAGCAAGCGATTTTTTTGCCTTCAAATCAGTTTAATTTCTGAACCTGATTAAATTTTATGTTTTGTGTATTTAATTATTGTTTTATGCCATTTAATTATGGTTATTTATTGAATCCTGATTGTTAGGTTATATAATTTTTTGAAAAAAACTTGTTTGATATAAAAAAAGTTGTTTGTTTGGTGTTTTTAGTTAACTAAACCACCTGTGACAACTCGTAATTTATTAGCAACGGGTTAGTCTTAATCTCGTTTTAGCTAAGTCATTATCATAATCTCGTCAAACTTAGACGGTCTTTGACGTGGAAATTGTTAGACTTTTGGACTTTTGACTTAGTCAAATTAGACGTATCTTGATGACGTAGACTATTAGCTATCTAGACGAATGCCGAGTCTTAAAAATAACTTTAAATGAATATTTAAAGGTTATGTCTTGTACAAAATAAATAGACTGTCTAGACTTAATATTATAAAGTTTAGTTTGACGAAGTTTTATTGGCTTGTCTTAACTAAAATGAGACGAGGGAAAATACCTTTACTTTAAATTATAACCTTTTGGTCAAACGGTATTTAATCGTAAGCATTTTACCAAATTAAGGGTATAAAATATCACCATGGGACACATGGGCCTCTTTTACTTGTGGCTGGGAAGAAAACAACCAAACACCCCTGCCCCCTTTCTTTTGGCTGATCGAGACTCACACACACAAAGACACACACATACAACATTTCTTTTATCTTCTAAATTGGTTTGGCAAAAGGGAAATCAAAAGGGCAAGATTTAAAGGAAGGGATTTTATAGAAATAATAATCATTTGACAAGGGTTCATCATCATCATCTTCATCTTCTAAATTTTATTTCAAGAACATCAAGTGGTAAGTAAACTCTTTTAAATTAAACTTTTGATTTGATAAATTCAATTCTTTGATTTAATTTCAGTTTTGTTAGTTGAATTAGTAGACTTTGCATATGAAATGAGTTGTGGGTTTTGATGATAAATGAAATTTTAATTAGATTTAGGTCTTGGATTTTGAAAGTGTTTGAAATGGTAAATGGTTGGCAAAATGGTTTGTTTTCAGACTCTTTGAACGTGTTTGAAGTCATTGCAATGAAAAGAATTGGTTAGAAAACGATTTGGTTTACGGAAAATGGTCGAAAACAAAGTTTTCATTCGGCCAGGCTAAACTCGCGCCGCTAGTAGCCTACCTCGCGCCGCGAGGTATGTGTTTTTCGAACAGAACCTGTATTTGGAGCTAAGACTCGCGCCGCGACCCTTCAGACTCGCGCCGCGAGGTGCTGCACAGCCCAGGTCGCGCCGCGAGCCATCCAGGTCGCGCCGTGAGTTCTGGAGCTGTTTGACATTTCGGATTTTGACGACTTAAAAATCTTGAACTTCGTTTATACGAATTGGTACTTGGGACTACCTTATAATGACAAGGTCATTGACATTAGAAACTAAGTCAAATAAAATGAACGTTTAAATCACATTCTTGGTCGTGGCATTCTAGGGTTGATAGCTAAGTAGTTGTACGTAGGATACTTGTCGTCGTGAGATTTGATCTTCACCATTGGTACTCATATCCTAGGTTTTTGGATAGACGTGGAGACTAGACTGCTCATTCTTTTCTCGCTACTCATACTTTTAGCTCGTTGATCGCTAAGGTGAGTTTATGGCGCCCTTTTTCCTTTTACTTTGGGCCTGAAAAGCACGTACTGTATACACGACTACTTTATAAATGATTTGTCTTTGTCTATGCCATGAGATTTGGCAAATTAAATCATTTGTCTTATGTCTTGCCATGTTGACGGCTGCCTGAAAATGTGTATACGTGTCTTATGAAATATTGAACTAAATGACTTTTAGTGGGACTTTCATTTCGAAAAATCCGCTAGTCTTCCTAACAAAAGAAGTCAAAGATGTTTTAGTTACTGCAACAGCCTTCCATTACAAGAGTTTACGCTTTGAAAGTGAGGCATATCAGTGGTTTACGGATATCTTACTATAAGTTCTTTCTAATAAAGCAAAATCTTTTGAAATAACTCGGAATGCTAAAGGACCCTTTCACTTTCTAGCGAATAGAATAGGAATCTGTGAAGGTAAAACGGAGGTTCTTATGAGCATCCCATGGAATAGGGGATAGCCCCGAAATCCCTTTACCCCTTCAAGCGCAAGAAACTCCCGGTAGTGTAAGCATGTCAATGGAGTTCCCAAAGAAGTCCTTTTGCTTACTGGTACTCCTGTCCTACCCCTGCTGGAACTAGACCAGTGACCGAAAAAGAAGTCGCTCTTGTCTTACTCTTATCGGTATCGTAAGCCCTTTCACGTACATCCTCTTTTCCTGCTACATGTTGTCGGCTGACTAAATTGTTCTTTGTGTTTGACGAACTAAAATGTTGCCCCTATGTAGTTATCACCATTATGAGATCCTAATGGTTGTCTTGTCAGATTTAGTGCCTGACTGTCTTTGTTCTGGTCTGCACCCCATTATAGACGGGAGACCTGTGCGAGGTATTCTGGTCCGCACCCCATTATAGACGGGAGACCTGTGCGAGGTATTCTGGTCCGCACCCCATTATAGACGGGAGACCTGTGCGAGGTATATTGGTCCGCACCCCACTTTTAGACGGGAAATCCTGTGCGAGGCATATTGGTTATATTGTCGGATATTGATCCCGGCTGTCTATAAAATGTCTTGTCTCATATAATCACATGTCATTGTGTTCTCACAATGACGACAAAACTATTGTCAACATACCGTAGGTGTGGTGGGTACGCCGATGGTACACCCTATATATAAGCATTGAAGGTATGTTGGAAGTAGAAACCCAAGCATTTTGGTCTTATTGTCGGATATTGATCTCGGCTGTCTTGTCATACTATTGTTGGACTTTGCTCCCGACTGTCTTGTCTTAATAACTACATGTCATTGTGTGCTCCCAATGACGACTGGTCTTTTAGTCAAACACACTGTAACTCACCAACTATTTCGATAGTTGATCCTCTCAAATTTCATGCTTTTCAGGTAACCAACAGTAAGTCTTGGATCATCTATGGCATTATAGGGCCATTCTTTTGACTTGGACGTACAATTAGCACCAGACATTTGAGGACTCTCATGTTTTTAGCTTTAATTGTATTAGACTGTCCAATTTATTGAACTCGTATTCAGTGGGCCCAGTTCCAAATGAGGATGACTTGTATCCGTATTTTGGGGTCCACATTTGAACGATTGTACTTGCATTGAACATGTATTGGCATTAATGGATGTAATCTCTATTTACCTTCTGATTAGTACGCAATTATTTGTTAACCATGTATTTCCGCTACAACGGGGTGTGACACCCCTATCTATCCAATTTTAAGTTAATGTTTAGGTAATTAGCTTCCACGACTCAACCGTCTACAAAAGTTCAGTATCAGAAGCGTTTTTTACTTGTTTGATTATTTTTAACATGGTTTCATTGGTTTGTTAATTAGTAATTTGGTGGTTGAAAGTTGAAACATCATCTTTATGTGTTGTACTTAATGTTGAGTTATAGAATTTTTTTCAAACTTGAAGTTCCTTCAGTAACATATTATTTGCTAAGCTTGTAGTCTAATGATCGAGAAACAAATATTTGATCAAGTCTATACCAGCTACATTGTCAAGGGTATTTGTTGGCTGTATATGGTTTCTGCTAAACCATTTTATACGTAATGAGATACATGTGTAATACATGATGTATATATATGGTGTAAATCTTATTAATCTTATACTTTCATATGTTCTTTTTAGTTGATCTTTATTTACTTTACCTCACTCGTTTGAAGGTTTTGTTGCTAGGTGTTCTTGACGAATTGCAAGTTGGAGCAAGTAAAAAGTATTAAGAGTTTATTAATGTCCGAGCAGGCTATTTTCTACCTAGGGTATATTGGGTTGCTGGGAGAGTATTGTCCTATATTTAAGGAGGAAACTCCTATCTTTTCGAAAACAGTTGGCTGTATGCATGGAGCGCCATTTCAGGAACATATACATTCACCATTGCTGATCGTTCCGTTTAATTTTGTGCCATAAATACTTTTACAGATCACCTCTGTTATCTCGTTGTTCTGATATTTATTGTCCACGCTTTCTGTACTCAAACCAAACATGGCGTTACAGAATATTGGTCCCAGCAACAGGGATGATCCCTTCTACAGGTACAAGATGCCAAAGATGATCACAAAGATCGAGGGTCATGGAAATGGCAAAAAAACTAATATAGTCAACATGGTTGATGTTGCCAAAGCTTTGGCAAGGCCGGCTTCTTACACTACCAAGTATTTTGGCTGTAAGCTTTGTGCCCAATCCAAATTTGATGAAAAAACTGGGGTATCACTCGTCAATGGCTCTCATGATACAGCAACACTGGCTGATCATCTGGAGGAATTTATTGAGAAATATGTTCAGTGCTACGGTTGTCGCAACCCGGAGACTGAGATACTAATAACGAAGACTCAAATGGTCCAGCTGAAATGTGCTGCATGTGGTCATGTTTCTGATGTGGATATGAGAGACAAGCTGACATCATTTATTTTGAAGAATCCACCTGAGCAGAAGAAAAACTCCAAAGACAAAAAGGCTATGAGGAGGGCTGGCAAGGAACCTCTAAAGGAAGGCGAGGCAGCTGATAAGGTAATGAAAAAGTTGACGAAAGACGTGAAGAAGACTAAAGATGGGCATGGAAAAACTAATTCAAAAAAGAAAGGTAACGGGTCTGATGAAGATCGTGTTTCTCCAACTGTTAGTCAGGCTGGTGACAAAGACGATTCCGAGGAAGATGATGACGTCCAGTGGCAGACCGACACATCTAGAGAAGCAGCTCGTCAGCGTATGCAGGAACAGCTTAGTACTGTTACTGCTGACATGGTCGTGTTTACAACAGTGGAGGAGCCTGTGAAGAAGGTTGCCAAACCTATTCACGAAGAGAATTCCAAGCCGTCTAATGGCAATGCGAGCCCCAAGAAGCTTGTTGATATTGCTAAAGAAAATCTGAAAAAGAATGTTGGCCCCAAGGAAATTTTGGAGACACTATCTGGTTCACACCAGGAAAATGCAAGTGCTCTTTATGAGGCTTTACTTGATGGAGTGGAGAAAGGGTTTGCAAAGCATCTTCTTAAGAAAAAAAGCTATTTAGCTGCTGTTGCGGTTGAAGGGGAGGATTCACAGCTGGTTCTGTTACGTGCTGTTGAGGAGTTCTGTGGCAAGTCAAACCCAGATGCAGTGAAGGAAGTGGCCTTTGTTTTGAAAGCATTGTATGATGCTGACATTCTGGAAGAAGAATATGTCGTGAAGTGGTACGAGGAGGGACTCAATGGTGAGAATAAGATATCCTCGATCTGGAAGAACGCCAAGCCTTTTGTGGAATGGCTTCAGAGTGCTGAATCTGAAAGTGAAGAAGAATAAGAGGTTATGCTGCTCTGCCTGCTCTCTCTATCTATGTGTTTTAACTACTTATATTTGGTATTGTTCTGTTTCAACTGCTACCTGTTTGTCGTGTGTTTGTTATGTTTGTATGCGTTTGAGACACCACGTTTTTTGTTGCACTTGGTATTTGATAATACATTATGTTTGTGTTTATTATTCATGTCTTGGTTTTGTGTGTTGGCATCGTGGTTAATTGTGATTGATGTCTGAAATCTGGGTCCATTATGTTAATTCGACTTGTGATCTGGAGATTGCATCACCGCAAAACGGATGATGATGCTATCTCCATTGGTAGGAGCATTCATCTGCTAGGAGTCGAAGCAATGCTTGAAAGTTTAATTCAACACTTTTCTGGAATCTTATTGCAATGCCCGACCTATTATTACCTTAAAAATTTGCAGATTGCTTTTATCGTAATACGAATATATATTTATTTCAACTTTGCAGCTTATTTGTTTTGCATTTTTTGATATTTTTAAAACAGATGACGTATAAATTGCATTGTTTTTTTTACATCAATTTAACTAAGTGTTTCTTGAAAATGGCTAAAATCAAAATCTGTTAAGACTAAATCATTCAAGCACAAGCTGAAATTAAAGGCTTCCCTTCATATCACATTGGATCTTCATATGATCTAATACATTGTCCACAATCTTGTCGGACCCTTCTTTTTAAGTTCTATTGACATGTTTCGCCATTCCCCCAATCTACATCAGCTTACGTTTACCATCACACCAGATAACCCCATTTTGAGCAGCACATTGGCTCTCTCCCGCTCGATCAGGACCTGTAATTCTGCCATAGCTTTCGGTAAACATGATGATTCAGAAGGTGAAGAAATTTAAAAGGAAGACTATGTTCAAGTGTTCATGCATGAGATTTGGAATAGGGCCTGACAAGTGTAAACACGATAACGGCCAGTCTAGGATTATTGCAACTAAAGGGAATGTATCACTTTGTCAAAGATTCATTATTACTATTATTACATCATATTGTTCATAAATATGTACACTTGGATGATCATAATATACGAGCCACAAGATAGCAATGTGCGTTATGATATATGATTATCGGTTTGCATTATAGTAGCAAAAAAAGCATAAATGATTTACTCCAATTTAAGTCAATATCTGCTAGGAGTTTATATATTTACCGTTCCAACTTGTGCAAATAGGTCGCTCGTTTTTTTGGTTTTTTTTTTTTTTTTGGTAAAGGGCTTTACCCTGATGAATTTTATATATCACACAATATGAACAGACGACATGACAAAATACCATGTTGACTTTACAAAATAATGCACAACCGTGAAAACCCAAAAAAAGCAGGTGACATTCCACCCCAAAACAAAACCAATCAAGGCGATACAAAACATTACAAAGATAACAAATAGAACACGAATACTATATAAAAGCTATGTATTGCATAGCAGCAACTCTGGTAAATTCCAGCGAGCCATAACTTTCGTAACTTGACTAGTCTTCTTGTAACGAAACTAGAGAAGCTTTAGCCGAACAGTATGAATGATCTCCTCAATCAGTTGGTCTTTAGCTTTAGCCATAACTTCAATAGGTCGCTCGCTATTGCATTAGGGTAATAACAAAATACATTAAAGACTTGGAATTATAACAAAAGAATAAAATGGCAACATTATGATTGTAGTTCTCGTGAGCATAAGAAAAATGATGACCTTACAAATCATTAGATGAACCAAGCAATGGTTTTCACAGTATCTTTGATGCTAATAAAAGGAACTATTTTATAGATTAGATCATTCTATCATCACTTTTCTCTAACATTCTCATAATCCATTTTCTTCCCCGCTGATCACTCTACTTCAAGAAAAGTATATATATATATCTTATATATATATAGGATTGAGATCAAATGAAAAGTTACCTTAAGGAGAGAAGGAAGAGAAGGACTTTTTTATTTTTTTTAGCTTGTTTTTTTGAACTTTTTTTTTTTTCTTTTTTCTTTTTTCATTCTCTCTTTAATTAACTAATTCCATATAAAAATTTTAAAAATATTTTTTTTTCCAAAGGGCGTAGCCCGTAAGCTATAGGCGAAGCCTCTCAGTCTATGGCGGAGCCATGATAGCTAAAGGCGAAGCCGTTAGGTAGATCACCTCACCGATCACCCCCTATGACCTATCACCCTCTATGACCTATCACTCCCACCAGCTACCCCTTATTAATATCCTTAAGGGCGAAGCCCGTACCGTACCCTTACATGTATAACTCACTAACTCGGTTAGAAATTTTTTATTTTTATTTATATTTTTTTATGGATTGAGTTAATTAAAAAAAGAATGAAAAGGATTTGTCGTGAAAAATATATAAAAAAAAAAAAACGATTTTTTCCTGTAAGACTTCTCTCTGATCTCTACGCATATTAATTATATATAATATATATATATATAGTAAAGCGTGTATATATATATATATATATATATGGGAAATATAATTAGAGTACAAGCAATCCAAAAAGTACAAGGGGATCAATCCTGGTCGTCCGATCAAGGGCTCAGATCAAGCCTTCCTCCTCCTTCTTCCTCCTTCTCCGGCTGCTGTGTCACCTTCTTCTTCTCCGGCGAGACTGACCACCTCCTTCTTCTCCGCGAGACAACCACCGCCACCACCATCATCTCCGACCACCCCAACCACGGCGCCGGCAGCAAGGGCTACGCCCGTACCGTATCAAACCGCCACCATCTCTTGGATCGTCGCCAATCAAATCCATACGATTCCCATATGCGTCCGGTGACAACCAGTTTAAAACGAATGAGGGCAACGTCCGTACCGTATCCACCGAAAAACGAAACCGATGATTGTCGGAGATGGCGCCGGAGGTGGTCTCGCTGGAGAAGAAAGAAGGAGGAGGTGGTGACGGTTGCCGGAGAAGAAGGTGGTGGCTGGCGGCGGCAGTCTCGCCGGAGAAGAAGGAAGGAAGAAGATGCTTGATCCAACGGTGGAGATTGATCCCCTTGTACTTTTTGGATTGTTTGTACTCTATTTAACCCACCCTATATATATACTAGTGTTCATTCGGTTGTGCAATGCACAGCCCACCTTTTAGCTAGTATTATATGATGTAATGAAAGAATATATAGTTTTCATAATATTAGTTCTTAATACCCATTCTCAAATGAAACTAAATAGAAATGTTGAAAGAACTTGAACACAAATAAGTTTCATTAAAAAGCTAGGCATCATTGAAGTTATATACAAACATATTCATTACAAGCATCATTTTGTGGAAGCATATTCCTAGAAGGTCAATGGTTTGGTACTTTATTTACAAAAAGGTATATAATTTAAACAGGAAAATGCCCTTAAAATACAAACATTACATGAAATTTCCTATTGCTAGTCCCTACGGCAAGATTAGTCCCCTGTTGCTCCCACCCAAATGAACACAAGCTAACATTCATTCCCAAATCACACAATTTCGTCATCTGCAATCACATCAGACTTTAGATGATGAACAAAACTATAAAAAAACATAAAAGTAATATCAACTCAAACCAATATAAAACTCAAGAGATTAAAAATTGACCTTACTACTACAAGCATTCCATAAATGAGCACAGTCCAAGCTCCAAAATGCCATTAAGAATTTAGTCCCCTGTTGCATCCAACCAACGGAACAGGCGCATCGATTCCCAAATCACACAATTCTTCACCTGGAATCACATTAAACTTTATTCATCAACAAAACTATAGCCCTCTCCGTTTATGGTTTTTAATCAGTAACCCACTAATACTAACTCATAACTCAAAGCAAGCAAAACCATTTAAATTAACAAACTTTTTCAAAATCCCACAAAAATTAAGTACAACCAATTACCCAAAATATTTATAAAAAAAACATACAACTTACAAACTTTACAAAAGATACATACCTTATCATGTGTTTTATTTAGTTTTGAGCATTTAAAAGCTTTTACACTATGGCACATTATTTTATAAGAAAAAGCTTTTCAAAACAAACCATTGGAGATGCTCTAAGGAGATCTTAGAGCTTTTCTTTTGGAGCTTTGACAGGATTTGACTAACACCAAGAATAGAATGATCAGCAGTCCAAAAGGAAACAAAGAAGCCGAGTTAGAAACCGGAAACCCTGCCTCTCTTATGAGGTTACCTGGTGAGGGAAAACCCAGATCCGACCCAAATAATGCAGGTCTCAAAAGGAAAGTATAAGCAGCAGAAGGTGAAGAAGTTTAGAAGCTTAATGTTTATAGACAGAAACATACAAGACAATGAAATCTATACTTAGGTACATTAATACATACATATTATGCAAATCTTTCATCAACGACTGGCCATATTTTACACATCGTTATCATACTAAAAGCCACTAAACAAAAAAAAGGCACACAAATATTGTATACAAATATATTGCATGAATAGGTGTATAGAAACATATTTTAAAAAATAGTAGAAGTTGGGTGGTGTTTACTGATCTAGCTCGCATAAACTGGTGAACTGGATAATTAATTTGATTGAGAAAGTTGGAAGCGAATGAAGGAAATATTTCATTATTTTGGGATAAGTGAGGATGTGAAAGAATAAGGTGGTGAGTGAGTCAAGGACTTAAGGTACACTTAACGTATGGGAGCACATTTTTTCAACCCTTGAGCAGTCCTTCACTATTTGAGCCGGCGTGTACGTTTTTTGGGTTGCTACGGTAAATTAGAGCCTCTTTGTATATTATAGCTAAGTATATAGATATTGAGAATTTGAGATAAGGATATGAATGGACAGGTGAGTATACATGAAAGGAAAGAAGGTAGATCAGATTTTAATTGTTGAAGAAGACGGCCAAAATCAAATAGAAAGAGAGAAACTTTTCGAAACTAAAACATTTAATTAAGTTTTGGCCTTCTTTTGTTAATTAAATGGAGACGACATCTTTTCGTATCGACAAAAATAAAATAAAATAATCGCGCATATGAACATAAAAAAGAGAACAAACTCCATTAGTATGATCAGAGAGCAACCAACTTGAACCTCTGTTGGTGGAGTACCATTTTCATACTCCACAACACCATCATTAAGCCTTATAAGCATTGCAGTAGCTCCCCGGGGAAAGAATTATAGTGCAGACCTTCCCTCATCTGCAATACATTCATAGATTGGCTCATTACATATTGCATAATGCAAATTTATGATAGGTTGCAGAACAATATCTTAAAAGCACAGATAAATAAAAAATTGAATAACTGCTATTTGATCCAATTGGAACTAACATTACTTCGTCATAAAGTGAGTTCATAGTGCAGACCTTCCCTAATCTACAATACATTCATAGATTGGCTCATTGTGTATTGCATAAGGCAATTTTATAACAAGTTGGAAAGCATTAGCATCTTGAATCAAATATAGCAAATATAGAACCGAAGAACTACTATTTGATTCAATTGGAACAAATATAACTTAATGATTATGTATGTTTTTTTAGTCATAGACTTCTGGTTGATCACCATAGTTACAGGCGGCAAAATATGAAGGGGTGACAAAATATTGTCGGGGTCAAAACGGGACTGGTCTTGGGTTGGCCTGGAACACATTGCGCAATTGTTCCGAGATTTTGATAATAAGATTACAAAAACAAAACCCTATGACCAAAAATCTTAGTTTTTGAAATAGATATATTTAAGGTTTTACACAATTTAGACATATAGTAAAAGACTTTTGACCTGTTTAACCAACTTTACCGACTTTCCGGTAGTTTTTTTTTAATTGACCCGTTTTGAGATAAAATGAAACCTTAACTAACCCATTCATAAGTAAATGAGTCAGAATTGACACTTTTAAACATACAAGCCATGGTGCTATTTATAGAAATGTTATTTCCTTATGTTGTAAGGTAACTAACAAGTATCAAACGAATTGTCCTGAAAACAAACATTAATACCACCAAACTTCTCACAACACAAACATCTCTCGCCTAGCATACGAAAACAGAAACTGGATTTTAAAATACCTTCCAGAAGGCACAAAATTGAGAAGACCCACACGTCAGTCATGAGAGTGTCAAGAAGCATGTGTGTGGTATTTTACTCTAATCAAAAATAAAAGTCTAAGATGCTAAAGTATTTAGCAGTCCAAAAACATGTAGAATAGATTGACAACTCACCGAAATACCAGCAGGAGGATCACGATATTTAGCGAAAGCCGCAAACACATAGTTCTGTCCGTTGTGACGAGCCTCGAGTAACATAATGTAAGAATCTAGTGGCACTCTAAAAAAAATTGCTAATGCAGGAATCAAAAATTACTTTAGTAATAAAACTCGAAAAAAATCCCATCAGTAAGCCTAGCAGCTTGCTCATTTGCATAAGGTTGAGGAAAACGGTCATTAAGCTTGCTCAGACGTGTGAACATCTCACCATCATCATTAGGTCCATCAGACACCTCAATCTCAGCAGCCATTGCCTTTGCTTCCTCTTTTGTACACGCCACACCCACCAAGCCACGATATAAAATCAAACCCATTGAATGGCAGGATGCATATACTTGTAAAACTGAGAAGTCCCGATACACCTGCTCCAAGGAGAGCAATTGCTCTTAGTGATTTCACACGAGCTCCATTCTGATCTTGCTTTGAAATCAGAGATGCCAAAGCTGGAGAGGCCTGGATTTATGCGAGCAGTTATAAATCACATTACAATATCAGCAAAAGCAAAGATACAACTCTTAGCCTATAAAGTTTTCAATCGAACTTGAGTTTCCCTAGCAAGCAACAATAAAGTTGGCCAAAAATTCAAATTTATATGCCTAAGGCTTGCCAAAGCGGCCAATCCACAAAATCTCACAACAAGACAGACCAAATATAACAACTATACTACTATTTCTTGAAAACCCTTTTCATATACAAGGAAATTTGTCGAAAAATTAACTCGCTTTTACTATTAAAACTAATATAAAAAACTTAAAATAGAAAAAATAACAAATCCCCTATAATAGTATAAAAAAAATCCCCAATAAGAATAGAATCGTTCATATCAAATACTTAATCTCAAGCACATATATATATAAAAAAAAAGGCCCAAAAACATTAGATAAAAATCAAACCTTAAAATATGAAAACTACAATTAAATTAAAAAATTTGGCTAAAAATATCAGATAAACATCAAACCCTAAATATAAAAACTACAATTTAATTAAAATATTTAGATGAGGAGATAAAGAAGATGAATGAGGCTAACATTGTAGCTGGGAACAATATGGTGGAGCTCCTGTTCCTTTCTCTGGATCTCGATCTCTCTGCTATATATATAGAATGATTGAATGAATATCCTCACCTCTACTCACCCAACCATTGAAGCCAGCCAACCCTCTCCCCCAAACCAGTTTTCTTTACATGTTTGAATGAATTGGTTTACTCACGTTAGAAGTGGGGTAGGGTGGGGATGGCAACGGACATGGTGCAGGCGATGTGGTGGTGTCAGTGGTGGTTGGGGATTTTCAAGAGAAGTGCATGTGATAGAGACAATAGTATGTGTAAAAGGGTGTTGTTGGTTGCATACGCCGAGGTATGGGGGAGGTGTGATGTAGACAGACCTTACCCCTACTCAACGGTAGAGAGGTTGCTTCCAGATCCACCGTAGTGGAAGGGACCTCCGGCCCAGGGTATTACCCTTGAAAAAATAGTCTCGACGGCTAGCCGAAGCAAAAGCCGAAAGAGAAGAAAGAAAGATCTCAAAAAGTAGACCAATAGTTACTAACTATTTTTAGTGCCTACATGGCAATTTTTTAGAATGTCACAGTAATTTGGGAGGTCTTTACGTAAGATAGGTAGATAGATAGATAGATATTAGGGGTGAGTACGGTTCGGTTTGGGTCGGTTTTTGACTAAAACCAAAAACCGAACCGCTATAATTCGGTTTTTGAAATCTAAAACCATTGATGTTCGGTTTTTTCGGTTTTGGTTTTTTCGGTTTGAGGTTCGGTTTTTCGGTTTTAATCGGTTTTTAACCACTTGTAGGTTTGAGCCAACTTGAGCTAAAAAAGTTTAAAATTTATACCCTATGATTATGATACAACATCGATAACTTATCCAAACAATATCGGTAACAAAAACAATACAACAATGACGATAAATCCATTAAAATAAGTTGAACAAACTTTAAATATTTATTTCAAATAACCTTCGTATATAACTATTTATATATTTCACGTGTTGTTTCAATATGCAATTGATTGAACCGAAACGATCTTGTTGTGTAGTTTCACATAAAATATAATTAATATTGTTTTGTATACTAACAAAATCAAATATATTAACATATCTAATGAGAATGAGTATAAAATGATATAAATACAAAATAATATAAACAATATATATTTTTGGTTCGGTTCGGTTTTTATGGTTCGGTTTTTCATATGAAACCAAAACCGAACCATAACATTCGGTTTTTAGAAAATCAAAACCGAAAACCATTGGTTTTTTCGGTTTTCGGTTTTTTCGGTTTTTCGGTTTTTATGGTTTTTTCGGTTTTCGGTTCGGTTTTTGCTCACCCCTAATAGTAATATATATATATATATAATATTTATATATATATATCATATATATATATATATATATATACTAGTCCTAATACCCGTACGATGTACGGTAGTTATATAGATTGTATCATAAAGAAATTCGAATATGCCTCATACATGATTCGTGAGTATGAAATAAATTGTGGTTAAAGTAAATCGATGAGTCGAAGTTAAATTATAATAAACAGTAATGATAAATATAATATATGTTTAGTTAGAATTTTGGATTACCTTAAATTTTTAGAACCACATCAAAATCGGAACTTGTAAGCATAGTGGATGATGACAAATAGCCTTGTGATTTTGGATCGTAAACTCAAATTTTTGAAGTCTTCATGTTAATAACTTATTATAATTAATATAAGTAATAGGAGTTGAAGAATTGAGAAAGAAAAAAAGACAATTTATTAATGAGAAAACGATCAATCAAATAAGGTTATAATATCTTTTGTATTAATAAGCCAAAAGTTAGAGTTTAATTCTAAGTCTAATAAGGAAATTGAATTTATATACAACTAAAAATACTAATTAACAAAATAAATAAATTAAAAGGACACATGTCGATCAAGGATTACGCCACGTGTCGTTTCAAGAACATGTCAATCATGTTTTAGTTTATTGGTAGATACATATAATATGTATATATAGACAGAAAGATGAACAGTAGTAAAATGAACCACGGCTCGGATGCAATTGAGATGATATGATGCAGGAATCAAGGAAGATACAAAGAGTAACGGAGATCTATTAATAAGATAAAATCTCAAGTACAATATCAGAAAATAATCCATGGCTGCGATATACAAAGAGAGATGTTTTAAAGCGAAGAAATGAGAAATGAAATGCTGGTCAAAGTGTCAAAATGTTTCAAAACAAATTTTAAAACGCTTTAATTTCACATCATCACTTATCAAAATGTTATCAAAACAAATTTTAATTAATTTCACATCATCACTTAAAAGATAAAACATTTCCAATCATGATCATTAGTAGTGAGTTGCCAGATGTCCAATACTAACAGGGGAAATTGGTAATTAGCCAACGACAAAGATAAAGAGAGAAACTTTTTCCAATCCTAATTACGATTCTGAGTTTCTGACTATGTAGATACCGTACTTATAGATAATCATTAGTCACTTGATCAGCAACACTTTTATCCTTGAGAAGTTGAGAGGCAGGAATCTGAACCTTCCGATTCTAGGTGCAGAACCTGTTGTTAACTATCGCATTGGGGCGGTAACAAAGAACACTGGAACCTGAAATATACATAAACACAAAGATGACACCATAAGTTAGTTTCATCACACAGGAATCACTAAAGGGAGTACTGTACAAAAGAAATCAAGATCTTACAATTTGCTAAATGGATGGTTAAAACTTTGTAGCAATCTCTTGAAGGGACCCACTAAAATGGCTATGCTTCATATTACGCTTTAAATGTAAATTAACACGATCTATTATTTTATTAACAACGGTTTCCACTTCTGCACACAAACTAGAAAAACATGCTTGCATCTCAACCCTCTTTGAAGTAGGGAGCTTTATCATTACATCTTTAATTCTTCGCAAATCTGAAACAATGTCACGAGTCTTTTCTTCTCCTTCCTCAATCTGCGACCTCATATATCTCCAATAGTTATAGATATCAAGTTCTGCCCTCTCAAATGGTGTTTTCCATAGTTTCATCTGAGCCTTGTTGGTCTCCCACTTTAGCCGTCTCTGTAAGCTTGTCATCAGCTTTTGTGCCAACTTAGCATTCTCCTTCGCTATAATCTCCTGTAATACGTGAATAATAAAGAATTTATAGAACCATAAGAATGCTCACCCTTTATTCCCAAGCGCAGTACAATGTGAAGGTGGCCCCTGGTGAACTATCCAGCAAATAGTTTTTAACTTCAGTAGACAAATTGACTTCGCCTTTTGGAAGGCCCCTCTCGAAAAGATATTTCGGATAGATAGTTAAACTCTTTAAGTTAACAAATGGAGAAGGTTGATGTGAGATTAGTTCCACGGATGGAGAAAGAAGCTGCAGCATACATTGTAAGTGATAATTATATGTACAAAACAAAATAGCTTATGTAACCTTCACAATAACCTATTCAGATATGCAAGGAAGGTTATGAGACATGATGGGCATGTGAAATAGTAGTTGATGCGGTATAATGTAATAATTAAATTTGGGTGGTGGGCATGTGAATCTATGTCAGTCGTAACGTGTTCAATATGATGGGTCTCGGTTGGCATGACCATCTATCTCAACCCAAATCCAATCTCTTTAGTTGACCATGTCAAAAAGTTACTCAATACCAACCCTTTTAATAAACGAGTAGTGACCCATTTACGACCCATCTTAAAAGAAACGGTGTGCCATAATAGCCATATTATAGGTATGCGAATTAAAGAATGACTTCCATTCCCATTGAAAGTATTTGGTAGATTAGAACTAAAAATTGGGTATCAAACCCATCAATATAGCCATATCATAGATGATAAACCCACTAAGGCTTGGTAGGTTTCAACTTTCAACATCCAATCCCATTCCCATTAATAATCCAAATCTATAGTGATTTCATGGTAAAACCTAGGGATGTTCAGTAATTACATTCAAGTCAAACATACAGAAAATCAAACCAAATCAAAGGCGATTTCTTAAAAATGATTTTGATTTTTGATCTTATATTTTCGTATAGGAAATTTCGTTTTCAAAACAAATCAAATCGAAAACTGAATTCAGTTATTATATATGTATATGAATAAATATTAATTTATATCTATTAATTGAGATAATTTGTAATATAAAATAAATGTTAAGTTTTGATACATTGTATCTTTTTCAATTTGTAAAATAATGATGGTAAATAATTCCCATCAAAAAAAACTTTTTTTAGAAATTTTGGAAAGAACTTTGCCAACAAAAAATCTACAAAAGATGAAAATGGTTTAGTTAACTTGATTTGATTTCCTGCTTGAGCGTCCAGAATTAAAAAATCGAGGATATCGACGAAACTAAAATTGAAAGCCTAAACTCTAAAGCATACCGTATTACTACGCGTCTAATTATAAACATCCACTAAGAAAGCATAACACTTTTACGATTTTGGAAGAAAAATACTATTAGAAATAATAATTAACCTTTTGTATTGATATTGATAGTTTTAAACATATTCAGAAGGCCAATTCATTAATTCAACGTGTCACTTATATGGATTTGTTTATGGCCAGACCCGAAGACGACCCAACCCAAACTATACATTACACATTTATACATGTGAGTCATCGTCACACAATAGATATGCCTCTTCTACTTTACCTTGTTTTAAATGTTTTTATTGCTTTTAGAATACTCGAGTAATAATTAAGAGTATTCCTGATAAATAACAATTTAAGATGCACATAAAGATAGATATACCTCAATAATTTCAGTGTTAAGTGTAAGAAATTTGACAGGTGCAAAAAACCTAAACCACTATAAGCCAAGGAGGCAAGATTAGGTGCCGATATCACATGCTCCCGATTAATGCTACTAGAGTTGTCGCATCTAATAGTGAGATTCACGAGTTGAGGTGCAAACACAGTAACAACCTTTACATCATTGAGCATCTCATCAAGAGCGAGATCAGATAATCCATGATGACAAATACTGAAATTACTCAATCCTTTAGTTTCACATATTCTTAAGGTGAGATTCTTCAAGTTTGAACACTCGGATAAAAGGCCAACGCAGTTGTCAGTATGGTCATCACTAGAGAAAGTGACTTCTTGGAGATACAATGTGGTTAAAGCAGGAAAGACATATCTGTCGAACCCTGATCGGTGAATGATAAGATGTTTAAGAGACATAGAAGTATACAGAGAGACGGGGAATTTAACGTCGTCTTCAAGCAAACATTGCACATCAAGATGTTGGATATTGTGAGAGAATGCATAGTGCAGAAAGTTTTTTGACAGATGGCTCCGTTGCCTTTCCAGGAAACCGGAGACACATCTACACGACTATCGCGGCGTTTGAGAAAACGTCTAACAATCTTGGAAAGTTTTTTCAGGTCTTTATTTGAATAAAAGAGGTCAAGATCAGGAAAGTCTTCAATTGAGAAATTGAGGTAAGGCATAGTAGTCCAGAGAAATCTATACCTAGTTGACAAAGCACTGGTTTTCACGGTATTTTTGATGCTAATAAAAGAAAGGATTTTATGTATCAGGTCGTTGGGCAAGCTGCTTAATCTATCAACAACATTTCCTTTCTTACTTTTTTTAGAATTCAACAGCTCTACTTACATTATCACTCTTTCTCTTTTTCCCATTCCCAGAACCCATTTTCTTCCCCATTCAAGCAAAGTATATAGAGACAGACAGACAGAAATATGAACAGTAAAATTGACAGCGTATTGAAGAAACAAAAAGTAAAGGAGATATACGCGGTTAATTAGGGATTTCAGTAAATAAATCCCCTTTTCTATTCAATAGAATGTGGGAGATAATATATGTGAGAGATAAAAGGTGAAAATAGAAAAAGGAAGTGAAGGGGAATTACAGAGTATTGATGAGCGTTTTCTGATCAGCAATAGTACTTCATCTTCCCTCGAGAAGCAGATTTGGTGAGTGTGTGCGTGTGTATTTTACCGGTGAGTATCAAATCGGATTCGGGTGAGGGTGAGGGTGAGGGTGAGGGTGAAAGCAGTGAGAGTGGGTAAAAAAGTTAACTAAAGTGTTATTTTAATGTGTGGATAATTATTTTTATGCTTATCTATAATCTGTTTGTATCTATAATATATAACTAAAAGAGGGGGTTGGGGGTACACTTGGCACCCTAATCCCCTCCTTTAGCCTAATTCTTCATCCTCATTAATCATATATTTTTTTAATATTTTTTTAATTATTAAATTTATAGACCGACCTTATTATTAATAAAAAAATCTTTCTATCTGTAAAAGTCTTCCAAAAATTATATTACATCTATATACAACCTAAGAATAGACCCTCACATATCCTCAATCAAAAACAAAACCTACGACCAAAACAAAAAAATAGTCGTAATTATAGTCTAAAATTGTTGTTTGTGTTTGTCTTAAGTTTAGATATAACAAACTACAAATTTTTTATTTAACTAAAGTTGGAAAAAAGGGTTAACTAGATTCAATATTTATATGAAGTTAATTTTCATATGTTTCATTCTTTAGTTTTCGTATTGATTAAGTTGTCGTATTGGTTCTAGGGATTTTGTCGCATTCACGATGATTATAATGTTTGATATAAACATTGGCTTCAGTATGTTCGAATAAAAAGCAAGAAAATCAAAGAAAAACCAAAACCAACGATTTATCATATTATTATAATTTTTATATATATTGAGGAGCATTTGTTGTCAAGAACAATTATAAACATATGCAAAGAATGATACGGAGTATTTGAAAAATAATATCAAAAACTAAAACAACAAACTTTCAAGGAAGCCAAATTTCTCCAAACTCCTTTACACTCCCAAACCAACCACATTAAATTAGATGTTATTAATTAAATAAAGATTAAGAAAAATTGTTACGAAACACGCGGACCTGAAGTCTAAAACCCGGATTCTAAACACATCATATTCTTCCCCCTTACTTGAATTCCAATTTTTTAGCTTTGATTAATATATTTTGAGACTACCCGTCCATTGGACGGGCCTGAGCACTAGTTTATATATAAGAATATGATAGATTATTTTGTCGATTATAATTTTACTTTTTATATTATTATATTTATATTTACTAGCATGGTGCCCGCGCAATGCGGCAACGGCAATACGATGGTGACGGTTGACGGTAGCCGACATCAGGAAAGAGGTTAGTTGTTACGCCTTTTTTATAAAGAAAACTTCATTTAACTTTTTATAGATAAATATGTATTCAGTAAATACATATCTATTTGACCACACCGAATACCAATTTATTTCAAAACGACCATATGGAAAAATTATAAATTTCGGCATGACCTCATCGTAATGTCGACAATCAATACCTGTTAGTTTTCAATCAAAACAACCTGTTTATAAACAACCAAATTACTTGACATGACTCAGCTTAACGACCCCATTGCCAACTTACAGAAAACTACATATTTAGTTCCAAAATATGGGCTAGTAAAGTAACAAGCATAATGTACAAGGGCTGTAATTTAAAGATAACACTCGCATAACCTTTGGCAAGTGCTCATCCACGGCTATGACTTTCCCGTGCTCGTCCTATCCAATTGCTCATCATTAAACGCTAAATCCATAAGCACCTACAACATTATAATTAAAGGAATAAGCACATCGCTTAATGAATATATAGAAAGTAAACATATTAACCTTCTGCATTATATAAACTGCGTGTATATCGTACTGCGTGAGATAAACTGCATGATTATCTGCAAATACATTCTGCCAGTTGTTCAGTTATATGGACCAGACTACACGTATATAGCCAACCTCCATATAATCAACTTTGCCTGCTAAATATAAGAGGGTCACTATATCAAAGTATAAGAAAGTGAATAATACAGCTATATGCATAGAAGGATTAACTGATATTCTTTAATGGTTTCCTTCTACAACGTCAATACACATACATCCACAAAATCTGCACATTAGCCTTATATATCTGAATTTACATCACACAATCACATGGCAATCACATTTCAATTAAAGCATGTATATTTACATAACATACACACTTACTCAACAAAACATCTAGATACACATAACAACTTGACTAACACAATTCTACGATCACATAACAATTAAAGCACATGTGGTTGCATAACATACACACTTACACAACAAAACATCTACGTAACACATTGTTAATCCAACAAACAACATGACTATCACCAATCTAGCCTACTTAGCGTTCTAGCTCACAAATAAGTCGATTCAACGCTATAATCATGCCTCAATATACAACATCAACGGCCTAGATTCGATCATTATCTAAGGCCAATAACAATGGTTAACTGCAAATACTGGCTATTAATCTTCAAGCTGCTTAATTATTATCTACAACTTACAACTATAATAAGCATTCTGCTTATTACATTAGCTTAATATTATCAATAACAACAAATTTTACCACTAACTTCTCTATTACCATGCTAATTACCATAATCTTATCAAAACAACAATCTCATTGCTACGACTTATGTATCTTCATAATTTTAACAAAAAACATATCACATAACTAAACAAGACGGCATATCAACTACTACTATATTAGTACCAATACTACCAACTGCACCATCACATGGAATCGATTACACATATAACCGAGTTCCATATAATTCAATGTGACTGCTCAATCATTCATTATTTAATTAATAACAGCAATTTCAATAATTAGAACAACTAAACAAATACGGCATTATATAACTATCTTGATCATATGAGATCTCTTACACACATCTAATCTGCCCTCATATGATCAACCTGCCAATCTAAATTCTATATACTCACCTGTGGTCCTGCTACAGCTACAGCATACAGTTGTATTCCTCAAAATCCTTTGTTACCTATTAACCAAATTCATATAATCCATCAACATCTATACATATTGTCTTTTCTAACTTTTTCTTACCCAATACTTCCCAGGTCAATTATTTTCATTTCCTTATCACTATTTCATCATTACCTTACAAAATCATAGCTTCTCTTAACCTTTTTATGTCAAATAACGTGACACAAAAACTGTCACAAAATCTTACCAAATTTTAATATATGTTTCCCAGCTGAGCCTAGATATCACCATTTTTTGACCTAATATATTTTTATACAACTATTAGTTAAACTAAGAAACTAAGAAATAGTACCTTTTAAAAAGATGATAATCAAAACCTATAATCGGTTAGAAATGATTTAACATATTTAGTTTGATCTGAAACCCGCTATTCCTTCTCCCCTTCTTCTTTTTTCTTTTCTGGCCGTGTCCGTCGCCGCCTTCTAACTGCCGACTTAACTCTTTGTTTTTGTGTAAGGAATGATCATGATAATAGTATTATATATATGGAAATAATTTCCATGTTTCACTTAATCCCCTTCTTTACGACTTTCTTACATTTTAGTCCTTTTAGTTCCCGTCATTTAATTATACGTTACTTATGACACTAAGCTCGACATTTGATTTATACAACATTTTTTTTATATGCTTATATGACGCATACTGCTTTTATAATAATACTACGAAATTCGGGGTGTTAGAGTAGTGTAAGCTATTGATGTAATTGTAATTAATATAGTGGTTAGTGAAGTTTTTAAAAGTTGAATAACTAACAGTGTAATTTATTTCATTAAGAGTATTTTAGATTTATTAGTGGAGATAATTAAATTAGTGAATAAAGAAGAGGATGATATAGAAGAAGAGTAGGGGGTATTTTAGTCATATTGCATTAGAGTAATTTCAACATTTCCATAAATAAAAATGGTTATTCTTTTTATATATAGTTATAGATTATAGATTATAGATAACAAATACCTTAAAAGAATTGTTTTGTGCCAAATGAGAATCAAACTTGAGATTTTAAGGTTACCAAATGTTTTCCTAACCATTAGCTCAACCCCTTGTTGGTTATAATTTGAAAAGCAAATAACAACACACATCCAAACATATTTACCAACTGTCCATAATTGGCCTGGAATTTAGGCTTACTTGATTGATGGGTTACCTCGAATACTACTAGGATAAGGTACTTGTGTTAATGTTCAATTTATCATATATTTTTGTCGGTTGTACAAAAATTAAGTTTTTATGCATACACTTTGTGTTTA